>CM062293.1:536483710-537083710 GCA_031216915.1 Pictodentalium vernedei
GGGTCCAACTTAAAAACACCGGCACAGCCTTCGCTGAGGTCCAGGAATGGGAGTTCAAGCAGGGATTCACCCCGTCATCCAGGTCTGGTTTGGAAACCATTTCGCGAGCAGGGTTGCCCCCACCCCCACCCCCTCCCCCCACACCTCTCGCCTTTCTCGTGGAGTCGAGTTTCTTCGCCAGGCTACTGGTCCGCGAAGCCATCATTGCATTCGAGAAGCAAGTCGAGGTCTAGCTTCAGGGGACCAAACCCCAGGCTGCAGCAATCATCGGAAAGTTTACTCAGGGCGCAAAAGCCGATGGTAAACGATTGTCTCGCCGCCTTGTCACGGATCAGGGTGAACTAGATTATCTTGTGAGAGACAATCGCCAAAGAGGCACATTGGTTGCCGCACGCCTCACCCCCCCCCCCCCCCTTAACATTGCCCTCTGGGCCACATCCTCACGTATTATGATGGTTCACAGCCCCAGAACGCACAGTTAAGGGCTAGCCTATGCCCATATTAACCTCCTCAGTATATTGCAGCGTTTCGATGAAAAAGAGGCGGTTCGAGTGGCAAGAGACAACATATACGTGAAAAAGACCGCGCTCCACAAACTCGAAGGGGGTTGATGCGTATATGGCTCCCAGACTGTTCTGCTACGGTGAGGGGTTGTGTGCAAGTTGCCTCACTGGAGAGCCTTATCTCCCACCGGTAGCCCCAGCTCAGTGGCGTGACAAGGGCGGGCACATCCACATGCAACAGGAACACGCCGTCTACCTCCCAAAGCCAGAGTATGTCAGCCAGTCCAAACAGCTGGCCAACTCAACTGCTCCAAGGTACAATGACCCACTGACCCACCATCGACTGAGTTACCTGAACGGTGGAGGTGGTAGCGGCAAGACAACGAGAGCGACCTAGTTCTTCAGAGGGCGAGACCCACTTGTCATTATCCCAACTCGCCGCCTTTCCAAACAGGTTGGGGAGTCAAGGTACAGACTTCCCATAGCTTCTTCCGGTGGAGTAGACAAAGAGAGTGGACGCCAGATCGTATGGGCCAAAAGTTCACCCCACGCGCCATTATCTGGGATTGGGTCTGCACTTTGCCCCGTCCTATCCTAGAAATGTTCTTGGACTGGCTGGACCATGAGTTCCATGTTATCTGCTGTGGTGATCATGGCCAGCTACCACCAATCACAGGTAAGATGCCCCTGGTTACGTCAATCAGTTGATTATTACGAAGAGGTCAAGGCAGACCACCGTTCAAAAAATGAAGCACACAAGGCCCTGAAAAAAGCACATCCGCCTCCAGGCTAACAAGGTCCAGTGTCAGGAGATGTTGAAAGCTCTCCCCAGCTGTCTCGGATTGGAACGTTTCATGGAGCAGTGGAGGCCAGCTGACCTGATCCTCACTAGCTGGCATAGGTTTCGCGACTGGGCACAACAACGGTTGCTCCAAAGACACAATGAGTACTTTCCAAACACCCCGGCTCCGCTGCTATATCACCCAAAGGACAGCCGAAAACAGAACATTATGGTTCCCACCCCGGGCACAGACCGCGAAGAAAAGCTCATCCTCGGTGATGTCGTTGAAGTCACATCTGAGGCCGCTGAGCTGGCTATCAAGACCGTTGATTGGTGAGTCAGGTATGCCCCCACAGACCACTCAAGCCAGGGTCTCACTACCCACGACCCATAGAGGGTTTGGATCATTGACGACTTCCTACATTGGTCCAACCTCGCCTACCTCGCCGTTTCCAGCGGTGAGTATATGTTGCAGCTCGAACAGGTGACTTGTCCACCATATGAGGGCACTGAGGTCATGAAGCCCGCAGAGCAGCAGCTCCGCAAAAAACATCGCAAGGACGCTTGTCGCCCATAAACGCCAGGACCAGGTCAAAACACTCCTGTGGTTAAATCTCAAGGTAGTCTACATCCCGCGGCTCAAGGAGGACCAAAAGAACCACTGTGCGATATGCAACATCGAGATGTTGTGGGCCTACCAGCCCAAAGATACACAACATTTCAGTGTCGACACTTCCTGGGGAAAGTGCGATTGACCTGCTTAGAGTGTAACCGAAAAAGAGGGGTTGCAGCAGTGCCAGAGGCAGAATACACCTAGTGTCTAGTCCGAAGGGCTACTCCTTCGGGAGACAGCTGGGTGTCGGGGGGGGGGGGGAGGGGCACCACAAGCTGCTCTTCCGGGACGAAGCCACGGGATGGTCCATCCAACAAATAGTAGAGGACAGGTTCGCAGGATCTGGAGACCGAGCGACCAGGCCGTTGCACTTGGAGGGACCACACTGGGTCATTTGCGTGACGGCGACACCTCTCCAGCTCGCCTGCCTGGTAGAGATAGCGAACACCCACATTGGAGGGGAGCTTCCGCTCATTGAGACCAACAGGGCGGCCAGATACCACATACGAGGGTTTTTGTGTCACAACCTTGGTCTTGACGGCGTCAGATGGCCTATTTTAGTTAAGCGAGTTACCTCAACTTCAGCGACGCAACAAACCGGGCAGCCGAGCGACCCATTCATTTGACTTCTCAACCTGACGGTAACCTCCTCTCCAGGGCGTATTGTTGCTCGAACAGTCGCTCTTCCAGGGTAAAGTTGAACCGCTCCACAATTCCCTGTCCCGGTGGACGTACACACGGCCACGCCGGGCTTCTGTCCCGTGTTTCGCCAGCAGCTGATTCAACGCGCCCATGAACTCGCGCCCGGGATTGACATGAAGGAGCTTGGGCCACCGCAGTGGTCCACGCTTGTATATCTTTTCTAGTGCGGTCGCGACCACTTTGGCCTCTTTTGTGGCCGGGGCTCTGCCTCTTCATAGCGGGAGGCTACATCAATGACTGTGAGCGCATATTTTTAGGTTTTGTGGGCCACCCGGTCGTGTGGCAAAAAGTGCAGGTCCGACTGGTGGACCTCATTCGGCGTCCGCACATCGAACCTGGGTCGAGGTATGTGTCTGCTTCGCTCAACTGGAAAATATATCTGCCAGATGGCCTGCTTCTCAAGCCATGCCCGAGCCAAATCTTCAGATACCTTGTCCATGGAAGTAAGGTTGTTGATGGCCGTGAGGCCCTTCCAGTACGCCTTGGGGCTTTATTAGATTGAAGCCAACTTTTTGCAAGCTTCCAGCATCCTTCAGACCTCCAAAAAAGCCATATTAGAGGAGTCTTATAATGATAATATACAATTATGTACGTGACACTATCCGATTTTCAAACTGTGGACCTACCAAGGGCGTTCCCTGCCGGAGAACAATTTGAGAGTGCCCTTGCTGAGGTAACCTACTACCCTCCCTGGTATAACATTAGGTCGGGACTAGGCAACAATTATATTCGCGTCGTGGATGACTCAGTTGAGTGGAATATAATGATGCCAAATGGCTATTACAATGCATACGAGCTAAATGATAAGGTTGGGGCTACACTGGATCTTCACAAACCTTCGGGTCGTCGTCTGCGACTCAAGACAGAGAAGTCTCAGAAACTGGGAAAGATGGCACGCACTTTGGGATTTGCAGCAACCAAAATTAATCAGGATGGAAGCAGACGGAGAGTGAGTTACCTGAACTTGCGCCCCACCTTGAGCTCTTCGTTCATGTTAGGAGTCTGCACCACGGACCATTTGCAATACAAAAGGCTTGTCCCGGGCCCTATAGGCAAATGTTACAGTCGACGTTTTAGATAGCAGGAGTGGCCCTATTGAATTGCAGCACCTATCCGTAACATTACATATTCGAAAATTACTTTTGGAACTACAACAGCTGTAACAAGTGTAAAGACGTGGTGAATAGCGGAGGACCTGGAGCACATGATGCATTGCCATGCACGGCCCTTCAGCAGGCTGATCAAGGGGACACGCAGGTCTTTGGAGAACCAGGGATGACAGACAAATTGTATACATTTCAGCTATCCGAGGGGCCATACACGAGAAAAGAGCTGCCCGTTTCGAAGGAACAACCGCAACAAGCTACATTTACCGAGCTGCGTGGTTTGAACCTATGAGGCTCAGTCCCGTGGAAGAGCTGCGAACTTCCAGAATGACTCCAGTCAGTGGTCTCTATATAGGCACCCTGTTCACGGTGGGTGGAAACATGACTTCAGGGTCATCCTGTAGTTTGGCAGGTGTCTTCGGGAAGTTTGTAATCCGAAAGCTCACAAAGAAGGCAAAAAAGCACAACACCATTGCCACCTTAGCAGTGGCCAAGCTTTCGAGCATCGCAGATCTGTATTCGAAGGCTGTTGCCGATGTCCAGATAGCCGAGGAGAAATTCAGTCGTGTAATCGCGGACGAAGAGAAATTCAACCAACTCCGACTTGATATCCGCACGCCATCTCACCGAGAGTGCCCACAGGGCACAACAATCGAGATATTGCTGCTGATACTCCAAGAACTCGCCTGGCAGAGGCAGGGACCCGCTGTTGTTCCTTCGGAACGCCCGAGACCAGACCCCCACCGCAGTCGCCGATCTGTAGTTGCTGTGCAATTCTCATGGGCTTTTAGGATCACGTTACAGCACAGCAAGTCGGCCTTGACATCAACTTCCGTCACCCCCCCCCCCCCCCCCCCAACGAAAAATATTGTAAAACCATATGCGTTGCGAATCACTGGACGAATTTGTAGCTAACAAGCCCGACCACACCCAGGCCTAGAATGATGAAGGCGATCTCCCGGTCCTTCTGACCCGCTGATGGTGTGTAAAAGTCTTCTAGTTGCGGTTCTGGGCTAAGACTGTTTAAACTGTTCTCAGTTACCTGTGCATCAACATCCTGGAATGTGCGCAATGTATGTCCTTGGAGATGTAGTTCTTCGTTGATCCAATCGAGGCGTTCTGTTCGCTTACAGGACCATGGCGCATAGGCGATCTGAAGCTTTTCTACGGCTTTGTCATGTCGCACACGTTCCACACCAGCATCCTTATCCTAAAAACTTGGAGAAGAGGTAGTTGCCACGAGAGAAGGCCACTGCGTTAACAACTAGCATTGCGATCGAGGCCATCTTGTTAATGACTGTCTGCCCCGACGTCATACCCGGTGAAGTCTAGTTTAGGGGTGGGTCCCTTCATTGTCATCTTACCAAAGCAGGCATACGGTATTGTGAGGGCATAGACCACTGCGCTGTGATAGGCAATATTGACCAGCATCTTTCCATCGGCTGCAGACATTGTATATATATATATATATATATATATATATATATATATATATATATATTACTCCATATAGAATGGGTCTGAAGAACCTTTAAATGCTTGTTCGGAGGTGCCGCGCAGAGGTTGACCGGATCAACAACAGCAGCATCAGGCGGTGTCATTAGATTGGCCGCTGACTTATTGTTGTTCCTGCTGTTCCTTCGGAACGACTGCAAAAACCGTAATGGGAAGCTAGCCAACTCAACCGCCCCAGCAGTCCATGGGAACCAGTCATCTAATGAACTGATTCGTGATGCATTGCATTCAAGAACCCTTGGTGCTGTTCATGCTGTTCCCGTTCCGAAGGAACAACGGAACCAACCGGTCCATCAGCCTCTTGGCTTGCTACTGCGTTGTTCACGGGGGGTCGGAGACCGATCATTTTCGGGAGCTTGTCCTTCTCTTCTTGCAACTAGACCAAGTCTTGTAGTTGTTTTGCATTCGGGGAGGCAGCTGTTTAGGGTCTTTCTGTCGTTCCTTCAGACCAGGAACAACCAACGACTCAGTGGTTCGTGCAGCTGTCACTCTCTCCATCTGTTGTGCTGTAACTATCAGCAGGTGTGTCTCTGTCATCGATGACATCGTCTTGATTGGTTAAAGGGCAGGTGTGTCCAAATCGGAAATGTCTAGCAGTGGTTAGCATGGTGGATAGCAGGGCTAAGTACATACCATAGCGATGATATAGCTCGCACGTGGCATTGATTAGCGCGTTGGGACAAATGGACCTGCCTCAGCAACCAACTGTTGCTGGTTTTCAGTGGGTATGGGCAAAAACATGCTGACCACCCATGTGTGGAGTTGTAGTGCAGCGGTCCCCAGAGTTTTCGTCATCACTGTCCCGAGCCGTGCCTCATATCGGACATAGAATTTATGATTTCCTTGTAGGTCATGGCGTCGACCTGGTGAAGTGTGAGGTTTTTTTTCCCAAAATACAGCTTAGCCTGCCCACCGGAAGCTAACGCAGCTAGCCTTTCATGTTTGACCCCATCGGTATGTTTTTCCTTCGGAAAAGGAACAGCAGTACACACTGCCATCTTGCCCTCTGTATTGCCTCCCTGTGGCTCGGCACCTTGCTTTTGCAATAGTTGGCCAATGATATCGTCGCAGTCCATGATGGTGTATATGTACGTGTACGCCGTTTGAGTTCAATATAACACTTTATAAGTGGCTGGTTGGTCTGTTTTTAACGCTAGCCGGGCATGCTTGTTTTCGTCCAATGTCTGGCGAACTGCTACATGTTCCTCACGATTTCCAATCACATCATTCTTTCGTAGACAGTCATCGGGTCTGTCTATGTCCTTACATTGGAACAGGCAAGCCCTGCAGGTCTGCTCGCGGATATCCTTTAAGACAGAGTTATACTTCTGAGTCAAAAACCAAACGCTCTGCTGCGCATGACAAACCGAGAAGGCTACCTCATCCAGCATGTCTTTCTTTTGTGCCAAAGTTGTCATAGCCGAGCAATTATTGATGATGTACAAGGTTGCCCCCCCCCCCCCCCCCTCCCCCTGGAATATCTGATAGTAAAACATAGATATGAGTGGAGGTGTTCACCAGGATTTGCTATGTACACATCTGGGTCATCCCAAATCCAAGGACGGGCGTGGTATGTTTTGTTGTATTTTATCGTGGGACAGAGCACCACAATGTGCAGAAACACGCCCCGGTAAGGGCCTTCCAGCAGGCCCAGAGCGAAAACTATCTTGCCATAGCCTGTTTGACCGCAAATAATGGTTGCGAGTGGCTCCGTTGAGAAAAGGTGATTAATAAAGTGTGTTGGTGAACCAGCCATCTTCATTATTAAGCTATGCATCCATGATAACGTACAGATATACGTTCAATGAACCACTCGCCTCTTCTGTCTATCTGGATTATGATACCTTCACTGGCGTTTACTATACGCCGGACATTGCCGTGTAGCCCACCATTACCCATGGTCCGCAGTTCAAGCCACAGTGCACACTTGTTGGTCAAGAAGTCTCCCAGTGTGACATCAGCCAGAGATAGCTCCTTTGCGATCAGAGCCACCTCATGATCTCCAAAGTGCCGACTGGTTTCATTCCATTTCTGGTAGGCACGCAATCCCTGGGAGTACAGCTGGTTTGGCTCTCATTCGATGATAACCTCGACTTTGGTGACCTCGGGCTTCCTACCGGAAGCTGCGCCAGCCGTAGCAGGGTCTTCGAACAGCAGCAGGATCCCTTTCATGCTCCGTGTGGCAACATTGAGGTTGATGTTCCACAAAGAGTCGTTAATGTCTTCGATCATTTGCGGTGGCAAAGGACGTGGTCGTATAGGATGGCGAGGCGACTGCGGATCATGCGAGCAAGTTCAGATTGGGTAACCATTTTATACTCCAGACTGATATTATCAATTGTGTAACTGGCAGTGGCATGGCCTGTGGACAGGATCACTCGACTGTAATCATTGAATGTCAGCTCGTACTCAAGCCGATCCCCAAGCGCACTCTGGTAGAAAGGCATATGCGCCTCGAGGAGTTCAAAGGCCAGTGGGATGCATAACCAATTGCCATAGGCATCAGCGATAGCCTTGTATACAACCACAGTGTCAACCTTGTCTTCTGAGCCGAACCGCAGCTTAGAATCATTTGTTTTCGCGGAAGTGTCAGTGCCCTGGCAGTGCACATTTTTGCGCTCAGAGGGTGTTTTCCAGAGGTAAAGGTAGCAGTGATACATGTCTGCATCGTCGACCGATGTCACCTCATTCCCGCTGATCTCGATTGCCATTTTCTTGACGATGGCACGGCCAAGATTCTAAAGGACCAACCTTTTATAATCTGTTCAGGTCAGGGTGACTGCAATGGTTTGGAGCAATGTACCCGGTACGATAAGGTTGTGGGACCCGTGGTTTAGGAACCGGATATTGAGCTGTTGGTTGAGGCCAATCATACTAGGATTGTGCGTGATCACAACCGACTGCCGAACTCCCTTTACCCCAAGAGACTCTCGTAGTCTGCGGTATGGGTTAAGCTTGCGTCCATATTGGTTTAAAGACATGGTGAAAAAATTGAACATGTCTCGGATCAGTCTTCAATACAATGGCAGACTTTAAGCTTGACGAGTTGTCAAGACGACAGGACGATGATGATGCAACGGAGTTGCAAGATGAAATTAGCTTTACCCGGGCCCCTGACAGCGGAGCTGTTGTGGAACAAGAGACGGGCGTTGAAATACCTCCATTGCAGCATGAGCTCCTGGAGGAGGCTGTCAATGGCTACTACCAGAATCTGTCTGAGAAAGGGAGGGTGTCCCTTCGAGGTGACTATTCCAAGTTTGAACTCGCCAAAAATGGGCAGCTGAGGCTAAAGGCCCATCCAAATGTCGACATTGTTAGGAAATCGGGAGCATCCCATGCTTTCTCAACAATTGCTGGAAAGCGTGGCGCTGGTGAAGTCATCCGGAATGAGCTGGGGTTTGTGGACTGGACTCGATTGGGGTAAGGCGCTTAAGCCAAAGGCGCTTGAAAAACTGCGGGTCAGTAACAATGAGTTGGGTGAAGCGGTTGCTAGGATCGTTTCGGATACTATAGAAATGCAAGACTTGTGAGAGGTGGTTAATGCTGCATTAAATTCTACTAAACATGTGGTGGAAAGTCTTACTTAGTCTTACTTAGGAGAAACCACGCTTAAAACCTTGAATGACCCTCCACTTTATTCCACGGGATTGGAGTACAGCACCAGATAGCTCTGTGGAATCGACGGGGCAATGCAGACAATCCGGGGTGAGTTAACCAACAACCTGGCCAGACTGTCCGACATTCCCCACAACTCGTCAATGCTGACTGCGCATGCGCAATTTTCTGGGAAAAACTGAGTCTACATTTTAACACTCGTGCCTACGGAGAAAATATTTTAAACATGTTGAGTGACAAAATGTTACGTGTTATGTCCATTTAGTTCAATATTTCTAGTTTCATGTGCTATGCTTATGTTAGTAATTGCGTCATTTCTTTTTGCTTCCTTTTTGAATTGAAAATTGGTCCGAAAAATCGTGTATAACGTAAGTAAATTTTACGAATATAGTTGACCCCAGGTGTGTTTAAGTTCATTTTCTGACCTTTTTGAATATCTGTCGAAATTTTTACGTGTTATTTTAGTAATCTGCAATGGAGACTGAAGACAATAATCTATAAATAAGAAGTATCCACTAAGGATTTTTTGCTTCCTTTTATCGCTTAAGAAGAGTATTTTGGGAGATTTTTCTAAGTGAACACCAGTTTCCCTGTGAACTGATTATCGTTGTCCAACAAGTAGAGTAATTCTCCTTAGTTTGAATTGAGATGGAAAATTAATGCGTTAGGTACTTTTCTTTCACGATTTTTCATCAAGGTGATTATAATTTTTATAATTTAATAATTTTATAATTTTTCTTTCACTTTTCACTTCTACCTCATATGTCCATAACGAGTCGTCCAAAATTAATGCACATGAAGTCTGAGTATCTTTTCCGCTTCAAATACAATTTTGATATAGTTGTGAACGAACGAACGAACGAATGAACGAACGAACGATTGCATAAATGAATGATGAAGGTGTTCGTAAATGAATGAATGAATGAATGAATGAATGAATGAATGATCTACATTGCGTCAAAATTATAATTTTTGATTTTATGCTTCACATTGAAAATTGGTCTCTAAGTTCATTATTGTGTTTATTCTCTATCAAAACTAAAATCAGAGCCATCAGGCTCGTCACTGTTATTCAAATGTGCAATCTGAGGCGAAATTTCGTTGTTTATCCCTTATCGGAACATTTGCATCGCGTCTCGTGTGTAAAGACATTAATTTATATGGAAAGTGCCTAATTTATTCCTGACGTTTCCACCCAAAGCAAATTGCTAAAATCAGTTTGGAAATTTATTTCTCCTTGTCTCCACGCATTCACTAAGTATCATTGAGTATAATTTCACTTGAGAATGTTGATATAGAATACGATTATAGTATAGTAAAATACAGACGATTTCTCCCTCACTATCTTTCTTTAACATTACAATGGAATAAGCCTACTAACTTTAATCCCAAGACATAAACCCCGACAACAAGGAATGCTACTAAATCTCACTGGTATAGATTTTCCACACGACAAAAATCCACCCACACCAATTTAGCGGAAATCCTCCTGGAGGATTGCCGGTAAATTGGTGTGGGTGGATTTTCCACCCGACTATTATCTACATTTTGGTCAAGAAGGTACAAGGATTATTTTCCCGGTATTCCGTGAGCTGCAAATGTGCTAGTACTTCTGTTTTTCGGGAAAATGCAAATATTTGTCGGGTGGAAAATCTATCCCAATGCGATTTAGTAGCAATCCTCCCTCCCCGTACTGTATGTTCCCTTCATCTGCTTTAATTTTTCTTTTTCGATAAAAGAGAGAAAACCACGTTTTATTTGTTTTCAAATGAATTGTGATTGTTTGAGACATGGTAAAAGAATTAGATAAATTGTTGGTTTGAGTCATTTTTTATAGAAGATCAGTGAAGATGCTCGAGTCTGAATTTAATTCTGAACTGTCTCTATCAAAAACAAATCCCGCCAGGTATGCGGCCTGACCGAAAGTAATAACCGAAATTTTCGGGTCAGTTTCGGTTAGCACGCCTACCTTGCGGGATTCATGTCCGTGCAACGGCGTATTGATTTGTCAGTGTAACGACATTTCATTCATGTAACTTCAGCTTTGTTTTTACGGTACAAGTCGGAAAATGAAACAGTTATCTATTTTATCCAACCAAAATTTTCACTGATGAACCCTGTTGACCCTTTACCAATGGTGAGTTGTAGACGACACTTGCAAAAAAAATATCATGTAACTAAACCATACAGTGAACAAAATTGGGTATGTATATTATTTGTTTTGTCTACTTTATACGTAAAAACAGTAACGTTTTATCTTTTATCGTTATCGAAAACTCGCCGTCAATAAAAAATCTTTTATCGTTACTGCAGTAAGAATAAAAGTCACGTGATATCGCAAGAATACAACGTTCACGCCCATCTCATTTGCATGACGTACTATTTCATTCAACACTTTGAATAACTAATTATCGCTGCCGCGGATCGAAACAAATAAAACGGGGCGTATTTATCGAAATGTATTGAATAAAAAAGAAGGCCATTAATTAAACTTACTGAATTGTAAAAAGAAAATTTGACGGAAAAGAGTAAAAATTAGTAACTTACACTTTTTCAAATGAGATTATTTCACCCTTCGAGACTTTAATTATCCTGACGTTCAAACGTCACTGGGAATTCAGTTTCTTCAACATTTTTCAAAATGTGACGTCAAACGTCGGAAAATACAAATAACCAGATATTTTTCACATTAGTGATTATCTGGTTGAAGGCTAGATTATTTTTAGTGGTCTGCATTTGTTAATCAAAACTTGTTTTATTACGGGAGTGTGGGGGGGGGGGGGGTGGGGTGTAGATATAAGGGTTATATACACATGGTGTTTGTAAAAAATCTTTTATCGCGACTCGAGCGTTTTCGGGGGCTACATAGCTACTCGTCGCTGCGCGACTCGTAGCTATATATGCCCCCGAAAACGCTCTCGTCACGATAAAAGATTTTTTACAAACACCATGTGTATATAACCCATATTTATCATTACAATTTTCGACGTTTTTAAAATGTATTAACCCTTTGATACTTTTGTACAGTTAAAACTAGAAGTCCCGCCATGAAATGCGCACAAATAGCACGTTGATATGCGCGTTAATGTACGCATTATGGCCCAAGTAAAGCTATCAAATTCTGCAGATATGGCCTGTGCACAAGCAATGTGTCAGCCAATGGACCTCCGGGTAACCCGGAGGTCCATTGGCAGAAACATTGCATGTGTTTGCTTTGAGTAACCAGGAGAACCTGCCGAGCTTTGGATGCCATTCGATATGGCAATTGCGCGCAATTCCAACCGCAATTAAGCCTAGATAAGCGCACTATTCGTGGCAGGACTTCTAGTTTTAACTGTACGTCTTATGACGTACAAAATCAAACAGCGCGTTGATACTTCGTGGTCGTTTGTTTTGTTATTTTTTCAACCTCAATTCCTGTTTTCTCCCAAATAGTGCTCAGTGACAACCGTTGAGCAAAATGTTATCGCAGCTTAAAATACCAATATAATCCTGCTGTCAAGACATCTTAACTGGTTGAGTGCTAGCAGACACAATCAGGGCTTTCAAAAAATGAGGATACCAGAGCAAACACCAACACTTTCCTTGCTTATATTTCACATTCAGTCAAACAGCAATATTATTTTGTTTTATTACAATTCGTTATAAAACAAGTTTTGAATAACAACTTCAGACCACCAAAAATAATCTACCCTCAGCCAGATAATCATAATGTGAAAAAAATATCTTGTTATTTGTACTTTCCGACATTTGACGTCGCATTTTGAAACACATTGAGGAAACTGAATTCCCAGTGACGTTTGAACGTCAGGATAATTAAAGTCCCAAAGGATTAAACATTGTAGTAGCTTCTGTATATGTACATGTATATTCTAAAGTTTTAACTTGCAGTCCAGAAATAAATAATTTTATAATATATTGTTTTTTGGGGGTGGAGGGGGTGGAGGGCGGCTTTTATGTAACATTGTGTGGCGATTTCCCCCCTTCATTCTATATATACTTCATTACCATTAACCTTTAGACGCCCGAAACCTCCAGTTGTTATTGGCAGCAATAATTATATCAATATTTGCAGCCTAACAGCTGTTTCTGGTCAAGTGTCGTCTGCCTCTTCAGGCATGAATATAGAGCTGCGTGACGCCCTCATAAAAATGAAAAGTAAGTCCGTGCCTACGAATGGTATCGTCGAGGGGCAAAACATAAACAACATACAGCAGAGGCCCTAGAACCTACCCCTGGCGTACACCGAACATCAAAGGAACGTCACTGGAATAAGTACCAGTAACATTCACTCTTAGGGTGCGGTCTGCGAGATACGACCTCAGCCAGTCATGAGCCGTTCCTGTAATGCTTATTCTGATATGCAGAATCTAAAGGAAGACGGCATGATCAATGGTTCCAAATGTCGCACTTAAATCTGACAAAACTAAACACGAAACCTCCTTCCGGTCCACCAACAAGAGAATGTCATTCTGGACCCGTAAAAGTGCGGTTTCCGTGCTGCGGAGTGGCGTGTAGGTTGACTCTAATTCCTCAGACAGGCCCCATCGTGACAGATGTTCCTGGAGTTGTTTCGCAGCTGCACGCTCAAGTAGTTTAGAGACAAAACTCAGGTTGGACACCGGGCGGTAATTTTTTAAATATTTCAGGACCGAGTCCTGATTTTTTTTAGGAGTGGGGTAAAGAGCGCCTGTTTCATGGTCGATGGGAATACGATGGGAATACGCCAGTCAACAATGATTGATTGACGATCTCCGGAGCCATGGGACAAAAGCTGGTATACATGATTTCAGCAGCTTAGTTGGGATAGTATCCAAAGGACACTGCTTTGATGAGGATTTCGGTACCAAATTATGAAGATCTTCATCAGTCAAGGGTCGGAATGAATTGAAATTAATATCGACCACCGATGACGTGTTTCCTATTGATGCAACATCGGGATGGGTGTTGGGACATGATGAAAGACCAGATCGAATAGTCACGATTTTATCCTGGACGAAATGGGAGAACTTATCTGCTAGCTCCACGGGCGATGTATGAAAGGGTAGAGCTGCCCTACCCTTAGAATGTAAGAGTTTGTTGATGACCTGAGACAAACCCGAGGCCGTTTAATATTATCGCTCACAATGTCTGCAAAATAAGATTTCTTTGCGTTGTTCACCAGTTTGCTGACATGATTGCGTTGGTGGACATACATTTCCCGATAAACTGTTAATTCATTTGATAGTCTTTCAAACGTGCATCTGTCATACGCAAAGGCAACTTTTATTTCTGCTAAAATCTGCCGTGTCTGGTAGTAGAAATGAAATAGCCAAAAACCTCTAGCGAACAAGCCTGTGGTTTGGTTCAGGTGGTCACTAGCTGAGACCCCACACCCTGTCGTCGCACAACATACAGTGAAGTTCACCTGGTTTTAGCAGAAGGCCATGGGCGTGATCCTCCACTTCTTGATGACTGCTCCATAATTTATATCTGGGTGTTTATGCTTTGCGATGTCCAAGTGATCAGTTTCAAAACTCTTGGTCTCTAAGCTATGTGACGGGGATACAGCCGCATGAATTTCGTTGATATCACTTAGATTTTTGTGCTTATAGAACCCGCCAGCCTTGTATTTGGCACCAGCATCATAACGGAAGGCTTTTGGATGATCACCTATCAAAAGGAGCAACCGTGTGTACAGTGTTAATGACTTACCCTGAAACTTCCTTGTGAAAGTATTTGCCCTGAATAGATTGTTACACTAATTCAACCGAGTGTGTCTATTAAATATTTGAGTTTAACTAGGCCAATCGGTTGTGAATCATTTTTATGATTATCAATCGAACTGTGTGCTGTCAAGAAATGGGTCATGCTGTCAAGAAATTGGTCACGCTGTCAGCAACATAATTTTTAGTCAACTTATTTATGAATGAGCATTTATAAATAAGTTGACTAAAAATTATGTTGCTGACAGCGTGACCCATTTCTTGACAGCATGACCCATTTCTTGACAGCACACAGTTCGATTGATAATCATGTCGGGTATATTCATTGTCATGGATATGTCTAATATGGCTTCACCTACTATACGCCACTGGAAGGGGCTTTTGTTTATGAGAAGCTTGGGCCGGTGAGGGTGTGGGCCGTCCCTTATGGCTCTACTGTTTGGGGTGGACCATTATTTATCTACTCTGGGTCCCATTTGGTTGGAGTAGAAAGTGAATCTAAGCTGGTGCTCCCAAGTGGAATGATGGCCTCCCGGGCAGGCGAGGGTGATGTGCCGTCCCTTGGGGTCCTCAAAGTGGTGAATTCGCCCCCCCCCCCCTGCTGAAGTACCCGGTGCTGAGGGCCGGCGAGGGTGGTGGGCCATCCCTTGGGGTCCCAAAAGTGGTGCATTCGCCCCCCTCCCCTCCATATGAGGAGAATCTATGCTGGACCCCCCTGGCTGGCCTATAAAGTGGTGTGATATCCCACGGGCCAGCGAGGGAGGTGGGACTCTCACAAAACAATGAGGACTCACAAATGATTCCTCCCATCCTCAAACAAGAAAAGCAGATACTTCAAACATAGTGTATTTAATGGACTGGGGTGGGGGATGAGGCAAGCTAACTTCCCTCCCATAACTCCTTACAAACACTGAGGGGCCTCACAACCCCGCACAGACAATGAGCAATTCCCATCAACCCCTCACAAACAGTAAGGAGCCCCTCACAACACCTCACAAAAAACGAAGAGCCACTCACAAATGTTTCCTCACCACCTCATACAAGGAAACCTGATACTTCAGACATAGTGTATTTTATGAATTGAGGTGGGGATGAGGTAAACTAGCCTCTCTCTCATAGCTATCCCATAATTCATCATTTCATCATCACGCTTTTAAATACAATGCTGTTGGTGGGCTTGCGTCAGTTATTAATTTACATGTATGCTCTTGAGATATGCCAGTGTGCGAGTCTTGTGGAAAGTTATTTTCTTGATCAGAATATTATTTATTTATTTATTGGTTTTTAAGGTCACATACTTATTAACAATTGCTAATCGTGACCGTGACAGTTTTAAGGGTGGAGGAAGCCGGAGTGCCCGGAAAGAACAGCCGAGCATCGACGAGGAACTGTCAGCTCCTCAACATTCTAACGCTGCTCAAACTCCACTCAAGCAGGGTTACAGCAGTTGAAAACATGTGCACCATCGACGTGCAGTACGCCTTAGTACACAGTGTCATCGTGCCCCCCTTTAGGCAACTGGGACAAAGTGCCTTGCACAAGGACACAATGTGGGTCGTCCGGACCGGAGATCGAACTCGGGACCTCTAGCACAGAAGTCGAACAGTCTACCACCGAGCCACCGTGTACCCCTTCTCGGTCAGATAACTTAATGAGACATCGTAGGGAGTACTCTTCCCAAATAATAATGGGAGGTGAAGGCCATGAATCGGAAGAAGGTGACATCCTGCCGGATTACGAGGAGAGCGTAAATTCAGGGGCCGGAGATACCAATACAAATACTGGAAGCAAATACTCAGAAGATGTGGCAGACAAAAACAGTTCTGTAGACGATTTTATCTGAAGAGCATATGAGGATAATGCAGAAAAAATTCAGGAGATGAAAGCGTCGTCTATAGATAGTGGCTTGCCTGGAGGTTTGGCCGTTAAAGGGGCCAGGGAATCTCTTGAAGACAGTGTGAGAAATTCCGTCTGAATGAGGTTTTTCAAGGGGATGAATCAAGTACTGATGTTCAGACAGCATCCAATCTACAGAAAAATAAAAGAAACCTCTTAGCGACTTCATGATGAGGGTTTCGGAATGAGCTAGGCCGAAGAATTTGCAATTGAGAACCGAAAATATATTTTTGACCCGTTATTAAGAAAATTTAGATGTATAGACATACCAGTAAAAACAGATGGAGATTAGAGATAGCCCTAGAAGACATTGATGATTTTATGGTATTGTGAAATGGACTGTACTACAGTTAAAACTAGAAGTCCTGTCATGAAATGCGCACAAATAGCACGTTGATATGCGCGTTAATGTACGCGTTATGGCCCAAGTAAAGCTATCTAATTCTGTACATATGGCATGTGCACAAGCAATGTTTCAGCCAATGGACCTCCGGGTAACCCGGAGGTCCATTGGCAGAAACATTGCATGAGTTTGCTATGAGTAACCAAGAGAACCTGTCGTGCTTTGGATGTCATTCGATATGGCAATTGCGCGCAATTCCAACGCGCAATTAAGCCTAGATAAGCGCACTATTCGTGACAGGACTTCTAGTTTTAACTGTATGTTTGTTACTGAAATGTTAAAACACATGTAATAGTTTTTTTATATCTGAAATAAAAATCATTTCATTGAAAATATTTCGTTTATTGTCTATAATCTACTTATTGGAGGAATGAACACACACTGGGGGTGTTATCAATTTCGTAACAAGAGCATATGCTTTAATCAACAAGTGCTACACAAAGCCTGGGCCACTGTCCCTCAACTGTAGGCATGTTCAAAGTAGGGCTGTCACCATTTTTAAATTTAGGAATCGATTAATCGTCGCAAATAATCGATGATAATCGATTAATCGTACCTAAATGCCCCCTCCCCCCACATCCCTCTCTTTGAAGTCGATAAAAATGAAGTTCAAGTCAGCTGACTTACCTCAAGGAAACAAAAAAGACGATCCTTTGTAGGTACATTCAAAGCTTTGATGTTCTGAACATTTGAACCGTCAGTGTAACAATCAAGACCGGTCAGCAGTTGCGAACTTCGCAACTGCCGACCGGTCTTGATTATTACACTGACGGTTCAAAAGTTCAGAACATCAAAGCTTTGATGAATGTACCTGGAAGACAATTGCTTCCAACAGCTTCTTGGGGGTTTAACATCGATGTTCTTAACTCTTTACCTTTAGAAACAATAGTTTTTTCATCAAATTTTCTTTTAATTATTAAACGTCTAAAACGGGATACAATTTACCGATTATTCGACAACGAAAAATACTAATCGATTTCGCCGTGACCGATCAATAGTCGATTAATCGAATAATCGTGACAGCCCTAGTTCAAAGTAGCCTTAAAGGTATTGAGGGACATTCTTTGTGAGGTACTGTGAGTAATTCCTCAGTATGTGTGAGGAGTAGTGAGGGACTCATTTGATCACAGATTTCATATAGGTTCGTAATTTATTGATGAACGAATGTTATCATTTGAGCACAGATATCATATCAATTAGTAATTTATTAGTAATCAGTTTTTTAGTCTCTGGTTCATATCGATTGTTTAAAAATGCAGTATATCTCAGATTTTATCATTGTTTTATTTGTAGTGTGTTGTAAACTAATGAATGCCTTTCTCGGCAATTATCGGATTCGCTCACTTTCGGAAATTCCCGTAAATTAAGTAAATTAACAAATGCAACGTCGTGACAAAATGGCAATTATTCAAAACAAACACTGCCCACTGATACTGTGATCCAATAAAAATTCAGTTGTTATTAAGAGGGTACATTAATACTCTCCAGGAATGAGGTCTAATATAAAACTTATTTTATCAACTAAATGCAGGTGCACAAGTTGTTCTAGTGTATTATCTTGTTTCTATACTGGCATTTGCCACAGAAAGGTGTCAAGTTTTTTACCTCAAAGTTATGCTATAGTCATACTGATGATGGTGGCACAAAGAGACATGCTTAAAAATTGTATATGGGAATTAATTTTGACATGCACTGTAGTATTGTTCAATGAATCATATTTCATTCAACTTGTGCTGAAATATGATGCTTGAACTTAATTAATTTCGACCCGTGCTGTATCATCGATAGACTAGATGCGGGCGGTAAGGTAAGGGAGCTTATATGGGTGGGGAGTCAATTGAAGCGTTCTATGCGGGAATTAATTTTCGATGTTGTGCTCATAGTGGGCAAAGGGTGGGTCTGTGGGGAGTAGTCAGTCCTGCAAGTTGAATTAACAGGCTAACCGGAACATCATAAAATCTCTCAGTGGCGTGGACAGCAGGTGAAAATGTATGAATACTATTAAGTATCCAATACCAGTTTTTACTCAATTGAACACAAAATTGAAATTTATACAAGTTTGTACAAGTTAAACAACTGTAAACCGGCAGCTTCTACATGAATAAATCTATGCCGGAATGTCTGCAGAAAATACACTATTTCATTACACCCTAACTTCAAATCTTGAAATACGGGCTCAAAATTAATTATCAGTTTCATTTAATATATAAATGCGCAGAGATTGCCATGTAGGGCTTGTCACAAATATGAATTTCTCTTCATATTTTAAGTGCAATGGAAACACTGCTTGACTTTTGACGGATGCACGCGACGATTTCCTGCACTCCTGATTGGCGCAGACTGCAGAGTGATAATCACAAAGCAGCGTGGCTTTCGATTGGTTCGTTAACACTTTATTGTTTCCTATGTTACACTTTCATCGATAAACAATTGAATACTATCACCTTAATTTTAGCAACTTTCCTTTTTTTACTTGAGTTAAAAACAAATGTTGTCACCTTTGAGAAAAAAATGGTGGCTGGACATCAACTCGATCCTGGCAATGGAATATGATTAGCTGTTAAACACCTAAGGGCTGTTTTGAGAAGCTACAGCCAATAATGAACGAGAAAACCCCCTCAAAAAAAGAAATAAACATGCCTCCGCCATTTAAATTCCTCTGATGTTTAAATATAAAGGGGGTAGGTGACCCATTGTTCACAAACACAATATATCCTCCAATTACGCGCTCTGACACTTTTCAATGTTGCTTTATGGAAGCATTCCATATACATGTACTTCTCAAAGTGCTGTTCCTTTTGGTTTTGGGGTAATAATAATTAATTATAGATTCTTTAGCAAAAAATTATTAACATATTATATTGCATGAACATACATCATACTTTAAAATGATTAAATTCTTTAACGAAATGTATTAATATGTTAAATGATCATACGCCAATTGTTAGGGGGACAACGTCATAGCAATTAATATTTAAGAAATTTAAAAATTATAAATATGTTAAATGATCATACGCCAATTGTTAGGGGACAACGTCCTAGGAATTAAAATTTAAGAAATTTAAAAATTATTAATATGTTAAATGGTCATACGTCAATTGTTAGATGGGCAACGTCATAGCAATTAAAATTGAAGAGAGGGGTGGGGGGAGGGGGGTTACTGTGTGATAGCACTGTTCCGCATTAAGAGTGGGTAAGACATCATAGCAAATACAATTATTTACAAATATGCTACGTCATAGCAATTAAAATTATATTTTTTTTTTTTAAATATAACCTCATCCTTGTCTCTTTCGCTCCTCCCCAAAACTTACTTTGACTTCCCTTGCCAGGGGAGGTTCATACCTCCTTCGAACCCTCTCCGGTCAATCGATACTGAGTTATGCATCTCCTACTACTCACGTTCAGTTCACAAAATCTCTGCAACACAGCACAATTATATCAATTATACCCTACACTTATGTGGTGGAGGATGGGCGATGTTTGTTTTCTTGATATGAAATGAAATGTAAGTGCAAAATATTGACCTCATTAGCTGGCAGTCATGTGAGGTTTTTTTCTGGATCGAGTCAGGATCATGTCGCGATTAAGTTTTACAACTGCTCGAGAATTTCTCAATAAATATTGCGAAATCAGGACCGAATGATGAAAACGAAACTTAAGTCGCATTTCAGATTTAAATTTTCTAATATATTTTTCCGACATGTGAGATTCTAGAGTATTGTGTGTACATAAGCGGAAATATAAGTGCGACCGGTTAGTGATGCAGTCGCTGACAGAAGTGAAGGCTGTCACTATAGCGAAAAACATTTAACACTGAATTCCCCATACCCCAGGACTGTCACTATGGCGAACGAATTAACATAGGATTCTCCATAGGGTTTTTTCGCCATAGTGACATTTTTTTCGCTATAGTTACATTTTTGGAGGCAGGACAAAATTTTTAAAATCTTTTTCTGCCTCCAAAAATGTCACTATAGCGAAAAAAAATGTCACTATGGCGAAAAAACCCTATGGGGAATCTTATGTTAATTTGTTCGCCACAGTGACAGTCCTGGGGTATGGGGAATTCAGTGTTAAATGTTTTTCGCTATAGTGACACCCCCTTGGTAAAAAGCCTACGGAGAATCCTATGTCAATTTTGTCCCTATAGTGCCCCGTCTGGGGAAGGGGAATTCGATGTTAAATGCTGGCCCCTATAGTGTCAGTCCTGGGGTATGCTGAATTCAGTGTTAAATGCTTTGGTCTATAATGTCAGCCCTGGGGTAGAGTTCTAATTACTTTATACTGGCAAAAATGTCTCTAATATCATTCAACCTTTCGGCGGGGAGGAATGGTAGTGCGTGTGCGTGGAAGAATTTCTTTTATTAAGTTGTTGGCTCTGAAAAGGGCCGTTTTTATTATTTTATAAAATCTGTAAAGCTACTTCTTTATCCCCGTCTCTTTTTCTGTGAAGAATGCCTCCTCCCACGATTCGGCATCTTGTTTTGGGTTTACTGAAATGGTGGAAACTGGTTTGCCTAAAAGTGCCTCTTCTTGCAGTGGAACAGGTAAATCTTACCATTGAGGAGCTCTATGATGGTATTGTATTTTGCCGAATGGTCTTCTTATGCGCATAATAGCAGGGTTGTTCTCCGATTTCTTTTCTCGTCCCTCTCTGGAAAGATTACTCCACCAGTATTTTCTCAGAGTCACGAAGAATTCTTCTGCCCTCTTCTTTTTAGACTTCTCCCAAGCCTCCACTGAGCTGCAATCGACATGTGTTGGTTCCATTTTTGCTGAAGTCGATTGTTGGAAATATACGTGTATTTATACAGATCAAAGCTCCTCAAATCAACAGCACTGATTATGTGTCAACCAACATGGTTTAAATCCCTGGTGCATTGTGGGTCCATAGATTGAATTTGGTCAAAATTGACCCAATAGGTCGCCCGTTGCTCGGGAGGCACGTTGGTTGCTAGGGAAACAAACTGACATCTTCGTTAACTCCTTGGTTTGAATCCCTGGTGCATTATGGCCCCACATATCAAATTTAGTCAAAATTGGCCCAGTAGGTCGCCCGTTGGTATAGAGGCACGTTGGTTGTTAGGGAAACGAACACCATTTTCGTTTCTTTGGTTTGCTACCCTGGTGCATTGTCGATCCATAAATCAAATTGGGTCGAAATTGGCCCAACAGGCCGCCCGATGCTAGGGTGGCACGTTTGTTGCTAGGGAAACAATCTGACATCATTACCGACACCCTGGTTGCATTATGGGTCCATATATCAGTTTTGGTGGTGTTGCGTGTTGCCAGCAACGTCACGTGGTGTAGTAAATTGTAAGTTAGTCTTACTGCCGGTGTATTATGGAAGAATATCTCAATAGCACACCCCCCACGCCCCTCCCCTGTTAACTTCCCTCAACTGATGGATCCCTCGGGGGTTTGATCATCCCCTACTAGGCGGGTCCTCAGGTGGCGGAAAGAGGACGGCCTGCTCAGTTTGGCAGGTTTGCTAATTTCTAATTGGCAGGTTTGCTCAATTGAGCTGGTTCACTGAGAAATACACGAATACGCAGCCCCGGACCAAAATGGTCAACCCTGCTAATTCCATCTGGCAGGCACCTTGTTCTCCCGTGAGGTGCGTTCCGAAGGCCCCGGAAGAAGGAATCCAGGCAGTTGAGGACTCGGGCCCCGGTTAGGGCAGATCTCCAAGATGGAGATCAGGTCGTAAACCCTGTTTGGCCCTGATCTCCATTTTTCCGAAAATGTCCAACACACTGCTTTGGCCCCAATTTCGGGAGTAGACGGATGACCGGACGGTCCGGTCTGGCCAATCGGGAGCCCCCAACCCCAAGAATATCGGGTGTCACGTCGGGGGGCATTGGGTGGTCATTCGATCAATTATCTCTCTTACCTTGATTTTAACACTACTACCCTATACTGACTTTTGGTTATTTTAATCCTTTTTTACCATCTTCCGTTTTGTTGCTCTGTCTGTATCCGTTGTCGGTGGTAGGTTTTGTTGCAGTTTTTTAGGGAAATTGTTGGTTGAATTGCCACCACGGCCTGGCACTTTCTCACAAATTCTACGGGTCAATCGCTCAGCGGATATGCTTTTGCATCAACGTTGGCCGAGTGTGCTTCATAAGTACTTCTGGTGCCGTACCGCGACATCATCCTCATGTTGGGCTCGGAGTAAGGGTGGGAGGCTTGTGAAGAAGAATCAATTATCATAAAACATGGCTTTAATACCAAACAAAAAGAAACGGGGTTACGAATTCGGAAATGACTCAGTGGATTCTGACTCAGATATTGATAATGGTGATTTATCAAAAACTAATACCTGGCCTCAATTTGTAATTATATATTTGGCAGAAGAAGGTAAACCGGCAGCAAACATCAATCCGTTTGCCTTAGAAAAAGCAATCAAGGGAATTGCAGGTACTGTAAAAGAAGTTAAAAAATTAAGATCTGGTGGCATTTTAATACAATGTAGAAGAGAATTACAGGCTTTTAACCTTCTGAAAGTTACAAAAATTGCAGATATGAAAGTGAATGTTTCTCCTCATAAAACACTAAATGAAAGCAAGGGGGTAGTAAGAACAAAGGAATTAGCTGGCATTGACGAATTGGAAATTGCGACAGAACTGAAACAACAAGGTGTAACAAACGTGAAAAGAATTCAGATCAAACGGGAAGGGGCGTTAATACAAACAAATATATAAATATTTTTACTTTTAATTCTAGCCAACCACCAAAATCGATCAAAACTGGATTTATGAACGTCAAAGTGGATTTGTACATCCCAAATCCACTCCGATGCTTCAACTGTCAAAAGTATGGCCATGGTCAGAACAATTGTAGAGGACAAAAAGTATGCTTCAAGTGTGGCGAACAACACCCTGAGCCATGTAATAATCCCACCAAATGTTGCAACTGTCGGGGCATTCATATTGCATCATCCAAGGATTGCCCTGTGTGGAAAAAGGAGAAAATGATACAGAAGGTTAAATGTGAAAGGCAGTTCAGTTTTAAGGAGGCCAGAGACATCGTTTCATCTATGCCTGGCATGAATTCAACATCACCCTCATTTGCAACTACACTAAAGAGAACACTTCCAACAAAATCAGTCGAATGCCAGACAGAATATACATGGCTCAAAAGCACAATGCCATCATTGCTTCGAGCGTTTACAATAGATCATAGTGTTCAAGTAGAACCAAACACGACTCAAACACCACCAGCCACACGTACAACAATGGAAGAAAAATCGAAAACAAATCAGAAGAAAGAACAAGATGAAACCAAACCGGAAGAGAACAAAGCCAAAGAAGCAAAATCAGAACAAAAAAATGAACATAATAAAACGAAATCAAAACCAGAACCCAAGCCTCTTAGTCCGAGTCAGAGAAGAAATCAAGAGAAAATAAAAAAACAACAAGAAAAAGCAAAACAAATATCAGAGAAATTGCCTAAAGCTCTTCGTGACCAAATTACCCGCAACAGGTTTGAGGGCCTTGAAGAAATGGATGTCTGTGAGTGCATCGACGAAACGTTCGGACACTCACACCCGATCTCCTCTCAGAATAAATCCCCACGTAAAACATCACCTAAGAAAAATATTGGGGCAATTTCGCCCATACGTCCACCATCCAAATCACCACTCGAACATGGATAACACACCCAAGCAAAATATTATACAGTGGAATTGTCGAGGTTTTAGAGCAAATTTTAATGAACTGTGTCTTCTAACCCCAAAATATAAACCTTCATCCTTTTGCCTGCAGGAAACTCTTAAAGAAACCCGAGGCTCAGGATCATCCAGCTTTTAAGCATTATACTGCGTATAATGCCTGGGCGGATGATAATGACCTTCATATTCGTGGAACATCTGTTTTGGTTAGAGACGATATCATTCACAGTTCTGTACCTTTGAATACAATTTTACAGGCTGTGGCGGTACGCCTAACTTTAGACAAAACAGTTACACTTTGTTCAATTTAAGTTTCACCAAGTAAAGCCCTACAACTGAATGATCTTGAGCTACTGGTCCAACAGGTCCCAACTCCATACATTTTGTTGGGTGATTTTAATGCACTTAGCCCTCTTTGGGGTGATTCCTGCAGTCAAGAAGATGTAAAGGGCAAAACTGTAGAAGAGTTCATTACCAAATATGATATGTGTTTGTTTAATGATGGTTCAGACACTTAACTGCACCCCGCATCTGGATCGTATACATCAACTGATCTTTCAGTTGCATGGCCTTCTGCCTTCCTCGATTTTTCTTGGAAGGTAGAAGATGACTTGTGCGGGAGTGACCACTTTCCAATTCTGTTGGAGAGTATAGTTCCGGCGGGCGATGAGTGCCCCAGTGGAACTTTAAAAAGGCTGACTGGGACACTTTCCCGTCTCATTGTTCTGAACGCCTCACACGGGAGAAATTTCAAGATAGTGCTGATCAAATAGAACATTTTACAAACGAGCTGCTTGACATTGCAAACACAGTCATCACTAAAACCTCGGCAAATCCAAAACGTTTCACCAAACCATGGTTTGATAATGAATGTAAAAAAGGCTATAAAGGATCGTAAGAAAGCTGAAAGGGAATTTAACAAGTCACCAACTACATATAATTTAGACAAACTTCGTATAAATCGGGCAAAAACAAGACGACATATAAAACAAAAAATGAAAAGTTCTTGGGAATCTTACGTTTCAAGATTAACCAAAACACTCCCATCACTAAAATGTGGAAAATGATTAAAAAGATTAAAGGAAAAGAAACAAAATCAACTGTACAACACCTGAAGGAAAACAACACCTTAATTACATCTAAAACAGAAATTTCAAACACTTTGGCCTCCACAGTTTCGAAACATTCGTCGTCTAAAAATTGTAATCCTGAATTTCTCAAAATTAAAAAAAAACAACAAGAAAAACAAAAGATCAAATTTGCCTCCAACAATTTAGAGGATTACTATGAACCTTTCTCTATGGAAGAGTTACGCAACTCTTTGCATAGAGGAAAGGATACCGCCACTGGTCCAGATGACATACGTTACAAACTTTTAAAGCACCTACCACAAACATCACTAGGACTTTTATTATACATTTTTAATGACATTTGGGTTACTGGCCAGTTTCCACCAACCTGGCATAAAGCCTGATAAAGATCACATCAACCCTAGTAATTATAGGCCTATTGCCT
Source organism: Pictodentalium vernedei (assembly GCA_031216915.1). Lineage (NCBI taxonomy): Eukaryota > Metazoa > Mollusca > Scaphopoda > Dentaliida > Dentaliidae > Pictodentalium > Pictodentalium vernedei. The sequence continues at coordinate 536,509,740 of CM062293.1, forward strand.
TAACCAGTTGTCTGTGCAAAAAAACATGGAGAGGATGATCAATGACCGACTTGTCTGGTTTCTGGAATCGAACAATCTGCTTGCGGATGTTCAGTGTGGTTTCAGAAACCAGAGAAGTACTGTGGATCATTTGGTCAGACTTGAAACGTTTATTAGAAATGCCTTTGCTAGAAAAGAACATGTGGTCGCCATCTTCTTTGATCTAGAGAAGGCATATGATACAACGTGGACGTATGGGATTTTAAAAGATCTTTTTAACATGGGGTTGAGAGGGCGTATGCCTCTTTTTATTGAAAACTTTTTAAAGGACCGCCAGTTTTACGTTCGTGTTGGGTCAACATCATCTGATCCTCACGAGCAGGAATTGGGGGTTCCTCAGGGTAGTATTTTATCCGTTACCCTGTTTTCGGTTAACATTAATAGTATCATCGATGCAATTGAGAATATGGTAGATTCTTCATTGTATGTTGATGATTTTTTTAATCTGTTATAGCAGTAAAAATATGAATGCTATCGAGCGCAAACTTCAGCTGTTTGAATAGGATTCAAAAATGGCCCACAGAAAATGGGTTTAAATTTTCCAAGTCAAAAATAAATTGTGTTCATTTTTGTAAACTTCGGAGACATCACCTCGATCCGGAGTTAAAAACTTAAAGTTGTTAAGGAAGTAAAATTCTTAGGTTTGTTGTTTGACAACAAACTGAATTTCACTTCCCACATAAAACAACTTAAAGTTAAATGTAAGAAAGCTCTGAACCTGCTGAAAGTTGTTGGTAGCGCCGATTGGGGTGCTGACCAAAAAAACTTTGCTCCATCTGTATAGATCACTTGTTCAGTGAAAATTAGATTACGGTTGTGTAGTTTGCGGTTCTGCAAGGAAACCATTTCTTAAACCACTTGATGCAATTCATAATAGTGGTATTAGAATTAGTCTAGGGGCTTTTCAAACATTCCCTATAGACTCGATGCTTGTTGAAGCAGAGGAACCTTCTCTTGAGAAGCGCAGAATTAAACTGTCTCTCTAATATGTGTCTAAACTTTTGGCCAATCCTTCAAATCCTGCTTATAATTGTGTTACAGACCCTCAAAATGTTGATTTCTTTAACCGCCATCAAAAACATATTCCTCCATTGGGAATCAGAATTAAACCCCACATGGAGTCCACCAAAATTGAACCACATACAATAAATGAAAATCGTAAAACACGTATTCCTCCTTGGCATCTTAAAAAAACCTACAGTTATTTTGGACCTTGCTTCTACCAAAAAATCGGTTACCAATTCCTTGCAGTTCAAACAATGTCGAAATAAAGTCCAAGTATAGTACATATACAAGTATCTATACGGATGGATCTAAGGATGGTGACAAAGTATCACCAGCTGCTGTTACTGGTGATCATGTCACCTCAATCAGAATACCGAATCAGAGTTCTATTTTCACAGCTGAAGTTAAAGCTTTACAATTTGCCATTGAACATATCGAGAATGCTCAGGAAAAGAAGTCGATTATTTTTTCCGACTCTCTTTCCTCTTTACTTGCTTTACTCAACCCCAAGTCGAAGAACCCTCTAGTTTTGGAACTTCGTCTGAAGTTAACAACTCTCATGTCTGACCAATGTGATATCGTGTTTTGCTGGTTACCCGGACATGTAGGTATCGCTGGTAACACCAGGGCAGACAGTGCAGCAAAACAGGCTTTAACAAAGCCTCTCACTGATTTTAACATCCCTTTCAGTGATTTCAAACCACATATTAGTAGCTACATCAAATCTATGTGGCAGGCGAAATGGGATGGGGCAATTAATAACAAGCTTCATCGCTTCAGACCAACTATTTCTGATCACTACCCATCTAGTAACCTTTATAGAAACGATCATGTTATTCTGACACGATGTCTTATTGGTCACACACGACTTACACATTCCTTTTTGTTAGAGGATAATATGCGACCAGAGTGTATTCCTTGTCACCAGGTGTTGTCAGTGGAACACATTCTTTTACATTGTACAGATTTTAATCATGTTAGAGGGCAATACTTTACAGTCGGATCTCTAAGAGATTTATTTTATTTGACAAGCCCGCATAAAATAATCTCATTTTTGAAAATAATCAACCTTTTCAATCAATTTTAAAATTGTTTTTATTCTTTTAAAATCCATATCTATATATCACAGGTTGATTTATACAGCATTGTTTATACAACATTCGCATTATGTTTCTCATTCCTTAGTTTTTATACTTCACATTTCATATTTCGTCGTCTCCTTTTTTAAATTATTTCATGGTGGATAATGGTCTTTTTATAACTATACCTTTATCGCCACGATATAGCCTTAGCTGCTGATGTGGCGTTAAACAACAATAAATAAATAAATAAATACTGATGGCCCACTCAGTTTATCCAGCTGTTATCCGAATGTTCCTTTGAAAACAATTATATTGTCCCTTTTTGTTCTTGAAACAAGAACACCAAGCTCCAAGGAGATCATTAGATCCGTGGTAGAATTGGTGAAAAATGAAGAAGTAACCAGACGAGAAGGAAACTCTCTCCTGAAAATAAAAATATAGATTATTGTTAGCTAATCATGAGGGCCGCAGATGCTTAACCATCTGGATAAAGAAGTTTCTCAAAACTCTTGTACCTTCAGCATTTAAATGCAGACCTCCATCTTTGACTGCATATAAATGTCTAATAGGGAGACGAGAACCTTTAATGGTAAAAGGCTTGTAGGTTCTTATGAACTGAACATGGCGTTGAATACAGAGTTTATTCAAGGCCTTGTTCACGTCAATAATTTTGTCACCAGTGGTATTTAAACCACACGGCCTTGGAATTAAAGCAGAAAAATATAATTTTACATGAGCTGTAATTCTGAATGACTGAAATTAGGTTATTGTAGGAAGCAATGAATTCAGGCACAGATAGGACATTAATATCATTAGTTCCAACATGAATAATTACAAAATCATAGTCCTTAATATTTCCCTCTTGATAATCCTCGTGATTCTTCCAAATGTGGCCCATGGAAAATATTTTACATCAGTCCAATGAATGTCAGTGATATACTTGGCAATAAAATCAGATAGTATCAAAACAGATCTGGGAACACCTTTCCCTGAAAAATATTACAAAATATCTCCTTTAATGATGAAAGATTTTAGAGTATTACTAATTTGAATTTTATCGTCAAGTGTAAATTCCAAGTAATTTTTGTAAGCGTCACTCTTCCAATCGCCTACCAATTTTTTGAAATTGGGAGAAATTCCGCAATGAAAAGCAAATGTTTCTCCACCTCATCTGAAACTATGTGAAGAAAATTCTTTAGGAACTCTTCCAGTTTTAGAGATCAAATCTTTTAGTACTTTTAGAAATTTTGGATAGGTCACAGGGAAAGTGATTCCCGTCTCCTGTAGTAAAAAGGCAGGTGAATCAGAATCATCTTTAGTTAATCGACGCATATGTAAAAAGGAATGTACAGGACAAAGAGGCGAGGATGGAATTTCCACCATGGGAATCGGCAAACTGCATTCTCCCAACTGAATGGTTTTACTTCAGAAAAAATTGGCAATCAGTTTGCCTTTATGGATTTCAACATTACTTATGTTTTCGAGGATTAAAAGTCTGAATAGAATCAGGAACGATATTTGACTTTCGAGAGAAAGTGAAAAATGAGATTAGAAATAAACTTCAAAAAGTAGCATGATTGGAATTTTTCAAATTTAAATGAGGAAACATATCTAATAAAATTGATGGTGAGATTGGCGACGCCCTCTTTGGACAATGGAGACTTGATCTTACAATGCCTTTCAATATGAGTCGTAACTGGAAATTATCGGATGGAAATTTGATATTTAACAAAACATGGAGAGTCTTAGCTCCGCTAATGTAATTTTGAATGGATTCAGTTGATTTGAAAGATCTGCTCAAAAACTGTGCACCTAAATTCAATGTTTCAACTGAGACCGGAACAGGTTTCAGTTTGTAAAAGCTACAGAACAATACAAAAGGCTTCAAATTGAATTTTAAATTATTAACTGTTCCATCTGTAAAGGCAGCCAAAGTAGAATTCAAAGCTTCCTTCCTTAAATTTGACAGATGAGTGTCTGGAAAAAAGAAAAGAAAAAAAAAATTAACATTGATTTTAAATAGGAAATGCTGTAGTCTACCAGTTATGAGAACATTTAAAAACATTACTGCGTACGTAAGTTTCCGTCATTAATGATTTGAAAGAGTCTGGCAAGTCATTAAAAGTTGTATCTGACCATCTAGAAAGAAGATCAGCTAATCTGTTATCACATCCAGCAAAATGTTTCCATTTGATTTGAAATTTATTTGTGGCTGCAATAAACTGAATTTCCCTCAGACACTTTTGAAGGAATGTATTTCGACAGGCACCTGAATTTAAGACAAATACAGATACCATATTGTCACACAAGACCACAGTTTTCTTTCCTGAAAAGTTTTTACCCCACAATCTCAAACAAACACAAATTGTAAGAAGCTCAAGACAATTAATATGTAAGGACATTTCTTTTATGAAATCTGGAAAGGTACTATGGAAAAATTCTTGATCACAAATACCACAACAACCAAGTAAATAAGCATCACAGGAAAAATAAACATCTGGAGAAGACCATTCCTCCATATCCATCATTGAAACCCCATTGAATTCATCAACAAATTTATACCACCATACCAAATCTTTTTTAACATACTTAGGATACTGTGTTTCTTTTTATCATGAGTATCCAAAGACCGCAACCAAGAAAGAAGTCGAGAAATGAAAATTCTGTCAGGTTTGACACAAGCTGAGATAAAACTTAACTTTCCAAGAATGGACTCAAGTTCTTTTCTAGAAGCCTTTTTCTTTTTCAACTCGTTCTGCACTAACAGGGATATTTCCTCGATTCTCTCTTTAGTTATTGTTAGAGTGAGATCTTCAGTGTTAAAATTAATTCCTAAAAAAAACATTTCAGTAGAAGGAGGGCAAGTCTTATTTACCGATTCCTCAAAACCACAAGAATCGAGAACATCTTTCAAACAACAAAATGAATTATCAGCTTCAGTTTCACCTGCAGCCCTTGCAAAATCATCCGGATAATTAACTAGATCATATCCACAGAGCTCTATAATGTAAACAATGCAATTTGTAAGCCTTTGACAAATAAATGCTGCACTCCTGAGTCCCATTGAACGAACTCGATCCAAAAAATATGATTATTCCATTTGTACCCAAGTAAATCCATATTACCCGGGTCAATGGAAATCTATCTATAAGCCCTTTTTAAACAGCAAACAATCAGGACCATGTTTTTTAACTAAATCAACTGAATTGTCAGTAGAAGGGTATGTTAAGTGAATATTTTCACCCAAAAAATTGTTCTTTGGAATGAAATCATTCACTGCTTTAGCAGAAGGGAAACTCAGATCTGAAATAACTCTTCTTTCCACCGATTCTTTTTTTTGGAACAGTATTGAGAGGTGAACGAAACATTGATTGAAAAAGGTTGGAGAAAAAAGGACCCATGACAGCTCCATAAGTAAACTCTTTCACAAAATATTCATCCAACTCATTTGGAAAGGAAGTAGCACCGGAATGTTTTTTTTCACTTTGGAATTTATTATGTGCTCTCCACAGTAACCAATCGGAAAACCAAATTCTAAAAAATCACACAATTCCCAGTCAGAATAATACTGAAGAATGAATCTGAAAAATGGGATGTTTAATTTAGAAAAAAACAGGAATTTTACATCCTAAATAATTTGGTAATTTTGACTGTCTAATCAAAAAATTTGAATGAATAAGCTTAGAACATTCCTTTGAATAACTTGAACAGTCCCCAATTGTTTTTTTCACAAGTACATAATTTGCAAGAATGGTTCACACAGACAGCCGAAGGAACAAATAAATTAATTTGAGTGGAATCCATATTCACAGTATTCATGCAGTTTAAAACTGTAGAATTTGTTAATGAGCTATTCAAATTCAAGTTACCATCAACAGGGCGTATAGGTGTTGGACAACAACTAATTTCTTTGGAAAAATCAAAAGTTTCGGAAATTGAACATTTAACACCTGAAGGGAATTTACATAATTTGGGATTAACAAGAGTTGTTTCTTTAATATTAGCGTCATATGTACTTAAACAGGGATTACTAGTAGGGCTGTCACGATTTTTTATTTTAGGAATCGATTAATCGTCGCAAATAATCGATCATAATCGATTAATCGTACCTAGATGATCCCATCTCCCTCTATCTGACGTCGATAAAAATTGAAGTTCAAGTCAGTTGACCTACCTCCGGTAAAAAAACGAAGAAGATCTTCTTTTAGGTTCATTCAAAGCTTTGATGTTCTGAACTTTTGAACCGCCAGTGTAATAATCAAGACCGGTCGGCAGTTGCGAACTTCGCAACTGCCGACCGGTCTTGATTATTACACTGACGGTTCAAAAGTTCAGAACATCAAAGCTTTGATGAATGCATCTGGCAGACAAATGCTTCCAACAACTTCTTGGGGTTTAACACCGATGTTCTTAACTCCTCACCATTAGAAACAATAGTTTTTTTCATAAAATGTTCTTTTAATTATTAAACGTCTGAAGCGGGATAAAATTTACCGATTATTCGACAACGAAAAATACTAATCGATTTCGCTGTGACCGATCAACAATCAACTAATCGACTAATCGTGACAGTCCTAATTACTAGAATTACTTAACTTATTTAACTTCATTTCTGTGCTTTCTTTATCTGTCTGGCAAGAATGTATTCATTGAGGCGTATTGAAATGTGGGCAAACAGACGATGATTCAGGATGTTGTAATTGGATTTTGTCTTTGATCAAACAAGATGCACACACATGTTGCACATTTCTAGCTTGTCCATTAATTACTTTAAAATGTGACGATTTATGGGGACATTTCATTCTTTGAAAGTCCGAGCAAAACCAAACTTTTGGACCTGATTGAAACGAAGAACTGAAACTATTTTGAGATTTTTGAATCAATTTAGAGGAGCGATATCTTATGTGTCCAGCCAAAAAGGAGGAGTTTCTAAACAGGTGGGGGCCATCGGCACAAGTCGCTGGGTTGTACTCAATCTTTCTGATAAATGCTGCATATAATTCAAGCAATGACTTCCAATCATATAATTCATAATAATACGATATTTTACGTAATAATTTCAGCCTTCCAACTTTTTATGTGACATCCAAATTGGGTAATACAATTATTTCCAATTCCCCAGCGACAAACTGGTTTAAGGAAAGATCTTTAAACTTAATTTCTTTATTAACGTACTCAAGCTGCAGAATAGACTGAGATAGAATATCTGAGGGTTCAAAATTATATTCTTTGATTTGGCCTCAATTCCTGAAAGTTTCTTCTTTTGTTTATATCGAACAGCTTGAGGTTCTGTTCCTGACTCGGAAGATTCATTGCTGCTCAAACTTGGCTCAGCATCACTGTCAGCTGAATCATTTCGATCAACACTAAAATTGTTTTGGCAAATTCCTTGACAATTCTTTGTTATTACGGAGAGTGGGTAAAGATACATTGGAGTTGCTATCAAATGGTACAAAATCGGTTGAAAGTGAATGTTTATGTTTAGATACAGTTAAAACTAGAAGTCCTGTCACGAATAGTGCGCTTATCTAGGCTTAATTGCGCGCTGGAATTGCGCGCAATTGCCATATGGACTGGCATCCAAAGCACGGCAGGTTCTCCTGGTTACTCATAGCAAACACAGGCAATGTTTCTGCCAATGGACCTCCGGGTTACCCGGAGGTCCATTGGCGGAAACATTGCTTGTGCACAGGCCATATGTGCAGAATCTGATAGCTTTACTGGGGCCATAACGCGTACATTAACGCGCATATCAACGTGCTATTTGTGCACATTTCATGACAGGACTTCTAGTTTTAACTGTATTTTCATGTCGTGATCTTTTGGCGATTGTCTTTTTTTGTTGATCTACATTTGGGTAAATCTATGTGTTGTTTGTGATTTTGAAAATCACAAGTCTTTTCCCTTATCTTTTAGTCTTTGCAATTTAGCGAGTTCTTGTTCCATTTCAATCCTGTCATTATCCGAATCATCGGATTCAGCTGATGAGAGGCGTCCAATTGTGTCATCTGGTAAATTTTTGCCGGCATTGTCAAAGTTGGAAGTGGATTCCGAAATCTCTGTAGCGACAGCACTGGATGTTTTGTTGTCAATTTTCCCACTATTATGTAATGTCCTATAATTTACGGCAGATGTCTCTCTGAGATCTCTACCCGAAGTCATGATTATAGCAGCTAATTATGAGAATCTACCACTCTGAATTTTAAATTCAGTTATCTCAGTCTGAACTTTGAAGAGAAGAAAATTATGGAAGGACTACGATTGACGAAACTAAACCAATATTGTGAAGAAAATGTTCATCTCGACTATGAGCAACACCATTTTTATTTATTTAATATTTTTTGAAGAGAATAATGACCACGACCAATTCAAGTTGAAACCAAAATACCACTGAGACAATTCGGTCAGTGCAAATTGCTCGATAAGGATGACAAGAGAGCATGCGATTGTTGCCATTGACGTCCTGATAAGGATTTCTCCCTGCCTGCTGATCATTAATTATATCCGAATGTTCATTTGAAAACAATTATATTGTCCCTTTTTGTTCTTGGAAAGATTCCTCGAATAAGAGCCGTTCTCGTAAAGTCTCTTCTCTCTGATTTTTGCCATCATCCTACAAATATCCTGTTGATTTCAAAATGGCAGCCGGCACGGAGACACAAATTTTGAAATCAAAGGTGTTGAGGAGTTTCAAAAGAATTGACTCAATTACACATGTTAACCTATAGAGCTCGCTTCCGAGCGGGCTTCGCCCGTTCTGGGGGCGCTCGCTATTAAAACATTCTGACTGGTGGATGTAAAGAATATTTTTTAAGAATATTCCTCATTTTGAACTAAGTTATAATTCAGGCTCCCACAGTGAGCCCAAATATGAACCCAGGGACTTGGCATAAACAAACTTGAATCTCACGCCCCTCTCCCCCACCTCTAAGGATGCTGCATACCAAACATCAAAACATTCCGACTGCTGTATCTGAAAAAGGGTTTGAAAGAAATTCCTCATTTTGAACTAGGTTATAATTCAGGCACCCACAGTGAGCCACGGTTTTGCAAATATATATTTTTTGTGGCACCCATTTATTTTTTTGTGGGATCCATTTCCAACATGTGTCTAAATCACATGAATCATGCTTATTTATCTTCAAATATATAGATTGTTCAACCACCACATCAAAGACTATTGCAGTAATCATGTTTATATAAATTAATTAGAGTTGATATAGTTAACCGATTAACCGATTGACCAATGATCAACGTCTTGATTGATCACAAAAAGTAATTGATCGGTTAACCGTTATTTTTAAAGTACGCTATTATATGGGTTAACCAAGGAGCAAACTTGCTCCAAAACAGACAAACATTGTCACGCTGGCTCACAAACATCAATTAAATGAGACAGAGTAATGCATACCATTTACGTGCTGACATACTTGTTCACTTGCATGATCATTATACTGTATCAGTAGCTGGAAATGGTCATTCTCAACCCTTCACCAAATGCGGATAGCAGACGATAATTGCACAAGAAATCAAGAAGTTCTTGAATTACTAAAGACTTTCAATGTTTGTCTCAAAAACACAGCTTATGACCCCCTCCCCAACCCCCCAACCCCACACACACACCATTGGAACGAGCTCAATGAGCTCGTTCCTATGAGGGTACATAAGCTATTTTTTTAGACAAAAATTTAAAGTATAATAAAATTTGTATGGACATTTTTGTATATGGCACTGGCCGGTTTTGTCCATTACGCCGAGTAAAGTTTTAACCCTTTACCCAACGTAACGGCCAAAACCGGCCAGCGCTATTCTCAAAAATCGACAATTAATTTTCAAAATATTTTTATTTTTTGTCTCAAAAACATAGGTTATGACCCCTCGTTGGAACGAGCTCGTCGAGCTCGTTCCAACGAGGGGTCATAACCTATGTTTTTGAGACAAAAAATGAAAAAATTTAGTTATTCAAGAATTTTTTTGGCAAGTGTCGTCTGCATTTCATGTTAGGTAAAGGGTTAATTATATAAATCATCAACGGTACATCAATTTTTCAGCTACATATTAGGGCAAGTGATTAATCGGTTAACCAAGGTTATTCCATGCGATTAATCAGCTCTAAAATTAAACTAATTTTATTCAATTTTACCTGATGAAAAAATGCTTATGTTTTTGCGGGAACGGTAAATTGATCTTCTTAACAAGCATTTGCGAGAACATCACAGGAAAGAAATGACCATTCTCGCAATTTGCGAAACCCTGGTGAGCCAAAATATGGACTTGGCTTGAACAAACTTAAATCTCACCCGCCTAATGATGCTGCATACCAACTATCAAAAGATTCCGATCGGTGGGTCTGAAGAAGAAGATTTTTAAAGAATACTAGTATGGTTACCTTGCGTTGCATCGGAAAATTTCGGGGTGATATAAAAAGTACCCCCCCCCCTCCCCCCCCCCCAAAAAAAAAAAAAAAAAAAATACGGGCCGCTTATTTTTGGACCCAGCTCGCCCTACGGGCGGCACAGGGCGGATCTTTCAATCCCGTCAATTTTTAAACTCCCCACCATTAAATTCCTGGTAAAAAGTTACCCCTAGTAAACCCCTTTGAGGACCTATATTGGTGAAATCCATCAAGTTTGTCCCTCCACACCCCACCCCTGCCACTTTTTAAATACCACCATTAGATTCCTGATAAAAAGTTACCCAAAATAGACCCCTTCGAAGACCTTTATCGGTAAAATCCCTCAAGTTTGCCCCTCCCCACCCCCACCCCGCCACTTTCTTAAACACCACCATTAGATTCCTGATAAAAAAGTTACCCCAGTAGACCCCTTCGAGGACCTATATCGGTGAAATCCATCAATTTTGCCCCTCCCCACTCCACCACTTTTTTAAACACCACCATTAGATTCCTGATAAAATGTTACCCCAAGTAGACCCCTTTGAGGACCTATGTCGGTGAAATCCATAAATTTTGCCACTCCCTTCCCCACCTCCACCCCCACCCCTCCACTTTTTTAAACACCACCATAAGATTCCTGAAAAAAGTTACCCCAAGCAGACCCCTTTGAAGACCTATATCGGTGAGAAAAAAATTTGGTCATAACTTTCGGTGCCCCTCCCTGCTCCCAGCCCCACCCGGCACAATTTTTTTTAAACCTGACGATGACCTCTGTCATAAAAAAGTACTCCTAGTAGACCCATTTTGGACACTCGGGGTGGCCTTATATTCATTTCTATAGCGGACAGACAGACATACATACATACAGACATTCTAAAATGTAGTATAGAGAAGGTGGGGTGGCAGTGGCTCAGTAGGTAGAGGTGCAGGCTGCAAGTTGAGAGGTCCTCGGTTCGAATCCCACCTGCGGCAACCGCGTTGTGTCCTTGGGTAAGACACTTCACCCCCATTGCCTATGTGGGGACACGGTGACGTTGTGCACTAAGGCGTACTGCACGTCGATGGTGCACCTGCCTTCAACCAGTGCTAACCCTGCTTGTGTGGAGTTAATATGTTGGGGAGCTGACAGTTGCTCGCCGTTGCTCGGTGGTTCTCTCCGGGTCCTCCGGCTTCCTCCGCCCGTAAAACTGTCATGGTCATGATCAGCCATTGTGCAGAAATATGTGACCTTAAACACCAATAAATAAATAGTATAGAGAAGAAGAAGAAGAAGAAGAAGAAGAAGAAGAAGAAGAAGAGAAGAAGAAGACGAAAAAGAGAGAATATTTCTCATACTGCTCTAGTTTCAGAATTTGGAATCCCATAGAGAGTCCAAATATGGACCAAGGGATTTGATTTCAAACATACTTGTAAATAAATCTTCCAAAGGTGGTATATGTGAAATTTGAAAGCTTTTGGAGGAGTGAATTGGGTGAAGTAGAGTCTTAAATGCTTTCTCCATTACCTACAGTGTTACAAAATGCTGACTAAGCATTTGTTCAAAGACCTGAAAAAGTACCCCATGATAGACCCGATAGCAATATGTTTAGACCATTCCATTCTGTTGGTCCCAAGGAAGCTTCACACCAAATAAGAATTCTCAGTGCCATGTAGTTTTGGAAATATGTGCGTTTTAAATTTTGCTCTATTTTTAGCTTCTGTGGTTCCCATGGAGTGACGGGAATATATTTTGGGACATAAATTAATCACTAATGACCCAATAAATACAAATATCAAGTCTATGATATGGCTGGTTCATGAGAAGAAGATTTAAAAAAAATTGTGCATTTTGCCCCCCCCCCCCCCCCCTCAACATGAGCAGAAACCCAATTTAAATAAAACCCAAATGCCCCTATATAACCACTACTCATGTGAATTTTCATTGAACTGCAGCCAGTGGCTTGGGAGAAAATGACCCAAACACCACCTTCATGACGTTCGATGGATGACGGACAAAGCGTGATCAGAAAAGCTTTCCCTGACTTTCAGTCAGGTGAGCGAAAAATGCATAAAAAATCCAACGCAAATTTTTTTTCTCAAATTTTTAGTCTGACCCAGACTCAACATTTTCAACCCAGGGACCCAATTTGAACAAACTTGAATCTGACCCCTCCTAGAGATGTTGCATACCAAATGTTAAAGGATTCTGACTGGTGGATCTGAAGAAAAAAAATTGAAGAAATGTTCTCATACTGCACTAAGTTAAAATTCAGCCCCCCCCCCCCCCCCCCCCCTCCCAGAGATGATGTATACCACATATGGGAGGATTCTGACTGGTGAATACGAAGATTTTTAAAGAATATTCCATGCATTGCACAAAATTAAAATTTGGGCTCCCATCTTAACCCAGTGACTCAATTTGAACAAACTTGAATCTGAACCCCCTATAGATGTTGTATACCAAACATGAAAAGATTCTGAGTGGCCGATCTGAAGAAGAAAATTATTATAGAAATTTCCTCAACTTGCACCAAGTTAAACTTTGGGCTCAAACAGAGAGCCCAACTACTAACTCAGGGACCCGATTTGAACAAACTTGAATCTGACCCCCCTAGAGATGTTGTACACCAAATATGAAAGCATTTTGACTGGTGAATCTGAAGAAGATTTTTAAAGAAATTTCCTAAGATTGCACCAAGCTGAACTTTGGACTCTAATAGAGAGCCCTAATCTTAACCAATGGACTCGATTTCAACAAATTGAATCTGACCCCCACCCTCTTCCCCACCCCCTAGAGATGTTGTATTACAAATATGATAAGATTCTGACTGATGGATCTGAAGAAGAAGCAGTTTTTGAATTTTTGAAAAAAATTATGGGTGCTATAAGAGTTATGCCCCATTCTGGTGCCCCCTTGGGGGGCAGCAAGGTTATTTGTACAAACGTGAATTGGCATATGATATGGAACATGTACACACAATTTGGTTTAATTTGGTTGAGTAGTTTGTAAGGAGAAGTCGATAATGTGAAGTACACGATGGACTACGACAACAGATGACAACACCGGATGGAAAGTGATAAGTTAAGCTCCCTTTGGTGAGCTAAAAACCACCCGCCTGCATGCAATTTTACAAAAAAAAAATGGTCAGAGAAACAGAAGTAGTGGGGGCTGCCACAATAGGGTCAAGCATTTAACACTGAATTCCCCATACCCCAGGACTACCACTTGAGGTACAAAATCAACATATGATTTTCCATAGGGTTGTGTACCTCAAGTGGCATTTTTGTACCCAGAGTGGCATTTTTGAAGCCAGGAAACAGATTTTAAACTCTTTCTCCTGGCTTCAAAAATGCCACTCTGGGTACAAAAATGCCACTTGAGGTACACAACCCTATGGAGAATCCTATGTTAATTTTGTACCTCGAGTGGAAGTCCTGAGGTATGGGGGATTCAGTGATAAATATTTTTCCCTATAGTGGCAGCCACAGGCGAAAACAAATCCCTGTCCAATCACTAAGCCCTATAGTGACATCATTGGGTATGGGGAATTCAGTGTTAAATGCCTGTCCCTATAGTGTTAACATTGGGGTATGGGGAACTCAGTGTTAAATGCTTGTCCCTATAGTGACAGTCATGGGGTAAAAATCCCCGCCCATTCACTAAGTCCCTATACTGGCATCATTGGGGTATGGGGAGATCAGTGATAAATGCTTGTCCCTATAGTGTCAACATTGGTGTATGGGGAAATCAGTGTTAAATGCTTGTACCCATAGAGCCAGACATGTGTAAAATGGCAGTTGAGGGACAATCCGCCCTATTGAGAATCCTATGTTAATTTTGTTCCTCAAGTGCCCACACTGGGGTATGGAGAAATCAGTGTTAAATGCTTGTACCCAGAGTTCCTGCCATGGGTAAAAATCCCTTCCAATCATTAAATGTTTGCTTTTATACCGACAAAATGTTCACCATTCAAAAAAATGATAGCTATTGTACATCGCCCGACTGGTAAAGTTTTCTATTTACTAATGGAACACATTATCACCACACACCCACGACATAAAATAACACTGTCAGATCACCCAGGAATCAGTGTTTTTTTACATTTTTAGGGAAGGAATTGATCGCTCCAATATCATTTCTCGGCATACAACTTCTATTTTTTTTTAAATGTGTACTTGTGAACACACGTGTTCCACACATGAAAATTTTCAATAACTCACTGGATGGAACTTTGGAGAAAAAATCCCGTACTCGTTCAGGGAAGTGTAATTGCAGACTGATTGTTTAGTGATAGGAAAAACATATAACATATGTTCAACAATCAGCAATAGATTATTACAGTGACATTAAACCCCAAAGAAAAATTTCATTTTAAACTACAAAACATATTTCATTTACTGTATGTTTTGTAGTGTAAAATGTGATGTGATTTTTTCTTCATTGTGGCGCAAAAAATAGAATAAATATCGCTTTCCTCTACCCAAACTGATAAACGCAAATTCTCTCAACTTTTATGACTGTATTGAATTCGTAACAGATGTTTTTAAAGAAAATTATATTTTCTTTAAAAACATCTGTTAACGAATTCAGAAAAAAATGCGCAAATCTGAGATATCGTTCTGAAAACTAACAAATCTTAACCACATTGAAACAAGTACCAACAACTTGTCTTTCAATGTGGCGAATAAAACATTTATCCTGATATTACGCGCGTATTACAGAGAGAGAATGATTTACATTGAATTATTGGAGTGTTTTTCCCTTACACTGGTAAAAGCCCAGATGTCACATTGAAATATTTTACCAATTTATAAGCCAGTTAAAAATTTGTCAAATTTTAATTTCGCTGTTACATGTACTTAACACTAATGATGAGGAAGAGCAGCTTGCCTTTTTTCTCCACAGATGTTTTTTTACGACAGTATGTCAGTCTATCTCTCCAATTTATTTTTGGAGGGAAAGACTGATTTTCTGCATAATCTAAGTGTGGAAAGGCGGTGAAAAATACTCATTGCGTATCCAATGAGTATTTCATCAGCCAACATCTGATCAGTGGGGGGAAAGGCGCCTGAAATACTCATTGCATTATTTTCTGGCGCCTTTTGAACTTCTCTAAATGACTGTAAAATACACATTGGTGGGCTCATAACCACAATTTTCTTATCGTTATCCTTGAAACTTGAAACATCTATCGAAATAGAACTTCCACCTCAAGAATATAGGTGTAAGGGGGGAAAAAGAATGATCACGCTGTTATCCCAAGACAAAAATGTGTGCCAATAAGCAAGACAGTCCGAGGGTAGAGATGTCTTTGAGTTATTTCTCAAAAGCTTGATAGTTGATAGTTGCTATTATGCCATTTCCACATCCGGCGAATTACAAAATACTCCTTTTCAGACTCACCCTAATCTTAAAAAAGACTTTCGCTATACACAATATGTAGCCACATATTCATTCATTCATTTTTAAAAGGTGGCTAGTCTCATATTTTTCTTGTGTTTAATCTAAAATCAAGGTCAAATAATTGGATTTTTTCCCAATTATTTATACGTCGTGTTTTGGTGGTTCACGGCTGGTGGTTGTATAATACAGCAACGTCCCCCAAGGAAAGTGAAAAAATTTATTTGATTTTTTGAGGGGAAATTTAGTGATATATCCTGTTACCTAAAATGACGCTCTGAGTGAAAAATCTGTGGCGACTGTCAATGTTTTCGAGTGGAGTGACAGTTATGGATAAGACTTTCCTATGTTGGGCCCACGTCACCGCTGACTGACACGTTAGAGGGAAGGAATATCACCGAAGAAGTTTCTCACATGCTTTTTCCCCATTGGTTAGATTCAGGTGGGTGAAAAATTGAAATGAAAAGTTAAACAATTTGGTTTGAAAACAGTTTCTGATTTTTTTTTCTGAATAAGAAAATAATTTCAATGAGAGTATAAATAGGAGGGGGCGCTCACAGTTTGGGGCACATATGCTTTGGAGTTAACAAGACTGAAACACGTGCTTTTGATCTCCTCTGAAGATTAAAAAAGATGAAGGGGTCATTAGTGGACTACACTGATTCAGATGACAGCGATACAGAACATGTTGTAAGCAGCAAGAAACACAGGTTGACTGAATATGCTGTGCTATTCACCCACAGTTATGGCGACAATCCAGAAAATTTCACTCAGAATCCCATATGTATGAAGTGACTTTGAATCAATTCGATGCCAACAATCCATTTGAGTTTCTATCTAAAATGTTTTATTCAATGGTCGAAGAAGTAAAAGATAAATAGTTTGGGGCAAATTGCCAGAGGATGGTTTGGGTTAGATTGGTATCCAGTTTGTGTCAAATTGTTGGAGGACAGTTTGGATGCAATTCTCACGAATTCCAGTCACTTTGGCCCCAAGTCATTTCGGCCCCAGTCATTACAGCCTCAGGTCAATTCAGCCCCAATATACCAAGTCATTTCGGCCTCTATAAATATTTTTAAATATCGTTTGAATTTTAACATTTTTCTATTTAATCGTTTTCCAACATTTATACCTCAAATAGATATTCAGGTACACATTTGATATATGGTATTCCTTCATGCCCAGTAGATTTTCTTTCATGATGAATAAATGAAGAAAAGTTTCAGCACGCCGAAGGTGCACATGGACAATGTAGAATTTGAAATCCCTTGCGACCTGAATAATTTTATTTGCTCATGAATCGGGAACCGGACGCGAGGGTCAGTAATGTTATTTGGTTTGAGTGTGTGCATTGGAAGTGGGGTACTTGGGTCAGACCCCCTCCCCCCCCCCCCTCACCATGGACCTCGAACTGGAAGGGGACTAGGAATTGCGCATAACTACAAGAATTCTGCTCTGTGTTTTAGAAAATGTCAACATATTTATGGTTGTATCGAAATCGTAGTTTGGTGGCTGTTTCAGAAAAAAAAGAACAAGAAACCCTGTGAACCTCGAACTGGAAGGTGACTAGGAATTGTGCATAACAATATGAATGAATGAGATGACTGCATATACTTTGCAAAATTTCAAAGTAAACAAATTTCTCTTACTTATATAGATAGCATCTTAAATGTATGTAAAACTGAACATATGGATAATTTTTAATGCCATGTGCAACCTTTATGTACACTGTGTAAATACAAAGAACCGAACATTACTTAATAAAGGTAATTACCCGTTCTTTCTAAACATAAATTATGCACTGTTCTTTATAGATCTCTACACTCAAAATGGTGCCGAAATGACCAAGGGGCCGAAGTGACTAGGGCAGAAGTGACTTTGAGGTTGAAGTGACCAGAGGCCGAAATGACTTGGGGCCGAAGTAACTGGATAACATTCTCAAAGATGAGAGACGTTAATTATTACAGAACACATCGAATGTGAATTTACTGCAGAGATAATTGCTCGACGATATACATTATATTAATAGTTTTTTCAATAAATATCAAGCAATATATTAATATTTTTCAAGAATTACTTTTAGGAGTTAAAACGAATATCGTAGCGTATCGAAAATATCCTAACAGAAGATATGTACTGATTTTCTTTTGGATGAACCTTCCCTGGGCCAAGTTTTCCCCAGACCGAAGATTCCTCGAGTTCCCGAATAAAGATGACATGCCATTTTCAATGGCGGTAAATATCCAAAAGGGTTATTATTTTCCATCTTTTAGTGTTTGAAACTACGAAGCACTGTTCAGAAATACAGATGGCACCAAAAAGTAACACATTATTACTTTGTTTTGGTTTCAAACGGGACTGAAAGCAACCTGTCAGTACCACTTTTTCGAATTACACCCATTTCGTCGGCTAACCAAATCGTCCGCTGCAATTTTACCCAAGTCGTCCTCTACAATTCTACCCAACACGTCCAAAACTCGTTCGCTAGGGGAAAGTATTCAAGTATTGTATTTTGAATCATTTTTATTTATTTATATAATAATTTTATTGTATACTTTACTGAATATTACCTATTATAATATATCTTAATGTACCTCCTTGCATTAAATTTCATATACAGTTAAAACTAGAAGTCCTGTTACGAATAGTGCGCTTATCTAGGCTTAATTGCGCGTTGGAATTGCACGTAAGTGCCATATCGAATGGCATCCAAAGCACAACAAGTTCTCCTGGTGGTTACACGTAGCAAACACGTGCAATTTTTCTGCCAATGGATCTCCAGGTTACCCGGAGGTCCATTGGCTGAAACATTGCTTGTGCACAGGCCATATGTACATAATTTGATGGCTTTACTATGGTCACAACGCATACATTAACGCGCAGATCAACGTGCTATTTGTGCGCATTTTATGACAGGACTTCTAGTTTCAACTGTACGTGTACGAAATTCTGAAAACAGAAATGTCTGAACAAAATAAACTACCCAGCCATCTAATAAATTTTGATTACTGTTTATTCAATGGATTACCTATAATAATTATATTATTACAGTAAGAATTCTTAAAGTATATGTATGGTATATTGAGTTCCACAACAAAATCTTCTAATTTTGCATTTTTTCATTGAATGGCTCCACCGGCACCTTACAGTGAATAATTGCAAAATTATTAGCAGAAGTATTATTAGAATTAATTATATTAAGAAATGCAACAAAATTTGTTATATTAAGTTCTGCAACATAATCTTATAATTTTGCAATTGTTCATCGAGGCGCATCGTCGTTTTACAATGAATAATAGCAAAATTATTAGCAAATGTATTATAAGAATTAATTATATTAAGAAACGCATCAAAACTTATGGTTTATTAAATTCTGCAACATAATCTTATAATTTTGCAATTATTCTTGGAAGAGCATCACCGGCGCTTTATTTATATTTATTGAAGTTTAAGGTCACATATTTATGCACAATGGCTAATCACGACCGTGACAGTTTTACGGGTGGAGGAAGCCGGAGTACCCGGAGAGAACCACCGAGCAACGACGAGCAGCTGCCAGCTCCCCAACATCGTAACTCCGCACTGCAGCACAGGTGTGGTTAGAATGGTTGAATGCATGCGCACCATCGACGTGCAGTACGCCTTAGTACACGGCGTCATCGTTCCCCCACGCGGGCAATGGATATGAAGTGTCTTGCCCAAGGACACAACGCGGTTGCTGCAGGTGGGATTCGAACCGAGGACGTCTCGGCTTGCAGCCTGCACCTCTACAGTACAGTCGCCGTGGGCAGTCACTTTTCCACATGTCCACAGTGGGCGCCCACTGATTTTCCACAGAAATAAGTTTGATAACAATTTCTGTGGTCTTCTGTGGGCATGTAGTTCTGTGGGCAAAAGCCTGTGGACTTCTGCGGAAAAGATTACTGAACGATGATAATGCCGGACGACAGTGTCCACATAATTAATCCGAAACACGTCTGCCCACAGAAATGTAACTGGAAGTAATTTTTAACACGTCTTGATAGAATATGACTCTGATTAAAAATATTTATTTCTTCATCATTTCAATTTGCAAGCACAGGTATATGGTCATTTTTGTATTTACAAAAAGGAAAAAATTGATAACTTGTTAAAATTACATCACATTTTCTCAATCTGAAAAGTGAATAGCACAACCCACACTGTGAAAACAAGACATACAGTGACAAACCCATGTCGATTGCGAACGAGTGCTTTGAAAAAAATGTGTACAAAACGAAAAAAATAGTTGCAAATAAAAGAGTACACCTGCGAATATCGCTGATATGCAATTATGTATTGATATGATCTTTCTGTTAAACCGAATCTGATTTTCGATCGACTGTTGAACAATTCGTTCGCTTTCGTTGACAACTCTGAGCTCAGGCGGGAAGAGGAACATTCGGCTTCTAGAATTTTCGGCCTGGAAATATTTTGACAAAGGAACATCAGCCCGGGGTAATTAGCGCCCAGTACTCAGGCCATTTTTTATTCATTTATTTATTTATTTATTTATTTATTTATTTATTTAATTTATTTATTTATTTATTTAATTTATTTAATTTATTTAATTCATTTAATTTATTTAATTATTTATTTGTGTTTAATGTCATATATTTATGCAAAAAAGGGCTAATCATGACAGCACCCCCAGGCCTTGAACCTTTTTTAATTCTGATTGTTCAGCGTACAATACAAATGCATCGTGAAATTAATTTGTTTTTTTTTTTAACCTGGCCCTATCGATAAATTACTTTGGAATTATTCACTAAAAAGTGCAATATGAAAGTTGCCTTTTTTAGTGGATAATATCGGAGTAATTCTGATAGTTTAGCGTGCAATAAAAATGCATCGTCAAATTAATTTCGTTTCTTTTTTACCTGACCCTATCGATAAATTAATTCGGAATTATTCACTAAAAAGTGTAATATGAAAGTCGCCCTATTTAATGGGTAATTTCTGAGTAATTCTGATTGTTCAGCGTACAAAAAAAAATTCATCGTTAAATTAATTTCATTTTTTTGGACCTGGCCCTATCGATAAATTACTTCGGAATTATTCACTAAAATGTGCAATTTGAATGTCACACTTTTTAGTGGATAATTTAGGAGTAATTCTGATTGTTCAGTGTTCGATAAAAATACATCGTCAAATTAATTTCGTTTTTTTTTAACCTGGCCCTGTCGATAAATTACTTTGGAATTATTCACTAAAACTGCAATATGAAATTCGCACTTTGTACTGGATAATTTCGGAGTAATTCTGATAGTTCAACGTACAATAAAAATGCATCGTCAAATTAATTTCGTTTTTTTAACCTGGTCCTATCGATAAATTACAATGTATATTTTTAATTGTTAAAGTGAAAGAATGAAAAAATATAAACCAAACATTTTTATTCTCTTGGTTGTTATGATTTTTCTGCAAGATTGTTTGTTATTCATCAATGATTAAATTAATTAACTTGATTGACTTGTGTTGATCGGCAATTAATGCTGCTCTTGTGTTTATGATTTATGACCTGATATAATCCTTCTGAAGTAGTTTTACAGAAGTTAGTGGCATGTGTATACTATATACAGCAGCGTTTGAAAGGATTAAAAACTTCAAACGACTTGTTTTCACGAGACTAAGGGATATATCTTGTCTGACGCAGACCACTGGGGCTAACTTTTATTAATATCCACGGAGAGTAGGGTTAAAAACCAACATCAGGTATTGGTAAGCGAATACTCGAGAGGTGCTTCCCCACCTGTTATGGACCGACCCCCGGGGGATCCCGGGAAGTGAAGCAGTGCTTGTTCATTGTGGTAAACAAGCCCTGCATTACTGGTGGATTATGACCCAGTAACCAATGCTTGGGGTAGGAGTTCTTTTCTGAAATTATACTCTCAACTCTTGATTCGAATTTCGAAGACAGCCGGTAGCTGTCGCGAAAATGAACCGGAACTTTGCGGAAGCGGAAGATAAAAATGAAGCCGTGATGAGGAGAGGCCTTATTTGGTGACGATAAATTCATAATTGGTGGAAATATTCAACCTTTATTTAACCCTTTATCTAACGTAACGGCCAAAACCGGCCAGCGCTATACACGAAAATCGCCATTCAATCTATTTTATATTTTCATTTTTTGCTTCCAAAACATAGGTTATGACCCCTCGTTCGAACGAGCGCGTCACACTCGTTCCGATGAGGGGTCATAACCTATGTTTTGGAAGCCAAAATGAAAATTTTTAGTTACACAAGAATTTTTTTCTCGAGTGTCGTCTACTCCTAGCGTTAGGTAATAGGTTAACAAATGACAAACAGATGAGTAGATAAATATCACATGGTCCACAAGCTTTTTAGTTTCTGCATTTTCGTCAGTTGGATTATCCCGTGAATTTGTCCTGACAGGGCAGAACAGAAACTAGTCTGATATTTTGACCTCGTTCCGATGTTAACAGATTTATTTTCTTATTGCTATCGTGTAGAAAAATTACGTAGGATAACTATTATAGTGTTGTAATAAAAAGTCAGATCATGTGGACTCCACGGGAATCGCCGTGTTAGTTATTAATTCTGTGGGTAAGTAGGTAGCATGTCCACGGTCAAGAAAAACCTCTGCCCACAGAAATCTCTGTGGGCAGTTGAAGGGTAATTTGCCCACGGTTTTCCACAACCACTGTGGACACGTGGAAAGGTGACTGCCCACGGCGACTGTACTGTACCTACTGTGCCACCGCGCTCCCCACCGGCGCTTTACAATGAATAATCACAAAATTATTAGCAAATGTATTATAGGAATTAATAATATTAAGAAACGCATCAAAACGTGTTATAATTATATTAAGAAATGCATCAAAACTTGTTATATTAAGTTCCGTAACATAATCTTATAATTTTGCAATTATTCCAGGGGGGGGGGGGGGAGGGGGAGCTGGGGGGGGGGGGGGGGGGCTTGCACCAAAAATTTTCAAGACGTGATGTGGGGTGAGGGGGCCTCTTGAGTGCACCAAAAATGTGCATTTCCAACTTGTGCAATTTTTTTAATTTTTTAAAAACATATCAATGTTTCTGCCAATATATGACATCATTTGTGTTTCAAACCTTAAAGATGATGTTGTACATCACACTCTTAACATAAATACAACATCAGGAGGCTTTATATGTAAGAATATTGGGCTTAATCTGGGAAAATGTCACACGTTAGTAGGGGTGGGTGTCTTGCTCGAAATGTAGAAAATGTGCAGACAATATTTTGACAAGCGGCCGACTCGGCTTGTGGATGAAACGTCCGTATACCCTTTTTTTCAAGCAAACTTTTCCTTACTTTTACAACACCTTACTTAACATTCGGATAATTCAAAAACTGAGTTTCTGTTCGTCTTGATATTTCACGACATACGTGTCAATGCATGTCTATATACAATCGCACCAATATAACAACAATTATCAGTTATATTATCGTTTTTTTCGATTGAGGTTATAATATCACTGGCAGACAAGCTGCAACGAAATCAGGACTGAGAGTTCGATCTGAAATGACGAGATCATCAGCTGAGCATATTGACAAACCTCCAGAAGGACAGAACTCGAGTAATAATAATAACACTTTGGCCGGCCGCTGATTTGTCGCGTTTCTCGAATGAGAAGGCCTGGTTACCCCTGAAGTGTAGATATGTAGGCCAATGTATCATGCAAAGCTTTGAGGCGAATTAGTTTGCAACAAAATACATTTGATTCCCAGAGGGGGACAGGCCAATTGCAATTGCATGGGCAATTCGACACCGGAAGTTACGTGGATTTTTCACTGAAATTTACTGTCCACTTCAAAAATCACATTGACGGCTATAGAGAATTCTGTTCTGGAACACATTTATCTGACTGGGTATTTGGAACCCTTTGCGGGCCTACGGCCCGCTTGGGGTTCCTATTATAGCACGATAAACTTCTAAATTGTCTATTGATGTTCGGGAATACATTTTGTTGGAGCATGGCAAACACAACCAAAATGACACATGTGATGTTCTCTCTGTTGGACCCCTTTACTGCAAAGTTCACAATAGTAGGAGCATCCTATAAACCCTGTAATTGTAGTGATAGTATCAAAATGCTGGGCATGGTGGTAAATATGAATAACTTTACTATCAGTGGTGGTAACTGGAGGTTTGAATAAAATGTCACTTTTTGCATACTGTGGATGAATTTTGATGACATACTCTGGGTAAAGCAGGTCTTGTATTTTATAATATTCTTCATATCCACAAGGAATATTTTAATCAAGACCTGCTTTGTCCATCAATGCCTTAGCTTCCCGTGCTTGTGCCGGTCTATCAAAATATCTAGTATTTTTCCATTTCTTTTGCCAAAGTTCAGAATTATCTCTATCAACATGGTACTTTCCCACTTCAATGGCCCGTGCGAGACACATTGAATCATTAACATTTTTAATTTCAATAATACTCTGTTTACTTTTAACCATTTTATCAACAGATGAAAATGAAATTGCTGCATGTCGCCCAGAACCTTGTGGTAGAGAAGTGTGTGTTATTTCTAAAGATTATTGTCCATCATGGATAGTAAAGTTATCATGTTATTGTTCAACTTTTTCTATTTCATCTAATATGGTGTTACCAGTGATAGCTGAAGCCTTAGTAAATGGGATAAATATACCTATTTCTAATCCTGGGTGGTTAACTGATATTCTCATTGGATCGTTGTTTTCTACACCACATTCTTCTTTAATATCTTTTACCATACTGTCAAAGACTTTTCCAAGGATGTCAAATGGATTCTTTTGATTAAATTGTTTGAATGTTATTCTGCATACATGGGATTTGGAATGGAATTTTCTTGATGTTTTTTGTAGGAGTGGGTGAATGGTATATAAGTCTCTTGCTGATTCTACTCACTGCTTCTTGTTATCTACTTCACTATCTGTCTCACTATATTCTTCAATGGCTCTCTTCATCTTTTTCTTCTATCGTCTTTATCAACTGGAAAGCTGTGAAAATATGTCTTGTCTTCTTGAAGTGAAAAAAACAAATGTGAAACAACCTAAGATCCCCCACTTTTTATACTTTGCTTTAATGTACATTTAATTGTGCATTTAAATGTACATTTAATACCCACTGAATTATACTGTTAATAAATGTTTCTTATACACATCTGAAAAGTCATAAATGTAATCTATTAACTCTATGGGAAAATTTCTATGGTAAATATTTTATAGCTTTTATTTGTTAGTGTATCTTTCAATTAACATTAAATCACTAAACACATTTAACAACAGGTATATAGTATCCATAGATTATTGAGTGCAAAAGATAGCATAACTGTTTGTAACCAAATGAAAGTATATTTAAACAATTGTGTGTAAATGCATGTTATTGAACATTTAAGTATACAATTAAACGTACATTAAAAAAGTATAAAAGGAGAAATAATCTTAGGAAGTTTCACACTTGCTTTTGACTTCAAGAAGACAAGACATATTTTTGAAACGCTCCAAAAGTTAAAGATGGATAGAGTTACAGATCCAAGATTAGAAAAAGCAAGTGATGCTAAAAGTATTTACTATAAACCATCTAAATGCGGAGAAGTAAAACGACTTGTGAATGAACTTTATAAGTTGATATCAACACCTAAAGAGATGATGTGTTCCATTTGTCATCAGAAAGGACATTGGGCGAATACATGTTCAGACAAAGGGCCATGTTTTTATTGCAATCAGAAAGGACATTGGATTAATGAATGTAGATTGATAAAGGTAACGCATAACTCTGTGTCTCAACCAAGATGGGGTTCACCAGCTGTTGTTCAACAAGAACCGGTTAAAGTTTATTCTTGGCCAGAATACATAGAGCATACATGTGATAGATTATCGATTACAGGTTTCAACTTACCACTTAGCGGGGGAGGAATTCGCTAGAATTGTGCACTTGGTGATACCTTCCTGAAATTTGGCATGATGTAAGGGTAGGCATCAGAGATTTCAAAATCGATCGGCTACAAGTTGGCACCATCCTCTAGCCACCACTAGCAGCGAAATCCAAAATGGCCGCCAAGCGGATCGAAAAAAAGCTATTTTCGCCGATCGCACAACTGAAGCTCCAAACCTAACACCATACATGTGCTGTAATTGATGTGAATGATGGAGTGAAGCCCTTGGAACAAGTTGGGGGGAAGATTAATGGATAATGGGATCAGAATTTCCGTCGATGTGTGCGTCTGTGTGTCTGACTGTCAGTATGATCGTCCGTCCGTAGATAAATTAGTGTTGAATGTTTCTCGGGAATGCAATGGTCAAATGAACATGGTATGAGAGATTCCTGTCAACACATGAACAAGGGTACTCGATAGTATGCAGCAGTGGGGATACTTGGACATTTGATAATCCAATTAAAGTGACAGTCTATTCTCAACTTCCGGCATTTTCGATAGATTTATTTTCTAAGAAAATAAAACTATCAAATTTCTAGAGGAGTTCTGGTTCAATCTCAACACCATAGCGACACGTCTGCCAGCAAGGGCAGTGCTGGAATGAACTCGGGATGCATTAGTTCCCGTTGTTAATTATACAATGTTATCTTGCCAGTATAGAACATTGGCAAAATGGGACTAGAAGGGGTGAGTGTATGTTTGCAGTCATTCGAGGTACAGGAATATTTTTTGACTACAAGTAGTATTCTTCATTTTCGGCCAGTTAAGATGTGGTGTGTTCCAAGTCAGGATTAATGTTGCCGACACTTAATGCCCATCCCTCATGGTATGCTACTTTACCAGGGATATAGAGATATAGCCACCACTGGGAGCCAAAACATGACCTTTGATGTCGATGAGTGGTCGAAATGTTTTAGCGAATAACTTATCGAAATATGATCCGGTATGGCAATTTGATACCTTACGTTAGATTTATTAGATCAACTCAGGTATGGATTCATTGAGACATGAGTGCGCTACAAGATGAAGGATTTCCAAGTTGATTTGCTATGGAGTAGGAACTGACTAGTCACATGTGGCCTATGGCCAGAGAAAGACAAGGATACCATAGATGAACACACGGGTGAACGAAGGTATCAACTGTTGTACAGAGGCAAAATAGTTGGGGATATTGTATCATGCTATGCATGAATTAACACCGTCTTGTGCAGTAAATAACAGACTATTTTCCGAAATCTAAAACTGTATTCCTATACCCCGGACAATGTAGCAAGCCACATGGGATGAACATTTGTTAGCAAAATCAACTCAACTAGAAACATGACATGTGTTAACTGGCCGAAAATGGAAAAAAAAATACCAGAATAGGAGATGACTGGTCCTAACATGACAGTATACTACTCAATATTGTTACAACAGCCACCTTCACACTTACACAAAGGTGTGCACCTTAATCCAGCTTTCAAGCATTTGCAATTGCCCTTGCAGGCCTTGGCACAACTACAGTGGAGCATCAGTGCACATGCAGCACTTGCGTCTCCTAGGTGAGTCCAAAATGGGACCAGAATATTGAGACGTGGATTCCACTCCCATCCGTACTGTGATGGGTCTGGCACACATAAGTGTTTCTGCAGAGCACGATGCCAAATGAAAGATGACACAAGAATTACCCTTTTTACATGTTGATACAGAGCTGCTTTGGTGGGCGGGATGTTTTCCATAGACTTAAGGCCATGTGTGAACATATGCCGTCTCGCATCATTGACACGTGTACTGACACAACTGTTACTGTACATCTGTATGGTGAGTTTTTCGATATGCTGCATATGAGGGGAATCCTCTGAAAAGACTTGCGGATTCTCAGTCAATTCTATCATCATTTCAGTTGATGCGGGAAAATTCATCCATGCATTCCATCCTGTCTTCTTCCCAATGCCGAGCATGCTGGATGTTACATCACAACCTGTGAAGGCGTGGAAGAAAGTCAGGGCCTTGCAGTAATCAGGTCCAAGTTGTGAAGCTATCTCATGAATTGGCATATCTTTATATGCCTTTCCAATTCCAAACCCAATCCACAGCTCACTGAGTCCAAGGTCACGGAATGTTGCGAAATGGTGCAAAGACAGAATGACGACATCAGAATCAACCGTGCGAAGAAAAGCTATTTTGTGACCTTGTGAGACTGCATGGTTGAGATGAAGCATCATGCGCGTGTCTGCTTCCTCGTGGTTCGATGGAGATATGTCACATAAGCTAACATCCTTATTGCATAGTACATATTCTCCTGATGTCGTTAACAACTGGTACTCGGATGTTGATGTTAATTTCAGCAGTTCAGCAGACAGGAACTTGAAAAATTCGTCTTTATTCTCACTAACTTTCAAGAATGCCTGCCAATTCTTCCCTTTAGGTAAAGGGACGTTCTCGGACACCCGTATCAACCTAACTGCTGTCTCACCGAGGCGTTTTGCTCGCGTCTGATTCTTCAAACTGCCTTCGGGGTAACAGTCATAGATCGCATCAACCCTTGTGGTGTTCGTGTTAATCAGAGATTCGATGTATGGCAATAATTGCAATCGAGCATATTCTCCAAACAGATCCGCTTTCTGTGGTTTGATTACATGGACTACAGCAGGCATATCCAAGATGACAACTGAAGCTTGTCTAGCTGCTGAATTCTTCCCTTGTGCAAGAATAGCTGGTAAACAATTGAGAATTTGAGATTTTGTCCCACTCCGTAGCTTACCTCTATCGGATAATGCTGGCGGATCACGTGCATTCTCGTGCATGAAAAACTCATCCATGTTTGAATCAGGTCGGGCTTGCAGTGAAACGAACATCTGGGTAACTATTGCGGCAGTTGCTTTACTTGACATGAGTTTGTCTCGGCCTTTGTCCAGGTTGGCTGGGGGTGGGTTAAGGAAGGTATATATATTTGCCTTGGGAATAACATCATTCAGGGGTACGGTGCATTCCACAAGCCTTTCCTTCAAGAAAGTGGAATATAAATGCTTGCCCCTTTCGGGTAATGACCGTAAACTCTTACTAACTTCGGGGTCCATATATTCACCAGTATCTAATGTCACCAGCTGACCACTAGTTTCATCATAAGGGTTGATAATGAGTCCCTGATTCACCAGATCGAGGAGAGATTTCAATTGATTCAGAAATTTTTTCTGCTCTGATACCGAACTTTCCGGGTGTTCCGTGTTATCTGATGATGTTGTGTGGAAACTTGCATATTCATACTCATCTATAACACGCAGAACTTCTGACCTTGAAAGCTCAATAACGACTTTCTCTTCAGCCTGGCCATAGAGACCTTTTGGACCACTGTCTTCTTTGAGTAGTTGGATACTATGTTCTTGGCTCTGATCTAAACCCATCATACTGAACTTCCTCTCACTACGCTGGACCACAAAATGGCCTTCCATGAATTTGTTGTGGATTGAAGGATGCCGCCTGGGTAGCTGAGACATGTCTCTCAGAAATACGGGGACCCACCGACAATAATTTGTATGTCCTAGGGCAAAAAAGTAACTGCACAACTCATCGATAGAACACAGTGTACCAGGCCAGTTACCGATTCGTTGGTTCCGAACGAATTGACAGCTTGTCAAGAGAAAGTTCCGAACGATTTCACCCCAATAGCGCGCAGTTGGAGATTGTGAAAGAATCCTCTGTTCCCACATTTCAAATGACTCATGGGGCCCAGTCTGCTGACAGTAAATCTCATAAGCATTCTTTCTGAGGATCTCAAGCCAAGCTAGAGTGAGAAGATATGCCTGTCGCGTCCTCTTGACATGTTTCCCACCAAGTAGGGATGATGCTACACCGGGTGTGAATATCTTTGCGAGGTGAAACATTCGCTCCCAACCAGAACCACCCATAAGCTTACCACCAGCTTCTTGGGTGCACATTTCAAGATGCAGGAATCCAATCATACACACCATTCGATCCTCACCTATCTCCTCTGGGAACAGCCATTGACATTTTTTCTGCCTGGCATACAACGGACAGTCACCTTCAATGACAGGTATCTGGCCGGGGTTTACGAAAGCAGTAGCTTCCCTGACCACATACATAGCATGCTTCTGCATACTGAGTGAGTCCGCTTTCTGCTCACTGAAAACAGGGAATACCCCAATAACTGCACGAGGTTTGACATTGTCTTGATCTTCATGTTTTGAAAAGAAGCCTGAAAAGGTCACAGGGACTTCATCAAGCTGCCAGCTGCCATCAACCTTCCCTTTATTGCTGATCTGTGACACATGAGACAACCAGTCATTCTCTCCCACGTTCAAATCTGCATATTCATTGGGCCGTACATTACATTCATCTGGAGATTCAAGCCTGATGTCCCCACCAAAGTCTTCAACGAAAGGAACAAATGCATAGTCGTCTGGGAGTTCAATTTGTGTGTCTTCTGGAACATCTAAACTCAGTGGTGGGGGATCAGTACCCACATTGTCCCTGCTCAGTTGACCAATGAGTGTGATGGACGTACCATGCATATCAGATCTACCAGATACATCAATGTTATCAGTGGTTCCTATCGAGAAAACATTACGTTTGCAGTTAGCTGGGACTACAACACCTTCGTTCTTGAACCGCAGTGAAACAGCTCTCGCGAAACTCCTGCGAACATCCATTACGCGATCATAAGAGACAGAGAGTCCCATTTGATGAAAATCTCTGATAAGATTTTTCATACGATCATGGGCATGCAACTTCAAACCCACATAAAGAGGCATTGGAGTTTCTCTGTCACGTCTCTGGTGAACATTTTGTGCATGTTCGGAGCGTTTCGCTGAATTGCTGATCAACATCTGTGAAATAGTACAAGCCACTCGAGTCTTGGCATTAACAGTCTCATCATCGCCTAAGTTCTGTATACTACATGTGCCCTCAAGTAGAACTCTAAGAAGAGTCAGGAGTGAGTTGGGTACATGCTCGCTCAAGCAATAAGATGAAAATGATCCCGTGAAAGGAGCTTGAGATATGAGTATGTGTTTACGCAGAAGAAGACCCACATCAACTATCTTTTTTGCCTCTTCCTCAGACACTATACGAGTTAAAGATTCGGACAACAAGGAGCCAACTCGAAACCTACTTGAAATAAACACATCTCTACCCTGTGTGAAGGCGTCCCAGCCATCGCCCAATTTCTGCAACAAATGTTCTTTGAATCGAGTGGAATGTATTTCTTCACTAAGCCAATCAGAACCGACTTGCTTCAACCTCCGACTGTACAGATTCTTGAGATCGACAAGCTTCATCGCGGAATCGTTGTGTTCAACAAATGTTATGAGCTCTGCCATAACGAGAGGGTCATAGGGCAGGCCTGACGCGGAATGTTCGGCGTTCTTCGACTTTTTAGATTTAGCCGCTCGTGCTTCATTGGCAAGCTTACAATAACAGGTTTTGTGATAGTAAAGATCACTAGCAGCGGAATCAAATGCTGCATTGACCCGAGAAAAAACAACCCAGTTCTCGGCTTCCTTTGCCATAATTTTGAGTTTATTGTTATCAGACATTGATCTGCAAATAGGCTCACTGCTGTCACCTTCGCGTTTGTGACAATAAACACACTGGGGCAGTTTCCTGTCACAGCCAGATTCAAAACTTGTCCGTGTTCTTTTAGGACTCAGCGTGGAGCAGGATGCCACTGCCTCATTTCGCTCTCGCTTGTGTAGCACGCGCTGTACGATGTGAGTCCGAATACTGTCACGGCATGTCTTATGATATATTGCCTTATTCGTCAACAGTGACATCGACATACACTCATCACTCTCTCTCATCAAACAATCAATGGTCAAATTATATGGAAGCTCAACGCCATTATCTAGGAAGCGCGTTATGTCTTCCTCAATAGCTTTATAGGCGTCATGAAAACGAGATTCTCTATACGGACGCATCAATTTCTTGGAACTGTCTTGCTGGCAAAAGCAACAACGTTCCCAGTCAGTACTAGTCCGTACACGAAGAGGATTCTCACTCATTCTGTGAATGATTTTTGTGAACAATCGCGTTCTCGAATTAATTTCGACAGACAAATCAGAATTGCTTGCGGAATTACGCCAAACAAGAGATTGTATGGCAAAGAGACTGCTTCATAAAGAGCGTTGTTTCTCCGGGATCAGCGTCATTCAGGTTTGCCTGAATGACGCTGATCCCGGAGAAACAACGCTCTTTTCAAGTTCCAAGAAATTGATGCGTCCGTATAGAGAATCTCGTTTTATTCTACATCATCTCCCACGTCTGTTTCCAACACGTGCGTGGATCAGAGTTCACTTTCGCGCCCTTACAATCGGATGTATAGTCGGTAGACCGTCGAAAAGGAGGTTCCCTTCAGCCGCTGGCGGCCATTTTGGATTGTGCCGCTACTGGTCGCCACCGGTCGGTGTCAACTTGTAGCCGATCGTTTTTGAGAACCTCATAGCCTACACTAACAGTGTGCCAAATTTCAAGAAGGTATCACCAAGTGCACAATTCACCTGTATGTGACGAATTCCTCCCCCGCTAACTTGATGAAAAATACATTGACAACTTTACATGGGGTGAGCATGGTTTCACTACCACCTCGACAAACAAACTTTACAAATAAGAAAGTTGACTTAGCAGAAACTGTGTTACCAGAGTTTGATGATAATGATGATACATTATTATATAATATAGATATACCCAAAGAAACAAAAATGGAAATCGATAATGAGTTAGAAGTATTATTTCCAGAGAAAGAGGAACCACCACAGAAAGTTACAAGAAAACGAAAAGCTAAAGACAATAATTCTAAAATAGGAAAACTTGCCAAGAAACATTGAAAACAGTTTTTGAAAGTGACATTTTCATAAAAAAGACATTTACAAATCTGTACATATTCATGGAATAAACATTTTCGGATTTGAAAAAAGGTAATATTATTTTTTTGTTATTTAAACAGGGGAGAATTTTTTCCAACTCAGGATTTTTATTTATAAAAATAAAAAAAACTGTTTTTCACAACATTAATTTGCAAACAGAAACAAATATTGTTGTGCTTGCAAATTAATGTGATGAAAAAAATCATTTTTTCATAACATTAATTTGCGAACACAAAAATATTTTTCTTATAAAATAAAAAACTTGCAAGACAGAAAAATAATTTGCAAACAGAAAAAATATTTTTTGTGTTTGTAAATTAATGTTATGAACAAGTTTTTTTTTTTATAACATTAATTTACAAGCACAAAAAATATCAAACACACAAATATGCCATAACAGGGAAATCTAGTGTGGGAGCTATGAGGTTAACCTCTTTTGAATTGAGTAATGAAATTACAATTGAACAAAAGTTCAATTCATTCCATTGTGGTAGCACTGAAATGTGCCACTCAAGTGTGTAAACGTGATATCTCTTTTTTAAGAATATGGTGGCCCTTATAAGGGCCGTTTTTTTACTAAACAAAAAATGTTTAGTTCACCAACTTTATTCCATTTCTCTTTGCGGCTGTCTTGACATCCTTTGTATTAACGAGATTTTGTGATCCCTCTTCCCCTAATTGTTGCATAATGATAGGTATCTCTCACCATTTTTCGAACAAAACAGTGTAAGGCTTTTTCAGCTTCATCAAGTGACAATTGTGAGGTATTATCCACCCCAGCTTTTCTTGCCAATCTTCGCAGATTACTCCTGTGAATAGTATTACGCTCCTCTCTCTCCATCTTTACGTCTTGTGGTGGAATAGTATTGCACTCCTCTCTCTCCTTCTTCACTTTTCGTGGCCCACATTCACCTTCTAGTGATGGAATCTTTACTTCGATGGATAGCTCAACTCTCATGATTGATGATAAGAAAAATGACGTTATGATATCTCCAGCAGTGTTTTTTATAGACAATACGAGGATCGAAAATGCACTGAAGAACCCTCACGCGACAATTCGATCGTGTGCGGGAAAAAACTGTTGATAACAGACGTTTACTATCACAGCCGTCCGATGTCAACGTTTTTTCCCGCACTCGATCGAATTGTCGCGTGACCGTTCTTCAGTGCATTTTCGATCCTCGCAATGTCTGTAAAATCTAACACGCATTCCAAACAATTCATTTTGAGACAACATGAAGTTCTCTTTAGATATGAACGAATACAGAATGGGGAGGTCCGGGGAAATATCTGACGCTGATTGGAATCGTCGATTAGAAGAAGAATCTATCAGAGTGGAGAGAGAGAGAGCTGGGAGACGCCAATTAGCTGAAGATATTTTCGGTCATATGAGGAGAAGTGGTGGATCTCAGAAATACACTCGACAGTTGGGCCAGCAGCTTATTGATGTGTTGGAGCGAAAGGCAGGGATAAGACAGTTTTTAGCTGTCCGCGGTTATGGACTGGGGAAATACAGGGTGAAGAAAGAGGAGTTGTA
This sequence comes from Pictodentalium vernedei, assembly GCA_031216915.1. Lineage (NCBI taxonomy): Eukaryota > Metazoa > Mollusca > Scaphopoda > Dentaliida > Dentaliidae > Pictodentalium > Pictodentalium vernedei. Next base: position 536,543,983 of record CM062293.1, read on the forward strand.
TCTTGATCTTAATTGGCAGTAAAAGTCAACATATAGCTGCCTCAGTGTATTGTCTGAAGAGTTTTGGGCTAAAATTCAGTCAGGCATTACCACGTGTGACGTTGCATGCTTTCACCAGAGTTTTCCATGAAAGCGTACGTCCGGGGCAATCCCACGTGGTACGGGCTTGGAAATCGCAGTTTTAAACAGTACACATCGATTACATAACATTTCATTTCAGCTCAATTGAAGAGCAAAATGCCGCGAATGTCCGAATTTGAAAGGGGTAGGGCTATTGCTTTAATTATGCAGGACCAATCGCAAAGTCTCGTCGCCCGGCAATTTGGTGTACATGAGTCATAATTGAGCGTCTCAGCGCCACAGGGAGATTAACTGACCGCCCCAGGAGCGGACGTCCGCGCGTTATGTCAAGACAGAGGCATAAGTCTGTCAAACCTCGGTAATTCAGACTGCGACGGAGACGACGAGTCAGGTTGTAGGCATTCATGATCGTCGATTGTGTCCAGGAACAGTTAGGAATCGGTTGCGGCAGTTCAATTTAAGTCCACGACGTCCCTACATTGGACCGGAACCTACACCCGGGCGACGTCAACGTCGATAGCAATGGATGGGGGCACATGCACCAAATCGGTTTCACGTGGCCCACTGACGAGTCTCAATTCACGCTTTACAGGTCAGATGGACGACAACATTCCTATCAACGGCGAGGGGATCGATATTCTGACGCGTGCGTTAAAGAAACGAACAGATTCGGGAGGAGATCTGTTTTGATTTTTTTTGGGGGGGTGGGATGGGGGTGGGGGTTTCTCAGTGCGCGAAAACACCTGGTTGCCATCAAGGGCAATCTCACAGTCGCAAGATATCGGGATCAGGTCCTCCTGCCTCACCCCCTTCCACTTATCCATGCACTTAACTTTACGTTGCATTAGGATAATGTGCGGCCGCACGTTGGTAGGGCTTGCCGTGACTTCCTCAACCAAAATACTGTCCCAGTTCTCGATTGGCCACAATACAGTCTTGATATGTCCCCGTTCAAACATTTGTGGGGCGAGTTAGACAGCAGTGCCAGGAAGCGGGTCAACGTGACATACAGCGTCGCTCAACTCACGCAGACCCTTCTTCAGACGTGGAATGACATCCCACAACGGACCATGAACAATTTGATGGGGTCAATGATAAGAAGAGTTAGAGCTGCGATTGGAACCCCGTGGTGGGCACACCCGCTAATAATTTTGATCAAGAAATGGTGTAGGGTACCCATATTTGAGCGCTATCCGAGCAAACACAGTCTATGTTAAGATACCGAAACTCGTCAAAATTTAATCAATAATGACGGAATAACATCAAAATCCAAACAATGAAATAATCATCCATAACATATTTGAAATATTTACACAGAAAAAAACTGTTTTCCCCTAGTATATATATCTGCCACATGTTGTTAACACAACACTACATATACAGTACGTGGAGAATGGATTGTAACTAAATCACCCGCGGAGTGGAGTTATCACCCAAGCTATAACTTTCAAATTTTGTACATATCGACAAAAAATACAAACAATTTTTAGTCCAATGGAACTCCGGGTTAAACCCGGAGGTCCATTGGCTGAAACTTTGCTTGTGTTGGTTATGCTTTGCAACACATTTGCAATTATTGGATGGGTGGAATCTCCACTCTGCGGGTGTTTTTTGTAATAATACTCTCTCCACGTACTGTATGCACATATTGTTAATACGCTACTGTATATATCACATATATATATGCGCATATAGATATAATACTAACCGTGTATGTATACACTCATACAAATGACAGATCTATATATATATCCATATATTAATAGTTGGTGCGTCTAACGTGAAAACCATCCCTTATTTAATAAAAAAAATTATATTCGTTTGAGAAATGCGAATTACATATAGAATATACCCATAGTAGCTTGGTGTACCAAATGTTCACCATGAGTGATCAAATGGTGTTAATCGGGAGACTTTGGCGCGCGAATAGCACCGCATCACCACTAGTGGTGAAATTTGGTACACCAAGCTAATTTGGTTATATTTTATTTATACCATGATCGTCAGATTTATAAGAGTTTAAATGTTAAATAAATCAATATTGATACGTGCGATTCTGTTTTAGTTTACCTGAACATTTTATCGCCGAAACGAAATAGAAAACGAAACGCGCAAATTACGGGGCTTTTTTATTTTAATGACATAATAACATACTATTTCGAGTTATGTGTGCTTTATTAACATGAAACAACGTATGTTTGTTAATTTTTTGAATTTTTTATGAGGTAAACTTATTTGAAAAAAGTAATAAATAATTGCCGTTTTCAATTCACTCATCACGAGTAATAAATTTAGACAAGGTTACATTCAAGGCGAGGTCACCAAAGGTCAACTTGGATGTAGTTCCACTGTAGGTGTATATTTTATCTAGTGAAAACTATTTGCTGGCGTGTTCACCAAGGTTGGTGTATACAGCTCAATTGTATGTCATAGGCGTTTTATATATAGTAGAATAGGCAATAATGGTGTAAATATAGGATATGGAATGAGTGTTTTTCTCATATAATATTTATGAAACGAGACTAAGAAGTTTCCGTTTTGGCGAGCCTCTGGCGAGCCCAAACGTAAAAGTCGGACGCGTTTCATAAATATTATATGAGAAAAACACACATTGCATAGTCCATTTATCATATGACTCACACACACACAAATTAGCCACCTCGTTTGACTTTTTAACCCATCACCTAACTTGAGTTGCAGACGGCACTTGGAAAAAACATCCACGTATAACTAAAACTTTTCACTTTTTGCTTCCAAAACATAGGTTATGACCCCTCATTGGAACGAGCTCGTCGAGCTCGTTCCAATGAGGGGTCATAACCTATGTTTTGAAAGCAAAAAGTGAAAATATAAAAAAATGAATGGCGTTTTTCTTGTAGGTAAAAGATTAATACTATATAACCCACCCTAAATTGGACAGATAACGTAAATTCTCCCTACTGAAATTTTGCAAATGTGATTCAGTTGTATTTTGTTTAGCCAATCAAATTGTCCAGTTTTGAAATTGACCAATGAAAGCTCCCAACTCTAATTATGCAAATTATGAAAATGTGGCCCAGTTTTATTTTGTTCAGCCAATCAAATTGTTTAGTTTTGAAATTGACCAATGAAATTGACGGAAGGCTTTATTCATCACTGATTAATATGAAAACAAAATATCAAATGTTTTAAAGTGAACAAACCAGACGAGTCATATAATAAAGAATAATATAAGTACTCCTGTACCAATGTAACTAAAAAATCAGAAAATCATGTCGATAAACTGACTGAACAGAAAACATAAGTGATTTATCAAGTAGGTTACATTTGGATCATGGTTTTATTCGCGAACAAACATGACTTACACTATTTAAAATTGTACTACTCGTCATCAGGCCATCTTTGGCGGTTTCGAATCGAATCGACGACGCTGTATAAGGCCTTAGTTGTCTCGTGTTATATATTTAATTGAAAAATATTGTGCAGTTGTCAATCTTTATGAATTTCTTAATGACACTATCTAGCCAAAACTAGTTTTTTCCTTAATTTCGCTTCTACAATACACTGTTTTTCACCATTTCATATGTACCGCCAAGTTGTATAACACGCATTAAGGTGAAACCTTCTTTTAAGAGCATTAGATCCGAATATTCATGATACACCTGTTCTCAGCAACCGAATTTGCATTACCTGCTTCCGAAGTAGTTAAACTCCCGAATCGATACATAGGTATTAGGCAACGGTTGAAAACTGTGGTGCTTGTGATCATAAATTAAGCAAAGGGTTGACGGTCACAGAGAAATAATTATTCAAAGTAACAAATAACTTTGATTGCGCACGTTAGGTCGTAATCGCTTTCCAATTAGAAGCTGTACTGACAAAAGCGATGCAATAGGAATGAATCACAGAGCTTGCACATCTGTTAAAGACACGACACTGTCGAGATAACTGCGCTGATCATTACTCAGGAATGCTTCACAAATTGGGCTATTTTTGGATAAACAAGAAATTGTAATGTATTTCTCGTCGTTTCATTTTATTCACTTTAGGTAGCATTAGCATCTCCGGCTGATTAAAGCCTCTCCACCCGGCGTGCAGTGTGACAGTTTTGCATCGTTTATCAAGCCTGCACATGCAGCGTGAATCTCCTTTTCATACCATGACTACCTATTTTACTACATATATTATTTACTGGGGTTTAAGGTCACATACTTATGCACAACGGCTAATCGTGAACGTGAGAGTTTTACAGGTGGAGGACGCCGGAGTAGCCGGAGAGAACCACCGACCAACGACGAGCAACTGTCAGCTCCTCAACATTCTAACTCTGTTCAAGCTCCGTTCAAGCAGGGTTACATAGGTTAATGACATGTGCACCATCGACGTGCAATTCGCCTTGGTACACAGCGTCATCATGCCCCCACGTAGGCAACCGGGATAAAGTGCCTTGCCCAAGGACACAACGCGGATCGTCCCGGACGGAGATCGAACTCGGGACCTCTAGCATAGAAGTCTAACAGTCTACCACTGAGCCACCGCGCTCCCTTCCTACTACATATAAAAAACCCATGACATGAATTTGAGCTTTACACACCAACTGTGGTGAACACGCCAGCAATGGGATTTCAATAGTTAAAATTTACACCTACTGTGGAACTACATCTTTGATCTTTGGCGACGTCGACCTGAATGGTAACTTGTCTAAATTTATCGCACCTCACCTCGCGAAGACTGAAATGACAGTGACAATTGTTTATTACGTTTTTAAATGAGTTTACCCAATAAGACACCACAAATTAACAAACATGCACTGTCTCATGTTCATAAAGAACCCACAACTCGAAATAGTGTGTTATTTTGTTATTAAAATGAACAAGGCCCAATGATTTGCGCATTTCGTTTCGTTTCAGCGATAAAAAATGACAGCGGAAGTACACACTCCACCTATGCTCATGTAAACAAAAAAAGATTCACACGTATGTGTATGTACGTATCAAGATAAAATAATAGCGACTCTTAACCCTTTACCTAACATGAAAAGCAGACGACACTTGCAAAAAAAATTCTTGAATAACTAAATTTTTTCATTTTTTGTCTCAAAAACATAGGTTATGAACCCTCGTTGGAACGAGCTCGACGAGCTCGTTCTAACGAGGGGTCATAACCTATGTTTTTGAGACAAAAAATGAAAATATTTTGAAAATTAATTGGCGATTTTTGAGAATAGTGCTGGCCGGTTTTTGCCGTTACGTTGGGTAAAGGGTTAATAATCTGACGCTCATGGTATAAATAAAATATGCTCAAAGTAACTTGGTGTAACAAATGTTCACCACTCGTGGTGAAGTGGTGTTAACAGCGCGCCGAAAGTTCGCAGTTAACATAGGGCTGTCACGATTAATCGATTAATCGACTGTTGATCGGTCACGGCGAAATCGATTAGTATTTTTCGTTGTCGAATAATCGGTAAATTGTATCCCGTTTTAGACGTTCAATAATTAAAAGAAAATTTGATGAAAAAACTATTGTTTCTAAAGGTAAAGAGTTAAGAACATCGATGTTAAACCCCAAGACGCTGTTGGAAGCAATAGTCTTCCAGGTACATTCATCAAAGCTTTGATGTTCTGAACTTTTGAACCGTCAGTGTAATAATCAAGACCGGACGGCAGTTGCGAAGTTCGCAACTGCCGACCGGTCTTGATTATTACACTGACGGTTCAAAAGTTCAGAACATCAAAGCTTTGAATGCACATAAAAAGGATCGTCTTCGTTGTTTCCTTGAGGTAGGTCAGCTGACTTGAACTTCATTTTCATCGACTTCAAAAAGAGGGAGAGGAGGGGGGGGGGGCATTTAGGTACGATTAATCGTCGATTATTTGCGACGATTAATCGATTCCTAATTTAAAAAATCGTGACAGCACTAGGTTAACACCACTTCACCACGAGTGGTGAACATTTGGTACACCAAGCTACTATAGGTATATTGTATGTATGTACCAAAGTTAATGCATTTGCACGCCTTCATCGACGTGATGCAGTGTGTGCCCAGAATATATACCCCAAACGTTTTAGTCAGTGCGAACCCCGCTTGTGCGAAGTGACAAAGTTGAGGAGACTGACAGTGACTCGTTTCTGTTTTTTTTGCTCTCACCGGGTACTCCAGCTTCTCCCACTCGTAAAGCTGCTCGACCGAGGCGACTCTGGCTTTCGAAAGTAGCATTAATACCCAGCAAATAACTATTAGCAATGTCATTCGACTAGTGCACAATGTCTTATATTCACGATAATTAGGAAACGTTGAGAATGCGAAATATTAAACCCCTCAACATACGTTTGCGGCTGTCTGTTCTGCTCGGGACTTGATTCATTGACAACACAACTCTATTTTCGCCTAAGCACAAATCTTTTTCTTTTTGTGGCTATATTTTTATTAAAAAAATAATAAAAATCTTCCAAATTTTTAAATTCATGACACAAATTGGTGAACTTAAAACAAACACTTGTCTTATTTAATTGTAGAGAACTCCTTATGCGTATACTGAAAGTAATACCAAAGAATGATACGGAATAAAGAAGGGAAGAAAGAAAACGGAAAAATGGAGTTTAAATCAGAGATATGGCAACAAGGGAACAGTCTCATCATAAAGTTGCAGGAAGCTGAAATTGATAACGTTTGGCGAAAACTGGGAAAGTGCGGAAAATTCCAAATGTTACAAATAGTTTTTCTGCTTTTAGGAGTGCTCTCACATCCCGGACATGTTTATTCGTTTATTTTCACAGGTAAGAGACAAACATTACAGCACATTGTATTACAATTGCAAAAACACCGCTTCACTAACAGACCATAATGGGATTGACACCTGGTTGTGACACATTTTTCACTAGTGGCTACACTTTCTATGACAATGTTTATGGCTGTAATTGATGTGTTTGACATGCTCTCAATGTGCTGTTGGCTATTCCATCTTGTTGTTGGTACTGCTGCGCAATACAATTTCCTCATCCCATCCAATGACGCCTCCAACTGTATAACTTGGTGACCATTGGCGCCAACAATCTCTGCCGGGTAATGAAGCCGGTTCATTGCACGAGTTTTTGTCATTGATCACTGCATGCAATCTCTTGAGCAGTTTTTCCTTGTATTTCCTAGGGTAGTTCTGCCCTTGGAAGATGCTGAACAGCAGAGTTAATAGCACAATCAACAGCATCGGCATCCTCTCTTAACAATGCATTGTTAGTGCGATATGTGCGGTATGTGCTATCAAACTCAAACACTTGATTAATCAACGGGAAATCTAATGCACTGAAGAAAGTTGATATGTAGGACAAGGGGATTCTCGCAATGAATTGTATTTGTTTGTTGTTAAGATCAGGGATTTGCCCCATTCTGGTAGTATTCCCAGTATTATTCTCATGATGTTTTGATGTGTCCTTACTAAAACAATACTGTGCCGCCACTTTTACATATTCGTTGAAGTATTCCAAGCTGTTATGAATGGGGACACTGACAAAGTTTAGCCTGGAATTATCCACCTCGGCTCCATTAATTCTTACTACTATTTGATTGAGGCGAACCAACCTTTGGATGCCACAGTCTTAGCAGCAAGAGCATCTCTGGAAGCCGTAGCAGTAAGCAGGATATATCCATTGCCATAATTCACCAGCTTGTCCGATGCCGTCTTACAATCATAGTTGATAGCATTAGACAAGCCATTTCCATTATTGTTAATATCATTCGCAGTTGGGTGTATTTTAATCCACCTTTTGTGTGAATATTTAGTCAAACTAATGTCTTCGTCAAACAAATTAACAAGCTTTTTGGTAGTCCGTCCTTGATTGTTTTTATTCTACTGACTAAACCTATTGCAGGATTTTGATCCCCTTCCCTTGCATCGTTTTTCTTCGTCCAAACCCATATTGGTCAGGGCTTGGTCCATACTGGCCACAGCTTGGTGTCACAGCTAATTTCAATTTTTTAAGATCTCATTTCTATCTGGCTGCTTTGGAGATTGATTTACTGGGGTAGTTCTGTTCGCGAATTCACTACCAATTCGATCACCAGCTGCTGTGATTCCCTGTTAGGAAATGCTTATGGCCGCCTTTTCGTCGCTGCTGCCACTGATCGAGGTAGCTGTCTGATATCTGTTCTAAGACGTCTAATCACATCACAAATACCTTTGACTGTCTAACTTATATATCCATAGTTGTTGAGATACCTTAGGTGCCGCATCATTAACTTATAATAACTCTCCAGACTAAATCCAAACGAGGTCTTTATTAGCCATTTGTAAAACTACACTAGTTGTCCTCCAGAGGTAGTAATTTCCCATTTTGATCAGTGAGTCACACGTCCAACACATGCATTTCTCGTGTTCCTCCACCGTGGGTATCTTGATGTGATTGTTAGAAGATAGCCAAAATAACTATTAGGTGAAAAGCTATAGAGGAGAGATGAGTCAGTTTGATTTTCATTATAAACCAATTTACAATGTACTTGAACACTGGTCACATTTTCCAGCTGAGGCACATTCGGTCATTTTTCTGTTTGGTTGTAGAACGTATTGGCATTGGCACCCGACACCTTACTCAGGCTTTCACCGAAACGTATTGTATACCCAGACGAAATTGAATCGGTTATCGGCAGCATTTTCGTAAAGACGAATCGCATATCTCTCGCCTGATTGTTTGCTTTTTGTGCTGCCAAAATGTCCTTTGTTTTCCATAATGTAATGTAAGAAGTTGTTAATGGTCTTTTCTGTGTATGCCCCATCAGGAACACTGACTTGGTATGAAACATCCTATGGCTTGAAAACGTGAACGTTTTATTGTTCAGCTGCTGAGTAATATTCCGCCAATTATGCCATAGATCTACATTCCTGAGAGCTATGTAGCTGTCAAGATTTATGGGACTGTTGAGAGGATACCCATGCCTGCTGTGTGATTCAGTCTTGGCATTATCCTCTGAGATTTGCAGAGTATTCATGTTCATATCTATGTTCTGTCTAAATGCCAATGTTTGCGAGCATTGACATGTAATCAGCCTCCTTGATTTGTCTATGTTTGAAGTGGTAGAGAAGCAAGCCAGCTAGTTTGCTCTTCAGTTTGATTGATGTCTTACCTGTCTATAGTTCACCCAACGGCACTTGAAACATCTCAGCTATCTCTTGCACTGATGCGAATACCCAGCATCCTCTGATTGCTTTGGCTTCGGAAGGGGATAGATTTTACCCTGCATTCTTGTAGATTTTGTCCAGAAATTCATTCTCACCAACTGTCAGGTTTGGATGCTGCTTAGTAGTTGGTTTTAGCATCGCATTCTTTACATTGTTGGACACCCTCTTAGCTCCAAAAGCAGGCACGTCAATTTATTGGGCCCCTTGACATATATCACGGATAAAATATTGTCACTTTTAAATCTTTTTAGTGAGATAGTGTACTATGGGTAGTCGCTCCTCTGTCGTCTGTAGTCTCTTCAACATATTCCTATATTTGCTTGTGGATGCCAATTCTTGCTCGATGGTAGCAAGTCAAATATCTTGTTGTGCGAGTTGGTGTCTTCGTCTGGTACCACTCTTCTGAGGTCCTAACATTCCTGTATTTGCTTATGGATGCCAATTCTTGCTCGATGGTAGCAAGTCTAATATCTTGCTGTGCGAGTTGGTGTCTTCGTCTGATACCACTCTTCTGAGGTCCTAACATTCCTGTATTTGCTTATGGATGCCAATTCTTGCTCGATGGTAGCAAGTCTAATATCTTGTTGTGCGAGTTGGTGTCTTTGTCTGATACCACTCTTCTGAGGTCCTAACATTCCTGTATTTGCTTATGGATGCCAATTCTTGCTCGATGGTAGCAAGTCTAATATCTTGCTGTGCGAGGTGGTGTATTCGTCTGATACAACTCTTCTGAGGTCCTAACATTCCTGTATTTGCTTATGGATACCAATTCTTGTTCGATGGTAGCAAGTCTAATATCTTACTGTGCGAGGTGGTGTCTTCGTCTGATACCACTCTTCTGAGGTCCTAACATTCCTGTATTTGCTTATGGATGCCAATTCTTGTTCGATGGTAGCAAATCTAATATCTTGCTGTGCGAGGTGGTGTCTTCGTTTGATACCACTCTTCTGAGGTCCTAACTTCTCCAAACGCCTTGTCAGTCGCCGAAGCGAATCTTGAATATTGTTTTGATCAGTGTCCCTAGCTAAATCGTTCAAATTCATAAGATTCTTCTTCTCATAATAATCCTTATCATTCTGTTATATTAAAGCGCTCATAAAGATCTACAGTTAAAACTAGAAGTGCTGTCACGAACTGTGCGCTTATCTAGGCTTAATTGCGCGTAGGAATTGCGCGCAAGTGCCATATCAAATGACACCAAAAGCATGGCAGGTTATCCTTGTTACCCATAGCAAACACAAGCAAAGTTTCAGCCAATGGACCTCCGGGTTACCCGGAGGTCTATTGGCTGAAACTTTGCTTGTGCACAGGCCGTATGTGCAGAATTTGATAGCCTTACCATCGCATAACGCGTAGACTAACGCGCAAATCGACGTGCTATTTGTGCGCATTTCAGGACAGGACTTCTAGTTTTAATTGTATTCCTGGTTGTGACCCATTTATTGCTGGTATGGCTATTGGTGGTGATAGAAATTGATGCTGATCCATCAAAACTGTAGTTCGATTGCGGATTTCATCTTTCAAAGCATCTATCTCAGCTAACACCGGAGCCAGACTTTTCACAGCTTTTTGCTCTCTGATTAGTTGATTGATTAGATGAGCTTTTTGCTGAAGGGTCGTGCCTTAACGAGCTCAACTCTGGCTATGTTTTCACTGGGATTCATGGTAGAGTCTATAGACTTATTACTCACTGCTATCCTTCTCTTTAGCGCTCCCTCCCAGCTCTCTAGACTGGTTGAGCTTCTTGTAGTCAATATATCGATACCTTAGAGGTAAAACCCAGTATCTGGGTTTTTCTCTGTTCTGAGATATTCAATTTTTAAAGTTTAAAACTCGGCAGTGAGAAGGTGCTGGGGAACATGGCCGAAATTCCAGGACCAAAAAATTATCTGACCAATATGGAAATAGCACACTGAACATCTGTTCTTAAAATAATGTCTTAGTGGCAGTTAATTGACATTTAATTAACATAGTGTGTGAGTCTGTGTTTTACCAGGAAGTAATGACTGTGTGTGGCTTTGATAAGTTCTGGTAAATCCCAGTAACTGGATTTACAGCATTCTATCACTTCCCACAATACACTATTTAACAGGCACAGGTTATTCTATATCCCTTTATCTGGAATTAATGTATTTTGTTTCAACAGAAACTCAGGTCATCTGGACTATTTTTACATGGCTTAAAACAGTATCTGTTGAAAATTTAATTGATCACAACTGAAGCATGGATGATTGGTGATAATTGCCATGCTAATTATTATTATCAGTATTATTTACTGTGATTTAATGTGACTGCCTGTGTCTACAGATATATTACGACAATTACTTAAGTATCAGTTGAAGATTAGGTGATCAGTATGCCTGATTTATGGCCATAGATGCTGAAAGTGACCTTAAAACCAATAACTGAATAATACCCATGTCGCCAATTTAACTCCTCAAAGCCAGTAATCGAGTTTTCTTGCCCATGATGTAAGATGGCAGGTAACCCGACTGTGATGGTCCGGCTATCTTTGGGCTGGGAGAGATATCAACTTTGAGCATGTCTTTCTAGTCAAGTGTCGCCTGCCTGAACAGGCAGACGGCACTTGACTAGAAATATCTGCTTCATTACAAGTCTTTCGCGGTAAGGGCCGAATTAGTTGTTCGACGCAGTTTTTGATATAAGCATCATCTTCCAAGAAAAGAACAAAGCCCTACTTCCCTACGCAGTGTTGAGCGGCTGGACACCTACCCAACTCACAACCAGCCACAAATCAGTTACCCTTCCTGTGCTAGCCCAAAATGAATTACCACCCAAAAGTCGTCAGGCATATGTTTATAGTCGTCGGGAAAATTAGGGGTACCACCCCTCCCCACTAATTTGGACTACAGACGGTCCTGTTGATACATGTATTGTATATGGGTGTCTGTGCAAAGTCCCCCCCCCCCCCGCCCCGACCAGTTGAAACTTCCAGGTTAGCCTTATCCCAACTTTTGCATCATGAAAGTTATCCATCCCACCTTTTGAAAAAGTACTGAGTAAATGTGTTGAGCCTAGTAGTCAGTTGCGTTGTAATTGCCAATGTGTAGCACTCGCAGAAAAGGGTTCGGCCATCACAGTCATGCAAAACTTCTGGAAAACATTCAGCAAGCCATGCATTTGCCATGTCATTGTGAAGAACATGCACACGCTGTCGGAATATAGCACACATATGAATTTTTATTCTACTTGATGAAAACGGAAAACATTAACACTCACCATTTCAAAGGACTGTGGGTTTCTTGAAGAATAACTCAATTAATAATCCGTTGTGAATATGAAATATAATCTGGTTGTATATGAATATCACAAAAACTAGCACAACAAAAGTATTACTATATACAGGAATTATTAAGCTCAGTTATCATCAGTGTCAGCATCAGATTCCCTGTAATCAGGCTCAGGTAAGCAATCACGCTTTCCGTTATCACTAACCAGGTTGAAATAAAAATGATGGTATTCTTCTGGTATGACACCTGTTGTACAGAGTTCGACAAGATCTTTGTTCTTTGCACCCGAAATGGTTAGTTTTGACGAATATCGTTTTGGCAAATTGAGTTTGTATTGTGATGCTTCCTGTTTGCCACGCCTGGATTTTGGAGTGCACTCTATTTCATTAAATTCTGTTTCATCATATCTGCATTTATAAAATACAGAATTTGGTTTACAACTCCTGAATTGAAACCATTTAATTTGCATCCACTTGACACGTTGGCCTTTTTTATTTATTTTGACGTTCTTCATGGCTGTGTGACTAATTTGTTTAAAGTCAATTATGTCCCTGAAGGTTAGGGGGATAACCTCATACGGATTTTTCCGTCTCGCCATTCTGATGACAGTGTCCCATTGAGATGGTACAAATATGGAGGTTTTTTTCTTGGCAAACTCGATTGCAGAGTGCATTGAGTCACACTCCATTTGGGTATGGCCGGGTTCAAGGAATTTGTGGTCAACTGTTTTGAGATTTTCATTTTTCCTCACGGCAAATAGAAGTGCAGTTGCGACATATTTATTTCTGTTTTGTCCTGTGCATGTGTCAGAGTAAAGAATAGCATGATCACATGAAACAGGTAGAGAAGACAGATAAAGAGAAAGGCATGTTGCTATTTCGCATGACCCTCTGCCTCCTTCAGTTTCATTCCAAACATAATTGAAGGCATTTTTATCAGCAAGTGAGTAGACGCTCAAGTTATAGCAGCTTAATTTCCGCTTGTAATAGACTTCACTCACAAGACTACATGGTGTGGATAGAACAGCTTCTAGATCGAAACAAGCAACGTTGATATTCTTGGATGTTCGTGCCAAAGCTTTATCATTTTCTTTTTGCTCCCTTGCCATCCTTTTTCGTTCCTGGTGAGCTGAATATTCTTGCTGAAGGTCTGATTCTACAGATTGATTTTTACTTTTTCTCTGAAATTTTGTGCAGAGCAAGCATTGGTCCTTTTTGGGTATAAAAAAGGATAAATTAAACTTGTCATTGAAGTATTTCCTGTAGATACCAGCTGATACTGGATCAGTTTTGATTTGCTTACAATGATCCAGGTATGTACTGTACAACTTTGAAATAGTGAGGTCCGTCTGCAAGTACATCCGCTTGGTTTTGCTTCTGGTATAATGAGCCTCCACAATGGGGAAAGATTCTATGTGTTGATGCACAAGTTTCAATTTCTCTGACTTAGTCTTGTTAGGCGGAGTATGTCGGCCTCGATTTTCCTGTCCAGTATAGACTCCATGTGAGCTTTTGTACAAAGCATGGTCAATATAGGCATCACCTATATCTAATGTTTTTGAAAAAAATGTTTTGCAGATGGTAACTGGCGTTCCACTGATATTGAAAGAATAACGCCTGCATTTGTTTCTCTTTTTTGGCACAGGGTTCATATCAGAGTCAAGATATGTTCGTGTGTTTTTTTCAGACACATTTGAACATACAAAGTCCTTTTGCCTCTCGTAAGTAGACAAACTGTAAAAATTATTAAAAATATCTTCCCTCAATTCTTGAGTGATTTTGTCGCTACATTTATATTTACATTTCGAACAATTAACAGGCTTCAACCTTTTTGCAGGCCGTACTCTTCCCTTTGCATCTTTATATTCTTTTCCAGAGAGTTTCAATCGCTTTCGAATGTTACATTTCCAGTTTACAGGCGTTGCATACATCTTCCTGAACAGTGCCTTTTTTGGAGGAGTGTAAAAATGTGCTCTCTTCCGAGGAGTAGGTATCTTTGCACACTTTGTAATGTTATGTGTCCTAGAAGGACTTCTCATATGTATTCCAGTTGAGGTTCCATGAAGTCTCATGCGTTTTGGAGTAACTAACGGGGATTCACCATTTGATCGGGCACTGTCTTGTCTTGAACGCTTTGGAGTGACAGGTGTAGCTTCGCCCGATCTACAATATTCCTGGGATGATGTAGTATCTTGGTTTTGTCCTATATGTAAAGGCCTGTCAGTTCTGTTGCATTCGGTAACATGTCGCTCTGCAAATTGTTTTCTGTAAAATGCGTCAAAATGTGATGTAAACCCTTCTCCTGTTAAATGTGCCAGAGTTATAGGTGTTGAATTAGGATTATTTGCAGCAGGATTGATGGTGAGAATTGGTTGTTCTTCTACTAGAGTATATCACAACTGGCCTCCTACACCACTCAGCCAAGGCTAATGGTAGTATCATTTCAGCATTCTTAGTCCAGGTGTATGGAATTCTCATTTCTTTCAGGTGGTCAATATACTCTAGAAAATGCGAATTTTCATCATGTTTTCTTCAAGTTTTATGAAATCCATGTATCGAGTAATGTCATTTTCAAGCTCATCACACAGAGCATCGCGCAAAGTGCCTGCATTCGTAGATTCCATGTGGAAACTTGCAGCTTCAAAAAAACTGTTTCCATCATGACTTACTCTGTGTGTTGCCATGTCATTTGAAGTCAAAATGTTGTTCAGCCGCTGGATGTCATCCTCTCCAAATTGTTTTACATTTGATTTAAGAATGTTTTCAGATGCAACGTTTTCATCTTGTTCAGCTGTAGTGTTGCCGCAAAGGTTGTTTGCGTCTGTGTCAGCGGAAATTTCAAATTCGGAATCTGATGAATTTATTGTATCTTCGTCCAGCTTATATTCCGGGTCATTCAAAGAGTCATCACTGAGAACATCACTTTGTCCTGATTTTGTGAGCTTGATTAGAGGCTCGTCATCCGAACTATCCAAGGATTTGTTTTGCTTAAGCGTGATCAGTGGTTCATCATCCGAGCTGTCAAATTCACATTCACTCAAACTTTTATTCTTTTCAGAAACAGCATTATTAGTGTTAACTATTTTTTCTACCTCTGTAATTACATCATCCAGGACACATTTAACTTCTCTCAGACTGATCAGTGGTTGTTCATCATCCGAGCTGTCAAGTTCATATTTACTCAAACTGTCATTCTTTTCAGAAACAGCACTATTAGAGTTAATTGTTTTTTCTACCTCTGTTATTACATCATCCAAGACACATTTAACTTCAATTTCAGTAGAATCTGTAAGGGTGAGATTATCTGATGACACTGTGTTTCTATGTATTTCCATAGTTATTGCCGTATTGCTACTTTACTCATTTAGTCCAAGCAAACTTTACGGAAACAATATGCTCCTTCCAGTTTATATTTTGTCACTAGCCACTTAAATCAGATAGAAAATTGTAAACTGCGAATTGTAAGGGTCAAGCACAAAAGAAAATACATATAACTGTTCTTTAAGATTACTGGAAAGTATTTAACTGAAAACAAGGCATGTGATAGTTTATTAAAACAGAAAATGTCCAGATAATTGGTTTTTATATCACTGAAGTTATTCAAGCCTCTGCAGAGAAAGTGATTATCTCCTAGAACAGGTGTTTTAGTTTAAATGTCTTGGGAAATCAAGCTTTATAAACCACTGACATAATCTATTAACTCCAGATTGTTGAGTTTAGCATAACTACCTACTTAAATTATAACACATCTGTACCATAAGAGCATCCTTACTGTAAATAAATGATTTTAACAAGAAATTTATGTTTGGGAATTTTTCTATCCCTCAGTGGTAGAACCCGGCATCTGGAATTAAGTACTTTTACCACTGAGTACTTGTGGAGGAAAGTAGATACAGGGTTTAAATTCTCTGAGTATTTGAGTTTTTAAATTGAATATTTAAACAATGCAAAGTGCAATAAGAAGCTCTGAATTAACTCTGCCAAAAAACAAAAAAATCAGATTTTCGCAAATTTTTTCAGATACTGGGTTTTACCTCTAAGGTGTCGATATATCCTTGAAAGGCATATTTATGTTATACCATATGCTTCGACTAAAATACCTGTAAGTTTTTACCCACTGAGTAGTTTCACACAAGAAAGCAATACATGTCTTTCTTAAAGCTCCCCCCCCCCCCCCCATTTTTATACATAATCTTACCCACCAGGTAGTTTCACACAGGAAATTAGGACGTCCAAATCTGGGAAGAATTCCTCCTATACTTAACCTCCGGATGCATGGGGTCAATGATTAGAACAGATTGATCAGTGGTGGCTTCTCGAAACAAATCCTTAAAGGTTTCAAAGTTCATCGCCCTCGCTAGATCTGATCGGTTTCGATGTCTGGAAATAGTCCTGCCCAATGAAGACAAGAGAACAATTTTACTTTCTCATTTTAGTGAAATAGGCAGATACTTTCTTCAGGCTTTTGGTGTCCTCATCCAACATATCAACATGCACCATCAAAATCCGATAGGCACTATCAATCTCGGTAGACGTCACATCAGGAAGGTCATCCAATTCATAACTGTATTCTATCGGAATAAGCACATCATGCTTTTTTTCAACAGCTTGTAGCTTAGGTACTAGCACTTCATCGTACAAAGGATCATAATCCATCAACTTAACGAACAAGTAGAATCTTTCAATTCAGTTCAACTTGTCAATCAGATTGAACAGAGCATTGATTTCACCACCCCTGAAGCTCCACAACTGAGACACCGAAAGGGTTGCTTGATTCGATACCTGTCATTGTTAGGGTTATTATCACAGACCCCACTCCCTGAACTTGCTTATAGAAATTAGTTAGTGCAGACATCCTTCAGCTTGTTGTATACATCATTACTCAGTTTAAATGGGGTGTATATGAATGGGTTGATATAGATCAGTGCTTCGCAGCAATCAACCACGACATTCAAGATAAGTTAAGCTCAAGGTCTTATCCTCTCAAAATTATAATATTTATCATAACACCTGGAAAACATTTTCTTTAGTAACTCTCTATGACACAACTCTATAAATAGCTTCTCACCAGTCAGCTTAAAGTATATGTAGTTGAAATATCTCTGGTCTTTGTTGAGAAGTTGTCTGTGAATTTTAGATGGAGTGAAATCATTTCTCAACTTGGCTTTCAGCGTCTCCATATAGTCAGCACCAAATCGTGAACACGAGTTGCTCTCTTGCAACCGTTTCAGAACAGGTTCAAAGTGTCTATATGGGTCGTATGTTGGTTTTGTAATGTAGCCCTGATCATATTCTAGGGCTATCTCTTGGTAATTAGTGTATATGCACCCACAATCCCTACATACCCTCTCATAGTCATCGACGGTCGTCTCATCGCCACATTATTGATGATGAATGATTTTATTTTGTAATACAACATGTATACAAATACAAACTAAATACAACAACATACAATTATTTCAACTACAAGGTTGCACTACAGGGAGATGGCATAGCCACTAGGGCTGTCTTCCCGCCATTCCCAATAAAAACAAAGAAGTAATATGTGAGATAATCCTGACAACGGCTATGTTAATGAAGAGAAAATGAATGGATTAATTTTTAAAATGTTTTTTTCCATATAAATAAAAATAATTTTCCATCGTTTTTAGAAAATGTAACAATTTAGGGGTAGTTAATAGATAAGGATGAGATTACAGAGCTAGGACCTACAGTCGGGGCAAACTGGATTATTACACCTGACGCGAAAAGAGTACGAATTCAAGAATTGCTCCGTGAGAGAATTGTTGAATGATGATCTGGAAGAGTTTTGAATCGATGGTTTTAATGAATTCCACATCCTAGGGAAAGTATGAATTGGAAAGTTTGCGGAGAACTGAGTTCTTGGTTTTAATGTATGTAATTTACCCGACTGTCTTGTGTCCATTCCTGAGGGGTTTTGGTAAATTCTAAAAGTGTCCACAAAGCTTTCGGGTAGCATGTTGTTGTACCAGTCGTGCATAAAGAGAGAGATCTGGAGTTTATACAGGTCTGTAAATTTTAAAATACCATGTTCTCTAAACAGTGGGTCTGTATGAGCATTGTATTTTTGTCAGATATAATTCGGATGGCTTTCTTTTGTAATATTGTAATCATTCGAGATGATGGCGAGTGACCCCAGATATGAATACCATACATCATGTGACTCTGGATCAAAGAGTAGTATAATATTTTTAGGCACTTTTTCGGTAGAATCCGCTTAACTTTGTTTATGGCATAAATTGCTCTGGAAATTTTAGAACAGACTTCTGAAATTTGCTTTTTGAAATTCAAATTTTCATCTACGTGGATTCCTAAGAATTTTACAGATTTTTCCTCTTGATTATTTGTAACGAGTGAGATCGTTGAATTATTAGGCACAATTCTCCCGCTTTCAATGGAATACATGTCACTCTGAGGGTGAAAAATAATAAATTTTGTTTTACTCTTATTTAGGGCAAGTTTATTAGCCGTACACCAATAGTATATGTTATTGAGTTCGTTGTTAACCCTTTACCTAACATGAAAAGCAGACGACACTTGCAAAAAAAATTATTGAATAAGTATTTTTTTTCATTTTTTGTCTCAAAAACATAGGTTATGACCCCTCATTGGAACGAGCTCGACGAGCTCGTTCCAATGAGGGGTCATAACCTATGTTTTTGAGACAAAACGTGAAAAAAATAATTAAAATTAATAGGCGATTTTTGAGAATAGCGCTGGCCAGTTTTGGCCGTTACGTTGGGTAAAGGGTTAACTAATTCTATAATAGTATCTATATTATTACCAGATGTATAGGCAGTAGTATCGTCTGCATATGATAAAAAGTTTCAAAAGTGTCGAATTTATAATATAGTTTATGTAAATTATAAAAAAGAAGAGGACCAAGAATAGATCCCTGAGGGACACCAGTTGGTATGACCTGGAAGTCGGAACTGGCCTTTGGAGGGACACCAATTGGGATCTTTGTGTCAAGTAATCCTCGAACCAGGCGTTTGCATGGCCCCGTGTTCCATAGAGTTCTAGCTTTTTTAGTAAGATCGAGTGATTTATAGTATCAGATGCTTTGGAGCAATCGAGAAATAGAGCTAAAGTACAATCCTTTGTTGACTTATCGTTCATTTCAGCAACATTGTTTATGAGATGCAATACCGGATGTATTGTTGAGTGTGCCTTTCTAGAGCCAAATTGATATTGATGAATTATCTTATTATCTTCTAAGAAAGATATTAACCTAGAGTACATTAATTTTTCAAATATTTTAGAAAAGTTTGGTAGGATGCTAATGGGCCTATAATTGTTAAATAGTCGTTGATCGCCAGATTTAAAGACGGGAATTACTTTTGCAATTTTCATTTTGCTTGGGACAATACCGGTTGAATTACGTGCGTTAAAGGGTCAGCTATCTCATATATTATCTCCTTTACCATTTTTGAGGACATATTGTCAAGGTCTCTCGTTGTTTTGGATTTCATGTTTTTTGTACATTGTATTACTTCTTGCGGAGTAGTTGGCAAAATAAAAAATGACTCAAGGTTATTTCCCTGAGCGTAATCAGTGAAACGACGGGAGGAGGTAGGTACTGATTCGCTTAATTTTGAACCAATGTTAACGAAGTAGGAGTTAAATTTGTCAGCTATCTCTTTAGGGTCTGATATTTCCACTTTGCCAGCGGCAAATGTGGATGGGTACGTAAATGTAGAATTACATTTGTTAATTGCTTTCTTCAAGATTTCCCAAGTTTTTTTCATATTGTATTTATTTTTGTAAAGTATAGTCTTGTAATAATCAGTTTTGCGAACCCTTTTCAAACTGTTAAAAATGGTGCAATACATTTTGTATCTCATTTTATTTTATGTGGTTGGGGATTTTAATTTTTTGAAGTATAGTTTTCTTTTTTCCAATGACGACTGCAAAAGGCCTGACGTCATCCATGGTTCCCGTTTCACAAACTTATGGGGAACTCTTACGAGTTGTTCTGGAAAAGCTTGGTCAAAGGCTACATGAATTATTTCGACAAGGATATTGTAGGCTGGGTTGGGACAGAGTGCTCTCATTACCTTTGTGAAGTCACTGTTAGATAAAAGAGACTTCAACTGGTTTACATTCTCCTGTTTGAAAGATATTTTAGAAGTTTTTATGGGATGGGTGTGCCTTTTTGATGATTCATCAACATAAAATGTTGCAAAATGGTCACTTACATGTGTAATAATTATTCCGGATGTACAGGGATTAATTTTGTTACTGAAAATGTTATCAATTATGGTGGCTGAATGGTCTGTAATTCTAGTTGGTCTTGTAATAAATGACATAAAACCTGCACTAAACATATTGTCGATAAATAAATTGGTTTTGTTATGTCTACAAAAGCCAAGTAGATCAATATTAAAATCACCCATAAGATAAACACTTTTTTAGAGTCATCTAGGATGTTTACTAAATTCGTCAATTTTTCCAGGAATAAATCAAGGTCCGCTTTAGGGGCTTTATTTGGTCTATAAATAATTCCAACAATATTTTTGTCTTTCGTCGAGATTTCCGCAAAAAGGGATTCAAATACATGAGGGATAAACACAGAAAAGTCTTCGCGGTTTTTAAAAGGAATGGTATCTTTTATATAAAGTCCTACACCTCCTCTACTGTCGTCGTTAATAGGTCTTTGTCGAGTAATTAAGGGATGGTAGCCTTCTAGTGAGAAGGTAATGTTTTCTTTCACGTTGAATATTTCTGTTAAACCTATAATGTCTAAAACATTTGATTCATGTTTGAGGCTGCATATCAGGTTCTTAAGGGGCTCCCTGTTGGCATTAAGGCTTCGACAGTTAAGGTTGTAGAGCGTGAGTGAGTTAGGCTTTTTTGATATCTCATTACTCAAACGCTCTGGTGTGTAGTATTCACAACTACTTTTTTCCATAGTGAAGGGATAGTTCAATTCAGCAGCATCATTATCAGTAATTACATCGTTAAATTGTGAAATAAAGTCAAATGAGCTGCTGCCCTGTATCTCATCAAATGTAAGTGTATTAGCCATTATCAAGTGTCGGAATGAGGGCCACTATACAAAGGAATAAACCAAAAGACTTTGCCAATGTAACTGAGCAGGTATTTTGCAAGAGGAATTATGTGCTGTTGTCAGGATTGTGTGAGTCGGCGAGCAATGTCGGAGGAAGAATGTTTGGACAGTTTATGACAAACATTTTTTCCTGTGTTCAGCCAGCAGAGTTACTTTAGTTTGGCCTTAAAAGGGTGTTTTGATGTGGGCAGCGTCAAATCAAAGATGGGATTGTAATGTAAACATAATCATAATGTGTGCAGTGAAATGCAACTACACACTCACACATACAAACAGACACAAAATCACACACGAATACATTTTTTTAAGTCATCATATCCATGAAAAACAAAACAGAACAAATGCAATATATCAACAAGTGTGTGGTTAATAATAGCATAAAACTAAAACTGCTGATGTTGGCGATAATTCTTGAAAACATGTAGATCTTAGCGAGAGTCATGGCTGAATAGGGCAAAAACGTATTAGCCCCCCCCCAACCCCCACCCCCACCCCGGAACTTCATATGCCTCAACATCATCACACAAACGCGAGCAGAGCACTTGAAAACGAACCCCACGCGATCTACACATTTCAAAGACGACACAGACAGCAACACCCCGCCCGGAACTCCAAACACGCACCCGAGCTCAAACCCCTAAATTCAAAAATTAGATAAGTTGTGTGCAGAATTGAAATCTAAAAAGCAAGACCTGTCACCCGGGACGATTTTGGAATGACGTCCAAGAGCGACACTCAGCCCAATAAGTATACACATAAAACATTTAGTGACATATTGACTTAACAGGTTTTTGAAATTCTTAAATCGAAATCGTAAGATAGATGTGTAAATAATGACTTCATAAGTCTGTTGTTCCCCACTCCGCAGTGTCAGTGGCAGACAAACTCTGCTTTCATTTTATAATTCGGCTCATCGTCCTGTTTATTTTGGTCACCGCCCCCCACCGCCCCCCCCCCACCACTCCTTCATAAAAGAAAAAAAAAACTCGAATCCAGAGGCCTGAGCGAAACACCACCACGCGGGATCCAACCTCGGACCAAATCCCCCCTGCTCCGCGTGCAGATTTCTGAATCTACAGAACTCCTAAAAAACCGGGTCACTAAAGACTCCTGAAACCATATTATAACCATAACCAGCAGTATCAGTGTCAGCACCGCTATCAATAGCGCAGAGTTTATTGGATGTAATGCGTTTCACTACTTACATGGCAATTGCCGGTTCATGCAATAACAGATTTATTTACTAACTCAATTCGAAACTGATATGGAAACTGATATGGTCCTAAAAAAGAGTTGTGTTACTCAGTTGGCCTGTTTCATGGACTAGAAGGTCGACACAGAAAAACTGATACAAAGATCGTCTTTGCACGGGCAATGTATGTGGACACTATCACTATGTTTTGGATCTCACACGTCGTGACACCCGAGGACAAGCCACAGGTTAACTCCGATCTCATTAAAAATCTAAGCAAAATAATAATTTGTGACTTTAAGTTGCCCTCCCGCAAATTTGAACACCAACATAGGAAAATTTTTGTTTGTCATTTTCCAGATTCTTCAGATTCCTGGTGGCTATCAAAACAAGATGACGCCACCCATAGGGCCAAAATTCCCATCCTCCGCATGACACCTTGAGTTAGTAAGTTCATTCTTACAATACACTAGAGCACCCTATGTTTAATGAACAAGCGACTAAAGATTTCCTAGGGATTGTGTATACTCTGTGACTATAGGTATCGCAGAACTAAGTATTTTCCCAAAGGCGACCATTATAACAATTATGATCGCATCACTTAAAATTAAATATTTAAATACCTACATAAAATATAGACCTTAACATTTCAAGGCAGATCACTCTAAACCAAATACTTAGTTCCGCGATACCTATGTTGTTTCTTCTTATGGTGGAATGCGAACCGAAAAAAACCCAAAAACCCAGGTGAGTACATTTATCAACCACTAATAATGCCGTATCGTGTGCAGTACCTCATGTATTTGGATTATCACCAAGAATAATCTTAACTATGAAGTTAAAAAACACACAAGTAAAATACGAAAGATAAAATAAAAAAAAAAATTGCTTGTCAAACAGATACCCCGCCATGCCATTACAAACACAACCAGCGTCGTTGATTCTATTAATCTCTGTGGCAAGCAGAAACTTGACACATAGCAGTTCTCGTTGATTTCCTTGCGGTGCAGTTTGCAGAATCGATCAATTACGACATATATATACATGTGACCATACACACACACAAATCCACATACATCTATATATATTTATGTGTGTGTGTGTGGTTACATGTATGTGCACTTGCCATATACGAACTTACGAACTGCGCCACTTACTGATATTATATTGCCGAATCTGCAAACTTACTTACTTGTGTATTGACTTTGCCAACACGTAAGTTGATCGTCGCATGATGAATCAAAAATAAAAATCATTCTGTGTACTTTAGAATCAACAACAAGAAGCAACAACCAACCAATGGTTTAAACAGCCCTACTCAATGAACCGTAGTTGTCCATCCTCATAAAATGAAATTGTTTAAGGGAGACGATACTTATAAGCATACGCTTACTTTCGAATCCCGTCTTGTATAGTTTTTTCTTTTTATATCCCATGTTATATTATATACGGTTTGGTGTACATTACCTACGTGAATAGCCTCTTTGATGTATATAATTAACGCTGTTATTAATCAATAAATATTGTTTAAACCAAACAGAGGGCGGTGATGTCATTGAGAGGTATCAGACTTGTTATATCACATAACTTTCAGTGTGAGTCCTTATGGTGTGTGTGTGGGAGATATGCTCATAGATGGTTGACAATGGCTGGATCCACTAATAATATAAATCATCTGTCGCTAATGTTTAGGCAAAATTCTATCATACTAGTCAGAGATTTGATCTCACTACATGACTTGTGGAGAACCTTAATACTAAATATTCTCAGTTCTCACCACTCGACGTTGTCTTGAGCAAGTAAACACACTCCAGCCGACAACCCCCCCTCCCCCCCCCCCCCACACACATACAAACCCCGCCACGAGCCGCCGACCCAGCGCGACAGACAATGTAGTAGTTAAAAAAGTCCATATTCATTATTAGGAGTAGATCAATCAATATTCCCAAGATGCAGCCTCAGGACTGCACGTTGAAAACGTTGATCGGTCCTCACCACACACTTGCCGAACAGCCACCCTACCAAATTACGCCACGACGTATCATGTTCCATGCTGGAAAAACTGCCTCCCGAGCCAAAGGGTTAAATATCGAGTAGAACTAACTATATACAGCAGATCTGGGCGGAATAAGTATGTGATACACACAGTACAGATTGCAGGAGCCGTAAGTTTAATGTTGGTGATTGAAAAGCTCGGTAATTTCACAACACACTAATGAGCCACTGAAATTACAAGATCTATAGTGGGTATTTACAATAATTACAATTTTGTCCAAGGCCAATGTTAGGCGCAGAATTAAGTTTCACTCATCAAGTAGGTTTCATTAGCTAATCTGTCCTATTGAGCAAGACCAAGTAGTCTCTTGAAGACAGTTTTTGAAATCCGTGTAAAAAAAAAAAAAAAAAATACAAAGAGACATCAAAGGAACAATCTGACTTTTGCATCTGTTTCTCGGAACATGAACTTGCATGTATACAGTTTCGTACATATAGGTTTTATTTATCTTACCCATTTTAACACAAAATTATGGAAAATATGGTAGAAATATCTATGCATATTGTTTATAAAGGACATTGTTATGGAAGGCTTACAGTTCTGTCCGGGATGGTTGTGCAATAATACGGTGCTTATGGAAAGGGTATACAATTTTATATATAGAAGCATTCTAATAACATTTGGGAAATTATAGCTTGACTGAAAGAATTAGCTATGAACAATACAATATATTATTACCCACCCCCCCACCCCCCCCCCCCCACCCCCCGCACGTTTGAATTCCATAGTATAGATTAAGGTTATAAGCTAAACATCTTTAGCAGTTACGAAACGAACATTCCCCCGAAAAGACAACAGAGTCAGGGGTAGATTTAATTGATGCAAATATAATGATGTGATTGATGCCCATGCCATTGTTTTGTTCACTAAGAAGAATCGAATCTACCTATCAATAACAAAAACACTGTATTTCTGTGACGAATATCATCACAAAAACTGAGCAAAGCTTGCGAACTGGGTTTGTACATTATGAACAAAGCCCGTGCCATTGTTTTGTTCACTAAGAAGAATCGAATCTACCTCTCAATAACATCTACATTGGTATTCCTGTAATGAATTTCATCACAACACAGAACAAGGCAGGAGAGCCCAAACTGTTCTTTCAGTTAACTTACACTTAAATTAAATCAGGGCTATAAGCTGTAGGATATTGTACCCTGGATCCATAACAGTTGTGTATAACGAATTCAATCAGGATTATTTATTTGTGCCTTCTACATTACTTACATATACAATAATTTGTATTACCCTTCGGAAAATTACAGTCGGTCCGAATCAACTATGCAACAACATTTTTGGGCACAATGTGTCAAAGCAGAACACTCAATTATAAATGGTGTACATAATTGAATATTTCACATTGATGGGATGAAAAAAAAAGTGATTCAGCACTTGTGCTATATAATTAGATATGCTACTCGGATAGGGCAAAAAACTGAATTTTTAAAAGAGATATATAAATGGGTATTCTCATTTGATAGTATAAAATGAGTCTATGAATGACATATATAAATGGATACACTACTTTTATGGGATTAGTATTAAACTCATTAAATGAGATATTGTGACTGGATATCCTACTTTGATAATTATAACCACATGTCTGAGTAATGAAATCAGTCAGGGCTATAAGTGTCTTGATGTTACTCTAATAAAGTAAATAACAACATGATGTATATTTTAATCATCCATGACATATACAAGGAAGACACTCATCTATGTGAAACTGAGAAACTGTAAATTACAGTACACTTGGTATCCCAGTCTGAGTCTAACTGATCCCATTGTAGCTAACACACAAGAAAACACTTTACTGTGGACATAAATGTGTTGGCTATATTTACTCTGCCCATATGTTAACACATGCCTGCCATGGACTAAATAGGTTCATCCAGGACAGCCATGTGTTAACACACAGAGCAGCTTGCTCATAACTGCATATGTAATATTGTGAAGTCTAAGTATTGGTATGTACAGCGGTGAAATTAATGTTCAGTGAATTCTCTCCAACTAGAGAGAGGAGTTTCCTTATATTCTAGAATAACTCTAACACCTGATAAACGTATTCTCGTTTTAAACTTCTTTACAACTCGCAGTTTATATGCTACACTAGAGAGCCTCCCCCGCTCCATTTTCAGAGAGGGGGTAAGTGTGTTCGGACACTTTTCCTTGTTCCTCTAAGATTAGGGGCAGAGTTCAAGATACGTTGCTTGTCTCTGTCATTACCAACTTTGATAATCATGCACTTGGGAGGGGTAGAGGTGGCACTCCTGTCCATATTTCCCCGTGGTAATCTGTGTGCATTACATAGTCTTCCAACAATCTCAGTGGCCTTACTTACATCCAACTTTAAATCCTGGGCAAGAAAGTCAGAAACTGTTGTGTAGGGGTCCTCATCACTCCTGTCGGGGACTCCATAAAGCAAGAGATTGTATTTTCTATCGTGAATCTCCGAAAGAATCAACTTCTCTTCCAGCTCACTTTGCCTAGCGGTACAGGTTTTTTCTAGTTCTGGGATGACAGCATTCTCTATTTCATCCACCCGCTGCGCACAATACTCAACACTATGAGATAAATCAACAAAGTCAGATTTTATCACAGAGATGGTTTTGTTGATTTCTGTCATTTCCGTTTTCATGGCGACGATATCGCCCCTCAAGCTATCAAAGTTCGATTGAAAGGGTTTTTTTTTCATCTCGTTTATCAATTTTTTCAGTTCAGAGTTAGTAACAGGATCCTCCTTTTGCGCTGATGACTTCACGCCGGATGTTTCTTTCCTTGTGGAGGACATTATATTTTATTGCAACACGTACGACTAGGTACGAAAATAGTTTAGAAGTTGGTGAAACAACCCACCGAGACAAAGAACTATCCTCTTTATCCTATCACCTGCTTCTCACAATCCATACATGATTCTTCCCTTAAATACGTAAATCTATCCTCAGATATTCTGAAATGTCGAGATAATGATCACGCACCCGTAAATTTGGAATATTTTTGAAAAAGTAACTCCGCTGTCAACGTTCGCCTTTCACTTTTTCGCCATTTTTTTGATGATTGACATTTATCATCCCCAATATTAAACGTGCTTCCAAACTTATCTCCTTATGAACATCTAGATCCTTTGTATATATATATATATATATATACATATCACTAGTTTGGAGTCTGTCACATATATGCCGACTAAATACACTTGTAATTCCCATACGCCAGCGTCTGCACCCCATCGTCCAGCATGTATCGCTTATCATCAAAGCAGCTCAGACTGGTCTTGTTGGTTTCGTATGAATGAAGCTGATGCTTTTGGAATCTAATAGTTTACATCTTGTGATGGAGCTGCTGTTGTTGGAATAGTGTTTCCTTGTAGTTCTCATGTGTCATACCTCTTTTGATAACACCTTTCTTCACAGATTTGTCTTCCCTATCACCGGCTCCATCAACCATAGTGTAGTTATACATCTCCCTATCACCGGCTCCATAAACTATAGTGTAGTTATACATCTCCCTATCACCGGCTCTATCAACCATAGTGTAGTTATACATCTCCCTATCACCGGCTCCATCAACCATAGTGTAGTTATACATCTCCCTATCACCGGCTCCATCAACCATAGTGTAGTTATACATCTCCCTATCACCGGCTCCATCAACCATAGTGTAGTTATACATCTCCCTATCACCGGCTCCATCAACCATAGTGTAGTTATACATCTCCCTATCACCGGCTCCATCAACCATAGTGTAGTTATACATCTCCCTATCACCGGCTTCATCAACCATAGTGTAGTTATACATCTCCCTATCACCGGCTCCATCAACCATAGTGTAGTTATACATCTCCCTATCACCGGCTCCATCAACCATAGTGTAGTTATACATCTCCCTATCACCGGCTCCATCAACCATAGTGTAGTTATACATCTCCCTATTACCGGCTCCATCAACCATAGTGTAGTTATACATCTCCCTATCACCGGCTCCATCAACCATAGTGCAGTTATACATCTCCCTATCACCGGCTCCATCAACCATACTGTAGTTATACATCTCCCTATCACCGGCTCCATCAACCATAGTGTAGTTATACATCTCCCTATCACCGGCTCCATCAACCATAGTGTAGTTATACATCTCCCTATCACCGGCTCCATCAACCATACTGTAGTTATACATCTCCCTATCACCGGCTCCATCACCCATACTGTAGCTATACATCTTAGACCTCAGTCCCACATGCTCAGTGATTGCCACGCCTCAGTCTCATCTTTCATTTTGACCTTCTTGTTGGTGGGGCCATAAAATGGAGAAGATGGTGAGTACCCTGAGATGTCAAAGAAATGCTTATCTTTCCACATGTCAGCATACACATCTTCTGTTATTATCTCATATGTCAGGCTGTCCGTGTTTGTGAATACTAGGCTGGCTTTGTGTTCTTGATAAAGTTGTAATGGAAGTCAAACATCAGTGTCTTGCTCATGTCTAGGATGCTCATTCCCACATAGGCTGGCTTATTTTGAAGGATGCATGCCTTGACCTTATATACTACAACAAGATCCTCGTTGATAATATTTGATGAGAAGAAGGTAGGCTTGCTGACCAGATTTCTCAGCGTTCTTTCATTTACAACAAGTTTCACACGAACCTTCTTCCAGAGATTATCCATGGTCTTACCAAGCACACTGTTGTTCATCAACTTGAAGAAGTCTTTTTTCAAAGTCATTTTTCGCGGCATTTCTCTTGACGGGGTTGCAGTCAATGTATTCCTTAAGTCAGGGAGACTGGTCAAACTCAAGAATTCTGTGAACTGCTGTGAGCTTCAGCCCCAATGAGATATACAGCTGCAGGTTCCTATAGTTGAGCATATGCTTCTTCTTCGTAGGCAAATATGGTATCAGCTTGTGAACACTACCTACTTTAACATTGAATTTCTTCTTGAGGGACATACATTAAGGAGATAACATATCCTGCTTCACCTCAATCTGCTCTGGTGCCAGAGATAGTCATTGTGCATATCGTCGCCCAAGTGCTAGAATGTTCTATGTCTCCTATGGGACGGTATATTATCTCCCCTATGGGACATAGAACATTCTAGCACTCAGGCGACGATATAACGATTCTCCGCTGGATATTCAAGATCAACTTCAAGTATACAACGTCGTTCTGACTTTTGACTGTAGTTTTCCAAGTTGAATCTGGCTGGGTCTGCCCACTCGAAATTGCCAATTTTCCAAGGGGCTGGCTCATTGCCCATCAATACAGGTTATTTGCTTCTAGATACATTATGTATTTCGAAGGCTGAGATGGGTCATAGCCTGATAGATACTTGTTATTTGCTTTGGAATATCTGTTAGCAATGAAGCTTACACCACTTCTAATGCCTTTTTCAATGAATTGATACATATCAACAACCGTCATCAGATCCAATATCCAATACCAGTCATCTTGAGTGCAGTATACCAAGCAAGGCCAGGACTGATGAAGTAGTCGGCTGGATCGTGCTTGTAATATTGAAGGCAAGTTTTTCTAAAATTTCCAAACACATTAGCAAGTATAAGCACATCAGTTTTGAGGTACAGGTCATGAAACTGACCAATGTTTTCAATGCCACACTTGCTCGAAACGTCCTCTGTCCTGGTGTAGTCAGCATCTGAAATACCTTCATTATTCAGCTGACAGTAGAAAGCTTTGGGTGGTAGGCTGGGCATCTCAAATTTCTCCCAACAGCCCATCAAGTTATAGGGATAGACACCTTTCGAGGTAAGCAGTTTATAATGGTTTGGACACTCCTTCAGGATTGATTGATTTTATTCAGTAGTACAACATGTATACAGTTAATAACAAAAATATACATATAGGTAGCATACTTCAGAACTACAGTTAATAGCAAAAATATACATATAGGTAGCATACTTCAGAACTACATGACTGTACCACTGGGAGATGGCATAGCCACTAGTGGCGTCTTCCCGCCATTCCCGTTTAAAAAAACTGAAGAAAAAAAGGAGAAAAAAGCAGAGAAATGAAGAGAAGAGAAAAATGAAAGAAGAGAAGTTCATACGAGAAGAAGACGTGACAATCGAGACAATCCTGACAACAGCGTGTTTACTAATAAGTGGAAATTTTATAGCCGCACTGAATATGACATATTTGACTAGTTCTTTCCGTTATGTGATAGATCTATTCTATGTTTTCTAGCATGTCATCCCCCGAGTTCCAATGTGTTCCATGTGTCAGCAGGCATAAAGAGCGCATTGGACCCCAGGAGACAACAAGATGATGATTGAGTTAAAGACAGAGGTAGCGATGAGATGAGCTAGACAGAGCTACGACCTGCAATCGGGGCATACTGGATTGTTACAGTTGACATGTAGTGAATATGAACTTAGAACTTGTTCAGTTATAGTCTTTTTGAATAGTGCTCTTGGATAATTTTGAACGGATGGTTCAATATAGTTCCACGTCCTAGGGAAAGTATGAATGGGAAGGTTAGCAGAGAACTGGGTCCTCGGTTTATATGTGCGCAATTTACCTGACTGTCTAGTGTCCATACCGGATGGGTTTAGGTATATTTTAAAGCTATTCTCAAAACTTTCAGGTAACATTTTATTATGCCAATCATGCATAAACAGCTGAACGTGAAGTTTATACAAGTCTGTGAATTTTAAGATACGGTGGTTTCTAAATAGTGGGTCGGTGTGTGCATTGATTTTTTTTGTTTGATATGATTCGGATGGCTCTCTTTTGCAGTTTTGTGAGTGCTTTTGTGGCGGGTGAGTGCCCCCAGACTTGGATACCGTACAGCATGTGACTGTGGATTAAAGAGTAATAAAATGATCTCAAGCATTCTTTGTGGCAGAATTCTTTGCACTCTATTTATGGCATAAATAGCCCTTGAAATTTTGGAACAGACAACCGAAAGATGGTGCCTGAAGTTGAGATTTTCATCCACAAAAACACCTAAGAATTTGACAAATTTTTCTTCTTGATTATTTGCGATATGACTTATGGTTGAGTTGTTAAGCACAATTCTCCTACTTCCAATTGAGTAACTATCACCCTGTGGATGTAAGATGATAAATTTTGTCTTACTTTCATTGAGGACGAGTTTGTTCGCCATACACCAATTGTTTAACTTGTTGAGTTCGATGTTAGCTACTTCTATGATTGATTCTATGTTATTGCCAGCCGTGTAAGTAGTAGTGTCATCAGCATACGATAACATTTTCATAGACGTGGAATTTATAATATCGTTGATATAGATAATAAAAAGAAGAGGACCAAGAATAGACCCTGCGGAACACCTGTATATATGTCCCGAAAGCCTGAACAGACATTTTGGAATGATACCGATTGACATCTTTCTGTGGGATAATTTTTAAACCAGGTGTTCGCATGCCCTCGGATTCCATAGACTTCTAACTTTTTAAGTAAAATCGAGTGATTTATGGTATCAAATGCTTTGGAGAAGTCTAGAAAAAGAGCTAATGTATAGTCTTTTGTCCGCTGATCGTTCATTTCGCCGACACTATTGACAAGAAGTGGTACCGGGTGCATCGTTGAAATAGCCTTTCTAAAACCAAACTGATGTTGATGAATTATCTTGTTATCCTCCAAGAAATGTATTAACCTAGAATATATCAATTTCTCCAGTATTTTAGAGAACGTCAGGAGAATAGGGAAGTCGGTCAGATTGGTAAAAAGTTTGTCCAAGGATGAACTCATGAACTGGAAGCTGTCTATGAACACAAGATGCTGACCCACCATGAGTGCCATGCATTTTTCAATGTTGTTAGGGATGACATTCAGATTCATCACTCTGAAGCCTGCCACCCCATGAACGATCTTCTCCTCCTTTACTCTCCGCATAGACAGGTTGTGGGTTCTCCTTTATAAACCCACCCATCTCCTGGAGTAAGATGTGGCTGCCATTGCTCCTCAGGTTGTGAAACACCACTGGAATTTTATCAGTCAGCCTGTAGTTGATATTGCAAACATTGTGAGCAGCTCCTCTGAACTTGCCAGTGGCATTGCAGTGGTCTCTTACAGGCTTCAACTCCTCATCGCCTGAGGTGCTTGAATCACCATTGCATATGTGGCATTGTATAGCTGCTTGAATGTCTAGCTCATCTTGAACTGTCATTTTGAGAGGCTTGTTAATGTGAGTGTTCCTAATACCAATGCAGTAACTGACCTCTTTAACCATTGCGTGGAGAAAATTGTATGCAGCATTTTTCCAGGCTTGCTGAAACTATCATCATAACAGCAAACAACTTGTAGCAATAGGAGCACGGTGTATGTTTCCGTAAAGCGTGAGTGTATGAGTTCTTATCACTGGGATCACAACCAGCAATCTTCTCAGTGAGTGACTCAAAGTCAGCATAGATGATGAACGGCGCTTCCAACTGCTTATGGAAGTTGGAAAACTTCACTTTGGAGTTCTCTGGAGGTATCTTTACAGTCTATCTTTCATTGATCTCCAGACATAAGGGCTTGTGCTTCTGAAGAACTTCTTGTGATGAGAAACACTGTAGGCAATCCCTGCAGAAATGCTTTCTCTCTCTATGTTTGGTTTGTTTGAACATGAAACTGTTGAAATCCTTGATCAAGGAATAGTGTAGGTTTTCACCGTCGGTTATGAGACGCAAATCCATGCGGTCCTCGAATTGTTCATTGCTTACATAGATAAGATATGTTTGCCCCTTCTCATACACAAACACACTGATACAGATTTTATTTTGTAGTTCAACCGTCTGGTAATCCTTCGTCTTTACTGGGAAACTGACACCTCTATAGTTCAGTGTTTGAATATAGTCGGGCCTGCTGTAGTGAGTAATTCTTTAGGCGTGGTGAGGT
This sequence comes from Pictodentalium vernedei, assembly GCA_031216915.1. Lineage (NCBI taxonomy): Eukaryota > Metazoa > Mollusca > Scaphopoda > Dentaliida > Dentaliidae > Pictodentalium > Pictodentalium vernedei. The sequence goes on from CM062293.1 coordinate 536,577,658, forward strand.
GCTGGATACTTGTGAGCTAACTGACACCATCTGACACACTGATTGTCATTTTCATTTTTGATGTTGATGATGCCCTTTTTGGAATTTCGCAGCTCTTGAGGTAGTTGAAGGTATGGGGAACCAGTTAATGTTTGATAAATGTTAATATTCAACCAGTGACATAGTACTTCATTAATGACCTATCATGATCCCTCACCCAACCACCTATCGCATTTCTCCTGAATTTGATTATTAGCGGTATGAACAATTTGGGACACTTCATGCTCATTTATAATGGGAACAGCCCTGTTGTTGAAATATGCAGACTTGTATATGATTTCATCAGCACGAGTTTGTTTGCAAAACAGTATTTTAATGGTGATTACGGTCTTCTACCCCTTTATCTGCTTCAGCTCGTGAGATAGAGTTTCACATGTGATGGTAGAACTGTTGTTGAGTTCTTCAATCAAACTTGCTCTATTCGTAATTGAAACATTATATGACTTGGCATAACCTTTCAGAGCATGTTCTAATATGATGGTATTAGGCTGTTGTGGAGGGAATAATATGTTCCTTCATTGCTGGAGTTTCTCTCCTCTCAACTAGAGCTTGGCGGTCCTGTTTTTAAGTTTCCCAGCTGTCCTGCGTCGTTGTCTTTCACCTTTTTATTAAGAATTTCCATCCCAACAGCCCCGGCCCTTTGAGCTCTCTTACATTTCATTATGGAGAGCTGATGTTTAATCATAGCCAAGAGCAACTTGTTAGTTATTTTCTTCTAAATCTGTTCGGCCTTCGCTAGCCTTTCCATGGCAACCTATATTTATGTTCATCTCTTTCCAACCGCTGTCTCCTTTCGCTTGCCGAAAGTCTCATTCCGATTCGAGCAGGCATAGTGAGTCGCTGTATAAATATATTCCTAACATAATCAATTTCTCTAAATGGGCGACTTTGTCTCACGTGCACGGAAAGCGGCGGGTCTGGGTGACTTTGTCTCGCGTGCTTGGGCAACGGCGGGTCTGGTCTGGGCTCTATGGCCTTTTGATCCCTCTGGGATTTTCAGCCTTGTAGCGATTCGAGGGGTAATTCGTTCGAAATGTGTCTTGTAAGTAGGGCTGTCACGATTTTTTAATTTCGGAATCGATTAATCGTCGCAAATAATCGATCATAATCGATTAATCGTACCTAGATGACCCCCTCTCCCTCTCTCTGACGTCGATAAAAAATGAAGTTCAAGTCAGTTGACCTACTTCCGGTAAACAACGAAGAAGATCCTCTTTTACGTACATTCAAAGCTTTGATGTCCTGAGCTTTTGAACCGCCAGTGTAATAATCAAGACCGGTCGGCAGGTGCGAACTTCGCAACTGCCGACCGGTCTTGATTATTACACTGACGGTTCAAAAGTTCAGAACATCAAAGCTTTGATGAATGCACCTGACAGACAAATGCTTCCAACGGCTTATTGGGGTTTAACATCGATGTTCTTAACTCTTTACCTTTAGAAACAATAGTTTTTTCATAAAATTTTCTTTTAATTATTAAACGTCTAAAGCGGGATAAAATGTACCGATTATTCGACAACGAAAAATACTAATCGATTTCGCTGTTACCGATCAACAATCGACTAATCGATTAATCGTGTCAGTCCTACGTGTAAGAAAAACAAATCTGCTTCAGGCCGCGCAAGCAACCTGGTCGACTTTCGCGTTATGTTGTTTGAATTAATCGAAAAGCTTTTTATTTGACTGTAATCATTCCACTCGGCGGGTCTATCTATCACTGAAATAGTTTTTCCGCATTAGCTAATAATTAAAACACATTGCCTTAGGTACTGAGAACCCCTACCGCGTGGGAGTCACCTATTCGAGTGTGTCAATGCACGGCAGATTGAGCGGCCAAGTAGAGCTTACACCTGAGGATCACACCGCGTCTTCAACCTATAGAGAGCCGAATGCGTGTGATCCTGAAAATAGAAAACTCGATTTGGGAACGAATTTTGAAAATATGCTGTGGTCTGATAGATTTCTTGGAAAGAGTTTATGATGATTTGCGAACAAAAATTAGAATATAAAAAAAATGTTTGAATAAAATCGGGGTAATAACAATAAAAGCAACACGGGGCGAGCATACAACTCTCGCAGGTAGCATTGCTTAGTGCGTGACCGACAAAGTGACCAGCCCACGGCGGCCGTACTCTACAACTCTCACAGGTAGCATTGCTTAGTGCGTGACCGACTAAGGGTCGGTCTCAGCTACCACTGTTTACTTTCCTGGTTCAGTAATCCGAACTATCGCTGCGTCAAAATGTTTTTAATCTGTCTGATAAGATTTTATATATGTTGCATACCTGTTGTGTGATAACCCTCAAAATACGTAAATGGAATTTCCCGATCTATTTATAACTTCACATCGGCCATTGTGTGATCGTTGTGCAATATCTCGCTTTTATAAAACGGTTTCTGTGTCACGCCACTCACACCGGGACAACTTCTATTGAGCGTGACAGCTTCTCTTAAGTGTGAAATTATTAATTAAGACTGCGTGATATTATTGATGTGGACAGACCACAGAAGAGAGTTTTCTGATTTTTGGAACGATTAGCTGAAGAAACCAACGTTTCTAAAGGCAAAGATCGTTTAGAACTGGCTAGAAAACTGAACGAAAGATCAAGACACATCCAGAAGCGGAGAAAACAGAGAAAGAGGTTGAGAATAATGGCAAGGACTTGGAAACAAAAGAAGCGAAAATACAGTTGGTCGAGGGGCACATAAAGAGGCCATGTTCAACTATATCTAATGGTGTAGTACATTTCGTATTTTCGAGTTGTCGCCCGTGAATATATACGCTTCAATGCACATGCATCCCATTTGACTGCTTATTTTGATAGCAGCTAATTTGATTGAACCATGTATTGTATTTGTTGTCTCTCGCCAGCCGTTTATCGTTAATTAGTCTCGAGAACGATATCCACTCAAATGATTTATTCCACTGACAGGACATATCTCTTTTACTGTTAATCGGGTCGTTGTGGGTTTAACCTATGGTAACAATAAACATAAACAAAAATTTCAGTGAATGGCTTTATTCAATAACATTTTAAAACTTTAACGTTCAATATGTAACAATTTTTTTTTACATGAATATGTTAAATATATTAAAGAACATGCGTATACACCATAGGGCTGTCACGATTTTTTAAAATTAGGAATCGATTAATCGTCGCAAATAATCGACGATTAATCGCACCTAAATGCCCCCCCCCCCCCCCCCCTCCTCTCCATCTCTTTGAAGTCGATAAAAATGAAGTTCAAGTCAGTTGACCTACCTCAAGGAAACAACGAAGACGATCCTTTTTAGGTGCATTCAAAGCTTTGATGTTCTGAACTTTTGAACTGTCAGTGTAATAATTAAGACCGGTCGGCAGTTGCGAACTTCGCAACTGCCGACCGGTCTTGATTATTACACTGACGGTTCAAAAGTTCAGAACACCAAAGCTTTGATGAATGTACCAGGAAGACTATTGCTTCCAACAGCCTCTTGGGGTTTAACATCGATGTTCTTAACTCTTTGCCTTTAGAAACAATAGTTTTTTCATCAAATTTTCTTTTAATTATTAAACTTCTAAAACGGGATACAATTTACCGATTATTCGACAACGAAAAATACTAATCGATTTCGCCGTGACCGATCAATAGTCGATTAATCGAATAATCGTGACAGCCCTATATGTGATACACGAAAATGTGGATATAAGGAGTTACAGAGGCATAACATTGGCGAAACGAACTCAGCTCACAGTGTGGAAGAGCACAAGTTTTAGCTTTTTCAATAACGTTACCTTAGCTGAACACGCTGTTCGATATCAATTGTTAAAAAGTTGTACAAACTATAAAAGTCTTGCCACAGCTTAACAGTTCTATCAGGTGTGTCATGATGTAGGCTAAATAACAATCTATAGGGTAGTTTCTCGTACATTTTTTTATAATCCGAACATGTAAGGGATGTCCATTCCATTTCGCCGTCTGTACCTTTTTTGTCCAAATATTAAACGATATTCCACAATCCCTATTTTTTTCAACCAGCTCAGTGAAACATTTTACCTGTGTGACAGGAATGATAGTCCGTAGGAACGTTAGTCCCTCTGGACTATTACTCCGCGGAATTATAGTCCTAAGTCTAACATTCCTAGGAATAGTAGTCCGGCGGACTACTATTCCTAGGAATGTTAGACTTAGAACGTTAGTCCCTCTGGACTATTACTCCGCGGAATTATAGTCCTAAGTCTAACATTCCTAGGAATAGTAGTCCGGCGGACTACTATTCCTAGGAATGTTAGACTTAGGACTATAATTCCGCGGAATAATAGTCCAGAGGGACTAATTTTCCTACGGACTATCATTCCTGTCACACCGGCTCACCTCTGACTTTGTTTTTGTCATCTAACGATTTCGCATAAAAAATAAGATTTTTCAAAAGTTTGTCTGAAATCCTCAGTAGGAGGTGGAGTCCATCTGGTACAATGTGATCAGAGTTAATTTTAATAAGAGGGTGGTATTTTACACCATGTGATTTGGAACATGCGTCATTAATCACGTTCTCTGTAGTTCTAGATAATGGTGGTTTGTGATAATAATCACTAGCTTTGGTAAAATCATCTCTGTCGCCTTTATTCACCTTACACCAGAGATATGAATATGTTGCGAGACAACTGTTCATCCCGAGAATAATCTGAATAAATTTGACACCTCCTAAAAAGAATTCCATCTCAAATGTTTCACCTTTTACAAAAAATTCACCCTTTAAATAAATAATTCTGTACTGAGAACAACATTGACGTTATTCAGTCGAGTACAGAAAGACTTCAATTTAAAATTTTGTTCTCACACAAAATAGCTTCCGAGGCTATTGTGGGCTACCCCGTGTCGAAAGCTCTCCACCCCCCCCCCCCCCCCACCCCCTTATCGAATTTCCTTTTTTATTCGCAAACAATAAAGGATTTAAAAAAAAAAGTTAAGGCTGCTCCTACCCCATCCCCCCCCCCCATCAACCCTTCAAACACACACAGGCTAATTAAAATCGCTTGTACACCTGTACATACTATTACAAAATGAGTGGGTGGGGAGACAATAAAATGAGAATAACTTACATTTTTTTCTCTTTTTCTTGACAAAAATGTTTCGACTTTAAATGTTGAATCTAAGGCTATTCTTTGTGAATCTAAGCGTTCTGGTCGAGGTAGTGCTTCTCCTTCAGATAATTCCTTCCAATCTATATATTTATGAGGACGAAGTGACCGTTCTCCGGAGAGAATGGTTTTGCGCGCCGATAGCGCACGGACGGTTTGAAGCAAGCCCCTTTCGACCCTCATTGGTTGTTTGAGATCCTTTGGATTTATGTCAAGGCGTGTTGAAAGAGGAAAAGGTTCAGGTAGTCGGCAGAATTTCCTGGCTAAAGTGTCACGGGTGGAAGGACGGCTGCGAAGATTGATGTTGATTGAACCCTCGGGTTAGGACCAGTGTGAGAGGTTGGGCCCTCTAACAAAGGTGCTACTTCTCCCCGAGGGTGCTGTGGTGTTTTATTTTCGGGCAAGTATACTCTGCCACGTCGGAGATGATTTCGATGGTGGCTGGTGGGCCATCATTGTCATGTATTGTCTGCCTCAGGCTGTCTTAGTCGGTGTTTATGTTCGTGGAAGGACATCTTTCGAAAGATAACAACAACGACCCCTTTCGGTGACCACCAGGAAGAAGACCCGAACTTCCCTGGTTCGGGGGCAGGCCGGCATTATGATCCTATTTGGCTGGATCAATGGATGCGCAAAATAGACGCTTACAAAAAGGGGCAGAGGTGGGACGCAGGACCAACGCTCGCCTCCCTTGAAGTGGCCGACCACTTCTAGAGATGGAGTGGAGGATGTTCAGGAACCATGGGGATTACAGTTTCCATAACGGTTATAGTTTCCTTAGCGGTTATTGGGGTGCTGGTCAAAAAAACATCTTCTGTGTACCTGCTAAAATAAGAAGACAGAATTAGTTATCATTAGAACATGTAAAATATAAAAATAAGTATAGCATATTTAGTTTAATGCAGTCTTTAAAAATGAGGTGATTTTAGCTGAGTCGGTGAAGGCAGCCCTTTCCGCAATTTACCTGTAGTTCGGATATTAGTTGGCTATCGGCTAGCCGGTCATGTTTTTTTCGCGACTAGAGAGGCAAGGCGGTCTCCCCGAGGGTGCTGTGGTGTTTTATTTTCGGGCAAGTATAGTCTGCCACTTCGGAGATGATTTCGATGGTGGGTGGTGGGCCATCATTGGCAAGTATAGTCCGCCTCAGGCTGTCTTAGTCGGTGTTTATGTTCGTGGCACGGAGGGCGACCCTAAGCGCGTGCTTTTGGACCTTCTGAAGTTTCCCCATATTTGTTAGATTGAGCTCAGTACTCGAGTACTGGGCGCACAAAGGCTTTGTATAGTCTGAGTAGAGTAGCCTGTTTGCCTCCTCGGGAAGTTCCCTTAAGCATTTTTAATAAATTAATCCGTTTGGTTGCTTTACTGTCAATATCGTTGGTGTGTTTGTTAAAGGATAGATTTTGATCAATGGTAATGCCAAGGAATTTTGTTTCTTTGCATTCTGGGAGGACTTTATCCATTAATTTGAGGTCAAAGTCACGTTTTTTTTGTCTTGCGAGTAAAGGTGATTCGTTGGATTTTCCTCGCGTTCAGCTTTATTTTCCATTTGGAACACTAGTGTTCTAGGTCATCGAGAGCGCGTTGCAGCGTTTTTTTTTGAGTAGATTGGCAGTGCTATTAAAGTCCCAGAGTCCCTTATCGTCCGCGAATTGGGAGACTTTAACGCGATCCTCGGATAATTTGAGATCGTTTACATAGATGATGTACAGGAGGGAGCTGAGGACGGACCCTTGGGGTGCCTGCTTCTAGGGGGACGCTGGCGGACATATCTATCATTGTTTACTCTGACTTTAATTTCGCGATCGTTTAGGAAGGAGGAGAGTAGTCTACGCAGTTTCATGGGCAGTTTCATTTTAGATAATTTGAGGTGCATTCCGTTGTGCCATACAAAGTCGAATGTTTTTCGACGTCTAACAGGACTGCCGCGCCTATTTGCTGATTGTTAATCACGGTTTTCATTTGCGTGACTAGGCGGTAGACATGCTCGATGCCTTTTTCACGTTTTCTATAGGCTCTTTGCCACTTATTAGAAAAAAAATCGTTATCTTCAAGTTGCCCCCTGAGTCGATTGGTAAGGATTCGTTCGAACACCTTGCCAATGCAGCTGAGGAGGCTGATTGGGCGGTAGATGGCTGGATCGGAAGGATCCTTGTCAGGTTTTGGTATCATGACACAGATGGCTGTTTTCAAACATTTAGGAAAGTAGCCATGGGTGCAGCATGCGTTGTATAGTTTGTTCAATTTTTCGATTGGGGAATTTGGGCTTTGTTTTAGAATTTCGTAACTCACTTCGTCCTCGCCGGGTGAGGAGGAATTTCTGCACTTTTTATGACGTTGATGATTTCGTCATTGGTGATGGGAGTGACGAGGTCATCGTCATCCCCGTCTTCCTGCTCGTTATCGAATTTGGGGTCACGGTAGATATCCGGGTGGCTTTTATGGTGGTGTCATCGTTGCCCGGACCTTGATACGGGCGGTGCAAGGGTGTCGGCCTTGTCTTTGTCGGTGCGTGTGAATAACCGTCTTCCCTTTTAAGAGGTTTGGCTGCGGCCTTGCGGCCTTTGTTTTTTTGCCCAGTTAGGGTTTTGAAAGAGTCCCAATTTTTTTTAGTATCCTGGACCCCGTTTAGGTTAGCTGTTGCCTTTTCCCAGTTGGCTTGTTTTTCTCAGATTGGAGGGCTTTCTTAACCTGGCCATGAAGAAGGTTGTATGTTTTTTTGAGATCAGCTTTTTTTAAGAGGTCGGTTTCGGTTTTAAGAGCGCGAAGAGCTTTCCGTTTGGTTTTGATTAGTGAAAGTGTGTCGCCCGAGATAGTGCTTCTCCAGGGGCGTACTTCCTCCTTTGGACATATTTCATTAAGGGTAGAGTTGATTTTTTTTTTCAATGCCCTCGCATTGGGCTTCAAGTTCAGATGCATTTTATGGGGAGGTGTTTGTGAATTTGACATCTGCCGTATTCTCAGATTTATATATTGTGAAGTTGGTGAATCCCGTTTCAAATGTGGAAGACTTCTAATGCAGCGTGTGGGTTTTCGGGTTTTCTATACAATTGCTACCTGTTATTGAGTAACTGTTAATAAAAACAAGACACACAGCAAAAGATTTACTATTAGAATGGGACAATCATTCGAATTCTATCTGATTGTTCTAAAAACATATCCATCCATATAACCTAAATTGTTATAATCACATACGATATCACCACTGTAAACACAAACATCTTGTATTTTCCTAGTTTATAGATCAAAACAATAACACACCTGATATATTTTTATAGTAAAACAAAAATCAGGGTTTGCTCTATTTCAAGGTACGTCCGTCCAAGTTTTGTCTTCAGGATTTATTATATTTTTTGGACTTTGAAGTAGGACCCGTCGATGAATTTCAACGAATGTATAGGGCAATGCACGGGAATAAATTGTGAAAAATTAAAATAAAACTGGAAACATCTAAATATATTTTAATCAAAAAGTATTTGATACCATATTAAAGGGAATTTTATATAGAATTTGGCCATACGTCCGTCAATGATGAGAAAATTTATCTTTTCTAGAAAATGGAAATTTATTATTTTTTCCCATTGATCGCTTCAGTAAATAAGATGATTGTCTCACCAGGGTTTTTTGGCGCATGCATATCCGGGGGATGGAAAATTCTTCAGAATGGCGTGACTGTCGTGGAAGAGGGGACAGACGGTGAGGAGGAGTACATACCCCTGTCGTTCGGCTGTTACAGTCTTCGTTTGTGGAGTGAAAAAAAAACAAATTGTGCAGGATGCCCCCCCAGAATATGTTAAAAAGTGGCAAATCGTACTAAAAGTTACATAGAGAGTAATCGCTTGACTGGTCTGGTTACGTGAAATAATTCATGAGAGGTGAGAGACGTTAAACAAACACGAGTGCGCGAATGCGCACGAGTGTTTTACAATATAGTCCCTCGCCTCGAATGATTTATTTCACGTAACCAGTCCATTCAAGCGATTAATCTGTTTATTACTTTTCATTATTAACGATAATTACATTATTTAACCCTTTACCTAACGTAACAGCCAAAAACGGCCAGTGCTTTTCTCAAAACTCACCAATTAATTTTCATTATTTTGTTCATTTTTTGTCGCTAAAACATAGGTTATGACCTATGCGTCGAGCTCGTTCCAATGAGGAGTCATAACCTATGTTTTTGAGACAAAAAATGAAAATATAAGTTACTCAGGAATTTGTTTTGCAGTGTCGTCTGCTTTTCATGTTAGGTAAAGGGTAAAACAAAACAAAAAACAATGAAGTCCCCATTACACCCACGGCAAAGCGTCTTCGTTTGCGCGCACGGATACATGACGCAATTGTTGATTGCATAATTCACTTGTAAGGTTAACGTTTATAATCAAACCCGCAAATCCCAGTAAAGCACACTTTGGAAAGTAATAAAAAGACAAACACCAGTTAGTCACCACCATACATGTAAGTGTAAATACACCCTCAGCGAATAAAATAATGAGCTGAATTGGCTCAAAAGTTGATTCCAACTCAGATTATACAAGAGTTAATTGTTTTATCACCCTGTCAATAGCGCACACCTCAATTTTCTCACCAGTGGTTTCGTTTAGTGTTAAAATCAGTACATCGCCATACTGGGTTTTTAGCTCTCTTTTTCCCTTCGATGCTATAGATAACCTGTGGTAGCTCAGTCCATTTCATAGCTGGCTTATTCTCCAGTTTGTCGACATAGGCATCAGCTGCAAACATTGTGTTGTTGCTCTCTCTTACTATACCAAAGGGATTCATTTCTCTAAGTAGGTGACTCGATTTGATCATCGAACAAAAAACAACCTGGCCTTTTTTCGGCGACTGTCCCCGAGGCGCAGCTAGGGTCGTTTTTGAGGTGAAATACTGGGATCTGAGGGGGCTTTCCTCGTGCCCCCAAGATATATACTACTAACGCATCCGTTCCAATACGATCCTACCAATGGCCCAAAACCCACATTGTAAAATGAAGAAGCCTTCGTCACTGAACAGATAATCAATAGATCAAATAAAGATCAAGATAACTCCGTTTTATTTCAAATTGAAAACTGATTGCAATTTAACCCTTTACCTAACACGAAATCAGATGACACTCGCAAATAAAATTATTGAATGGAAAATTGTATTGACATTTTGCGTCAAAACCACAGCTTATGACCCCTCATTGGAACGAGCGCTGTGAGCTCGTTCCAATGAGGGGTCATAATCTATGATTTTGAGATAAAAAATGAAAAAAATAATGAAAATTGAATGGTGATTTTTGTAAATACAGCTGGCCAGTTTTGTCCGTTACGTTGGGTAAAGAGTAAACAACACTTCACTCGAAACATTGTCTACAGCACGTGTAAAAATTCTAGAAAAATGAAGCGGTTGTTTGCATGTAACTCCGTTGATAGAATAATGATGAAACAGGCAACCTCAATTCAAATAATGAGGGTGGCGACGTCAAACGGCAACATATGGTACACGTGCCGTAAATATAGAAAGAAACTACTCGAGCTCTTGTCTAAACAGATGGCGAGGATTTTAGTCCTATTGGAATATAAAATGTTCAGGGATGTGGCTACAGGGTCTTGTTCGGGTCATGTGCGACATCGGAATTTCCAACTGTAATGCGACCCTCTCTCAGCTGCTGAACATTTAACCTTTGGTAAAGAAACATTTGTCACACCCACACTCACACACACCCTTCTTCGAGAGAGAATTTTCCAAATGCCACCTGTGAATTTCCAACTACCAGGAAATCCGGATACACTTTCTCCTGCTTATGATTTTTGGGACCTAAAGTTGAAAATCGAACCTTGTGTTTAACAAAGGGCCACCCACAATACTTTAGCACTGAAGATGGTGTCCATTGCTCTCAAGGTAGGAACGATTGACTCTAGTTAGAAAATCACATGAAAAATAGTTCTCAAGCCTGTTAGAAACGGTGGCAGTCACTGGTACAATGCCACGAAATCTACCGCAATGAGGCTTATAGTGTCTAACTATTAAGACTTCGGCCGGGTTCGGTTGGTGAGCCGCCGCAATAACAGTCTACCCCCCTCCCTGAAAATATTGCAAGAGGAAGACTAGCGCAGGGAAGACAACAGAGAAAACATGTAGAATCTGCTATGTTTCCAGGTGGGTTTCTTTACAACTAGTGAGAATACAATATGTCATGGCCAGAAAAACGGACAAAGACATTCGACCGGATCGCGGACGAGACGCCAGCGAGTTAAATGCACGCAACTGCGTCTGTTTTGTCTTTCTTAAAGTTCATTTTTACACCGTTAGGGCAGGGTCGAGGCAAACAGTGAAAAAACAAATTGGATGGCGATGTTTTGTGATCAGCGCTAGCCGTTACGTCTGGTAAAAGATAACATTACACCTCTCTCTTACTCTCTCTCTCCCTCTCTCTCTCTCTCTCTCTCTCTCTCTCTCTCTCTTTCTCTTTCTCTCTCTACCTCTCTCTCTCACTTCGCCTGTAGACAAGTGTTTTGAAAGCTTGATAGATCAATTCAAGCAATGTGGTAACTCTCCCAATCCATGATGTAACAATTCAAGCAACGTGGAAACTCTCCCAGTCCACGATGTACCAATTCAAGCAACGTGGTAACTCCCCCAATCCATGATGTATCAATTCAATCAAGGCGGTAACTCTCCCAATCCATGATGTACCAATTCAATCAACGAGGTAACAATCCCAGTCCATGATGTAACAATCCAATCAACATGGTAACTCTCACAATCCATGATGTGCGAATTCAATCAACGTGGTAACTCTCCGAAACCCATGATGTACCAATTCAATCAACTTTGTCACTCTCCCAATCCATGGTGTACTAAATCAAGCAACGTGGTAACTCCCCCAATCCATGATGAACCAATTCACTCAAGGCGGTAACTATCCCAATCCATGATGTACCAATTCAATCAACGTATTAATTCTCCCAATCCATGATGTGCCAATTCAATCAACAGGGTAACTCTACCAATCCATGATGTATCAATTCAATAAATGTGGTAACTCTCCCAATCCATGATGTACCAATTTAATCAACTCTGTAACCCACCCAATCCATGATGTACCAATTTAATTAAGGCGGTGACACTCGCATTCCATGATGTACCAATTCAGTCAAGGTGGTAACTCTCCCAATCCATGATGTGCAAATTCAATCAACGTGGAAACTCTCCGAAATCCATGATGTACCAATTCAATCAAGGCGGTAACTCTCCCAATCCATGATGTGCCAATTCAATCAAGGTAGTAACTCTTCGAAATCCATGATGTACCAATTCAATCAAGGCGGTAACTCTCCCAATCCATAATCTACCAATTTAATCAATGTGGTAACACTCCCAATGCATGGTGTACCAATTCAATCAAGGTGATAACTCTTCGAAATCCATGATCTACCAGTTCAATCAAGGCGGTAACTCTCCCAATCCATGATGTGTCAATTCAAGCAACGTGGTAACTCTCCCAATCCATGATGTGCCAATTCAATCAAGGTGGTAATTCTTCGAAATCTATGATGTACCAATTCAATCAAGGCGGTGACTCTCCCAACCCATGATGTGCCAATTCAAGCAACGTGATAACTCTCCCAATCCATGGTGTACCAATTCAAACAACATGGTAACTATCCCAATCCATGATGTACCAATTCAGTCAAGGCGGTAACTCTCCCAATCCATGATGAACCAATGAAATCAATGCGGTAACTCTCCCAGTCCATGATGTACCAATGAAATCAAGGCGGTTACTCTCCCAAACCATGATATACCAATGAAATCAAGGCGGTAACTCTCCCAATCCATGATGTACCAATTCAATCAATGCGGTAACGCCCCCAATCCATGATGTGCCAATTGAATCAACACGGTAACTCCCCAATCCATGATGTACCAATTCAATCAACGTGGTAACTCCCCCAATGCATGATGTACCCATTCAATCAACGTGGTAACTCTCCCAATCCATGATGTACCAATTCAGTCAGCATGGTAACTCCCCCAATCCATGATGTACCAATTCAATCAATGCTGTAACGCCTCCAATCCATTATGTGACAATTGAATCAACGTGGTAACTCCCCCAATCCATGATGTACCAATTCATTCAACGCTGTAGCTCTCCCATTCCATGATGTTTGACGACGTGAAGCCCTTATAATGTTTATTAGTGACCTAATATTGAATATATACTATCAGCTAATTCTATTTTGGACGTGAGTGAACCTTGAGCCCAACGTGGAATTAACTGATAACGTATATACAGAACGGTCGCTGTGGACTGGTGACTTCTGATTGGTGGGCAACATTTTCACGGACGCAATAATATTGCACTCCAAACACAAATTATAGGATAAGCAACTCAAATTAATTAGTGAAGCAAGGAGTACAGCCCGGTTCTTCATTAATTAAAGTTTTTTATGATGATGATTTTTATTACCTGGTAAACGCATGCGTGGACGTCTTTGCTCACGCGAGGATTACGACCATCCCCCGGTGGCTGTACTGTATCGTATACCATACATGATCAATTAAAACATTGAACAACAAAAGGATCTTATCGATCACATCCCCTATGATCTGAACTTTGATTGACAGTTATTAATAAATTATATATAGAATATACCCAAAGTAGCTTGGTGTACCAAATGTTCACCACGAGTGGTCAAGTGCTGTTAACCGCTAGCCTTCGGCGCGCCGTTAACAACACTTCACCACGATTGGTGAACGTCTGGTACACCAAGCTACTTTGAGTATTTTTATTTATACCATGATCGTCTGATTATTAAGAGTCGCTATTATTTTTTCTCGACTTTACTGAGCACCAGACGTACAAACGAGCGAATCTGTTATTGTTTACACGAGCATCGGTGGGCGGTACTTCCGCTGTCAATTTTATCGCCGAAACGAAATGAAAAAAAAAATCGAGCCTTTTTCGTTGTAATAACATAATAACATATTATTTCGAGTTATGCATGCTTTATTAACATGAGAAAATGCATGTTTGTTAACTTTTGGCATCGTACGAGGTAAACCCATTTAAAAACGTAATAAATAATTGCCACCTCCATTTCACTCTTCGCGAGGCGACGTGCGATAAATTTAGACAAATTTGCATTCATGTCGACGTCACCAAAGGTCAACAAGGATGTAGTTCTACTGCAGGTGTAGATTTTAACTATTGAAATCCCATTGCTGGCGTGTTCATCACAGTTGGTGTGAATAGCTAAAAATTATGTCATAGGCTTTTCATATATAGTAGAGTAGGCGTGTTTTTCGTAGGTAAGTAATGTTTATACAGATATATTAAGGGTATTAAACTGACTACAAACTGAGAGATATATAGAATATACCCAAAGTAGCTTGGTGTACCAAATGTTCACCACGAGTGGTGAAGTGGTGTTAGCCGCGTGCCTTCGGCGCGCGGTTAACACCACTTCACCACGAGTGGTGAACATTTGGTACACCAAGCTACTTTGAGTATTTTTATTTATACCATGATCGTCAGATTATTAAGAGTCGCTGTTATTTTTTCTCGATTTTACTGAACAGCAGACGTACATACGAGTGAATCTGTTTTTGTTTACACGAGCTTCGGTGGGCGGTACTTCAGCTGTCAATTTTATCGCCGAAACGAAATGAAAAAAAAGAAACTGAGCCTTTTTCGTTTTAATAACATACTATTTCGAGTTAAGCATGCTTTGTGAACATGAGTCAATGATTGTTTGTTAATTGTTGGCATCTTATGAGGTATACCAATTTAAAAAAAAAAAAATAATAATTGCCACTTCCATTTCACTCTTTGCGAGGCGACGCGCGATAAATTTAGACAAATTTGCATTCATGTCGACGTCACCAAAGGTCAACGGGCATGCAGTTCTATTGATGGTGTATTTTTTACCACTGAAATCCCATTACTGGCATGTTCATAACGGATGGTGTGTGAAGCTAAAAGTTATGACATAGGCTTTTCATGTATAGTAGAATAGGTAATCATGGTTTAAAAAATTATAACTCGTTGTACGTGAAACCGTTCTCATCTACCATCATTTTCTAAAAGGAACGAACAAACTTACTGTGAACTGAGCATAGATTTGATTAAACTGTTATATTATTTGTACAATGTGTACGTGATATCTTAAATCCTATGAAATGTTCAGATGTGTGTAATAGGTAGGATATACAGTACAGTCGCCGTGGACTGGCCGTAATCCCAGCGTGGTCAGTGATGTTCGCGCATGCGTTTTCCAGATAATAAAAATCAACATCAGCAAAAGTTTAATTAATAAAGCACCGGGTTGTACCGGCGCGGGTTGTACCGGGGCGGGTTGTACCGGGTTCTACCCGGTGCTTCATTAAATAATATTTTGACGATTATTAATTTAATTAGTGTTTGGAATCCAATATTATAGCGTCCGAGGAAATATTGTCCACCGGTGGGAAGTGACCAGTCCATGGCGGCTGTACTGTACGTGAAAATAATTAGAAAACAAATAAGTTGTTTTGGGCGTTCTCATTTGTAAGAATGTTTCGGTATCGCTCTTAGTTTGAATGATTTTAGCGAAATAATATGTCTCTGTCTGACTTTGGTGTTATTGCCAAAGATTATAGGAATACACTAGTTCTTTTTCCTGTACGGGTGCCTGGGATTGCGGTTAAATTGTATGAATGTTTCCTAATTCAAAGTTTTTGAAATATAAAAAAATAAAATTTAACTAACCTGACCGAACATGTCCTAAGAAATATTACGAACACACATACGAGTTTAATAACGAGAGTATATAAGACTGATAAACATACAATCACCTTGAAAGAAAGTATCGCTTGAAGCAATGACAATGAACGTAAAAAAACGCAAAGAAAGAAAATATATTTTGGATCCGGAAGTAGAAAGTTTTGAGGCAATAATATAGACAATTTTCTTTGAACTTATACATATAAACTGCAAACTTGCAAGGAATGGAGGGCCGGTCACATGCGTGATTGATTATAAAACACATCTGAAAGAAAGTACGAAGCAGGTTCATCAGCGAACTGAAAGGTATGACTGACTCAAAACATAAGATCAACTAGCAAGCGAGGTCTTGAGATGCACCCCTTCCACCCACCACCCCCGTCAGTTACACGGGCATTCGTGCAAGCTCATGTGTCCTATATTTCCACTTCAAACTTCTTGACAACTACAGTATGATACACATAATATCATTGATTTTACAGCCTTCACTCCAGATTTTGTTTGCAAAGTAGCGGAAAATATATCGCAATGGGACCAGCACATCATCGGGGAAAATATGACGACAAGATATTCAGCATGTCTCATAACTACGAAGAATGAAACCAACGTTGACGAAACTGGTTGTGAATTCGGTTTTAACTATTCAATACCTGAAGAGAGATCTATTGTATCTGAGGTAAGTTATGACGGCTTGTGGTGAATTAAACATAGCTACCCTTTGAGACTGGTGCTAAATATATAAAATGTTTGAATCGAGTTCACTATAATCTATCTTAACCCTTTACCTAACGCAGACGATATCAAAATTTATTATTTTAAATATCTTTTTTTTTTTAATTTCCAAAACAATTCAACAAAACCATATCATATGATGAGCTCGTTCCAACGAGGGGTCACATCATATGGTTTTGTTGAAATTTTTTAAAACATAATATTTTTTCCAATTCTAAATTTGCATATTATGCGGGCGGATTCGTTGGGTAAAGGGTTAATGAACGATGCTCAGATATTTCAAATTTGATTATTTTTTCATCCGAAACGCAGATTATGACCCTTAATTGGATCAAACTCCGCGAGCTCATTCCAATGAAGGTCATCAACTTTGCAAATCTTTACTTATTCACGAAATAGTTATTTTTCTTCTTCGATTTGGAAATGTCATCTGTTATTCGCACGAAATGAAATGTTAATGAAATATAATAGAAAATTAATTTTACTTCCAAAACAACTCACCCATTAGAGGCGGACTGGCCGTATGGCGCATCGAGAGAATTCCCGGTGGGTGCCTTATTGCTGGTTTCCTGGTACCTCAAAATCGATGCAGCCAAACACCTCTTGGTTCATGAAATGTCGTGAAACTTACCAAAAAGCGAAATGGATGTGATTGCATAATCTGGCGGTATATCGAAATGCTCTCCATTAGTAGTCCACATAGAGGGCATTTCGATATGCCAGCAACCTCGCCTGCCTTTGATCGTTCAGATGCAAGGAAACAGGATTATTTCCGTTTGAAACGTCAAACCATTCTCTCATTGGGGCGAACTATGGCCGGCCTGTTGGGCCCGATGGGTCCGGCACCTCCTTTAATGCAACCATTGTTTGCCGAATGAGTGATGACGATGATACAAAAATGTCATCGAAATGTCTTCTTTGTGGACTCCTATTGACCGCTCACATGAAAGGAAGTTGTGTTATTTCAGTTCGAAAAATCAAAATTTTCTCCGGATCGGCTCCCTCTTTGCATTTCCCGGTATCGTTTCTTGGCCCAATCCGCCCCCTGTCGCCCACAAGGTTACGACACGGCCGTTGACTTCTGATAACATCTATTTATTAGACGTGTTGTGAATGAAGTATGTCCGTAAAAAATAGTTGATGGTGATAATGTAGTGAATGATTTTGCAAACAGTGCAATCGAATTTGATGGAAATTACATAACTGTGACCCAAAAGCAATACATTTGAATAGCGTGCTCGTCTTCCTCTTGCTCTGCTATTTTTCTATGGTATTTGAGCTTGAACCGTTTAGCAATGTGTGACGAAACGTCCAGATACACGTTCCGAACTAAGAGGAATGACTTCCAAGATGTTGACGCCGATGACAGATGCCAAAGCATTTGGAAATTCGAAATTAATCACGCGTTTCCATTTACATATGTCAAAGCCCAATTTCAGTTAATCAACTCGAGTGGAAATTCGAAATTACCCGAGAGTTTCCATTTGCATATGCCAATACCCAATTTCAATTCAGTTAATAAACTCATGGAGCTACCTACCTTCCATGTTATCGCATTAAAATGACTCCCAGAAGTTCCATGGGGATTCATTACAATGTTAAATAACATATTTTCCTCACCGTTGACACTTTCCTCTTTTCCCCTTTGTTATGAGATGTTTTATGATGCCATGCGCAAGACGTATGCATGAAGGTAGAAGAGTGGAAGTACTTCACTAAACGGCACATTCTCATGTCGCTCGTATTCAACATTCTGAATATACTTGAACAAAACTTTATTCAGCATCCTTCCAGCTTTCGTGCCAATCCGAATTGCCATTATTCGAAATTGATCGATCGTTTTTGTTCACCTTTCATGGTGGTATATTCGGTGTTGAGCTTAATTATAAGGGCGAAATTTATTTTGTTTACGTCTCCATCGAGTTATGTACGGTTACGGTTTAGAATGTGTTGGTGTCAGTAATAGCTAATAGTAAATAATACGGATGCGCCCAAGCTGTCACTATGGCGATTTTCGTTATGGACCTTTCCTGCGGATGGTATAAAATGAAGTACCCAATACATAACACGTTATAGTATATACGGTACGGGCGATGCGGACTGGTCACTTTGATCCTCTTCGTTGCTCACGTGGGGGTGGTTCAGAAGATGCCAACCATTTTTTCTTCTCCTGTCCATAATATGACAATATAGAAATCATCATGGTCCAGACCTTCACACAATGCAATATTAAAAACGTATAGGTGATTTTATATGGTGATGGTAGCCCCACAAAAAGAAATGACGAGATTAGGTTTTCTGTGGTACAACGCTATATTTCAGATTCAGGGAGATTTAGCCTGGGCTGATAGCTTAGCTACATATACGATTCAGCTGCTGTTCGATATGGAGTGAGTGAGACTTCGACTGGGTCACTGTTTCACTCACTTCGTGGTCGGAACAAGAGCCGTAGTACAGTTACAACTAGAAGTCCTGTCACGAATAGTGCGCTTATCTAGGCTTAATTGCGCGTTGGAATTGCGCGCAATTGCCATATCGAATGGCATCCAAAGCACGGCAGGTTCTCTTGGTTATTCATAGCATACACATGCAATGTTTCTGCCAATGGACCTCCGGGTTACCCGGAGGTCCATTGGCTGAAACATTGCTTGTGCACAGGCCATATGTAAAGAATTTGATAGCTTTTCTTGGGCCATAACGCGTACATTAACGCGCATATCAACGTACTATTTATGCGCATTTCATGACAGGACTTCTAGTTTTAACTGTAGTTCATTCCATTTCTGGTCCTTTTGAATTCCAGCTTGCCAGGTATTTTGAAAAGCTTTCGGCGTCGTTCGAGGTGTCGGTCTTCAGTATACAGTTACGTGTTTAATATGTTTCTTTTTCTTATTAGCTCACCAACGAAGTTGTGTGAGCTTATGTCGTGACCCAAGGCGCGTCGGCGTCGTCGTCGGCATCGGCACTTGTATTAAAGTTATTCTAACAGCGCACTTTGGCTTTCGGGCCTGTTACTATGCACCTCATACTGTTTCTATGGCTAAAATTTACCCATACACCCTTACCCCTTGATATTTGTTTCGATTTTTAGAGATTGTTTGCAATGTTAGATTGTTTTATCAGTGAGGACTTTCTGACTCTGACCAGTTTTGCTGTACATGAGTGGAGACTACAACAGGTCTGCTGTGGCTTTTGTATTTCATATATGTGTTAAATACATCAAAATAAGACGACATTAACCTTTGGCCGGACATTTTGCGGCGATTTTGAACTTTTTTCAATTCAATGTTAGAGTTTTCCGTCATGTGTGAAAATGTCTGACCTGTTTTTCTACACATGTACATGAGCGTACATTTTTTGCGCATCTGTAATAAGCCTAAGTTTATTAGCGTTGGTGAGCTAATGGAGATGGACACCCCTCGCCCTCTTGGATTTTTCCTTTGTTGTTTTGTGCTCCATCCCCACCCCCCCCCCCCCTCCCAAATATTCATTTTTCTTCAGTAATTAACTGTATTGCAGTTGTCTTGTCATGTAAACTAACATGATAATTTATGTATGGAAGAGGAGTGTTTCTATGTGGTAAGCACTTGTACTCCAATCCGTTTTGTGATTTTGTTAGCAAATAAAATATGTTTAAACTAAACACTTTCCACGGGTGGGGAATATTACAACGGACTTTATAATATTCGATTCCAAACACTAATTATAGGAATAATCATCAAACATTTAATTAATGAAGCATCCGGAACAACCTGATGCTTTATTAATTAACATGTTACTGATTATTATATTTATCACATAATAAACGTGTGAGTGAACATGGGTGAACTCATGAATGAACATGAGTGAACTCTGCCCACGCGTGGATTACGACCACTCCACGGTGACTAAACTGTTTATAATAGTAATATGACAAAATGCTCATCTGTCTGAATAACGTTTTTCTGTTCCAAACATTTGAACAAAATGGATAAATATCCAATCATTATATTGCAATAAAGTATTAAGCAGATGTCGTTATGATCTTATTGAGAATAACAGAAATGCTGCATTACAAGAACGGACAGAAAATTTTGAATGGTTGCGAGACATTGTTGCGATCCAGTTGAAATTCTCTGGTCGCTTTCCTCCGCAGAACAGAGTTTCAACTGTCCTCAAGGGAACATTTAATCCTAATTGCTGTTTTCATTCGTTTTTTTTCAACTCTTTGATACTTGTGTGCGTTTTATGACGTACGAAATCAAACAGCGCGTTGATACTTTATGGTCGATTGTTTTGTTTAATATTTTTCGATTTTTTAAAGCTTTAACCTCAATTCCTATTTTCTCCCGGATAGTGATTAGTGACAACCGTTAAGCCAAATGTTATCACAGCTTTAAACAATAATATACTCCTGCTGTCAAGACTTCTTAACGGGTTAGTTTAAACAATATTTATTGGAAAATGTGTTACTTACATACATTACATAGCAAATAATAAGAAAGGTACAACACAAAATGCACAATAATACACAAGATAACAAAGATGAACAAATAGATGGGTTACAATGTACAGAAGGGATTCGACAAAAAGCTGACAGCCTATGTAAGTCGTCTCCCTAGCTAGTTTATTAATTCACTCAAGCAAGTGGTAACAGTTAGTAGGTAAATTCGCACATCGTCGCCCGAGGACCCCCACCCGCCCCTCGTAACCTCCTTCCCTAAATGGATAAAGGGATGACAGTTACAAAAAGGATTTCATTGGGCATAGACAAATTTATGCCCTCAGAGACAGCCCTTAACGGGTTGAGTACTAGAAGCTACT
Source organism: Pictodentalium vernedei (assembly GCA_031216915.1). Lineage (NCBI taxonomy): Eukaryota > Metazoa > Mollusca > Scaphopoda > Dentaliida > Dentaliidae > Pictodentalium > Pictodentalium vernedei. The sequence goes on from CM062293.1 coordinate 536,599,108, forward strand.
ATCAGGGCTTTCAAAAATGAGTACACCAGAGCAAAAACCAACACTTTCCTTGCTTATATTTCACATTCAGTCAAACACAAATAATATGTTGTTTATATAAATTTGTTTTATCACAAATTATTGGAGAGTGCCCACAGGCACTCTCCAATAATTTGCAATAAAACAAGTGTTGAATAACAAATTCATGCCACCAAAAATAATCTAGCCCTCAAACAAATAATCTTGTTATCTTTTCGACGTTTGACGTCTGTCTTTGAAAAACGTTGAAAAAAGTGAATTCCCAGTGACGTTTGAACGTCAGGATAATTAAAGTCTCCAAGGGTTAATTTGATTTTTGTTTCCTAATATGTTATTGAGAAAATCTCGATCCCCTTGTTTAAATGTGTCTTAACCAGAACCCAATCTGAATGAATAGTGATTGCTTGTCACCTTGTGGGGTCTCGGTTCAGCGTATATAATCGCTACTCGGAAAATATACGACATCGGTGTGGTATTTCTCTTCATCAGTATGCCCCTTAAGGTAGCTTGCCCTATGTTTTGAAAGAATACAACAACAATATGTGAAACCACATCATGTAGCCACTCATTGGAACGAGCTCGATGAGATCGTTCCTCGTTCCAATAAGGGGTCACTTTAAAAAAACAACTTGTTCGCAAATATCTAAATAGTTACTCTTCTTGTGTAGCATGTTCGTACCGTATGTGCCCAGATTGTAGACCCCATCATTGATTTACTCGCTGAAGTCCAAGAAGTGGGGCAATGCATGCCCATAGCGGTAAAGCCCGTGGCCGTGTCCTTGATGTGTCAAGGACCGCTTGATCAACTTTTGTAGGCAGTAAATTTACTTACTTATTGCTGGTTGAGGTTGTCTTCCACACCTATGACTTTGTCTAGACCGCCGACCATTCCAAACTGTACCAAAACAAGTATTGTATTAAAGTATTTTTTTCCAAATTGGTACATTGTTAAATAAATATTCCATTCTATTATATTATATTTTGTATTCTTTTTAAACTTTTTGGAAAATATATTTTTTTCAACTGCTAAATTTGAAAATTACGCTGGCGGATGCAGTCGATTTGTTTGGTAAATGGTTAAATTGTGATGCATTCTTATACTTAGTATCTTCTATTTTAGTGGGACCTGGTTTGCGAAAGAGACACTCTACCTGGACTAACACAGTCAATGCTTTATTCTGGGGCAATAGTTGGAAGCTTTACAGTAACACTTGCAGATAAATTCGGTCGACGACCTGTATTCATTGCCGGCCAAGGGCTGCTCTTTGGCGTGGGTTTTGGAGCGGCATTCGTGACTAATTACTCGAGTTTCACAGTTCTTCGTTTCTTCACAGGATTGCTTTTAATGGTAGTAGCGTTTTATTTCACTAACGTTTTAGAACTTATATTCGATGGCACATACTTCAGGATCCTACTTTTAATAACATTGTCGTTCTTAATTATTTATTTATTTATCTTTTGAGGTTAACGACACTTTCGACAGCCAGGGTTACCCCGTGCCGGGTAGTCTTACGGGTGGAGGAAGCCGGAGTACCCGACGAGAACCACCGGGCAACGACCAGTATCTGTCAGACTCCCCAACGTACTAACTCCTCACTAAGTTTTGCCGGGTGGTCATCGGTTGAAGGCGAGCGCACCTTTGACGTGCAGTGACACCTGGCGGGGATCGAACTGTGAACATTACAGTTTGAAGTCCAATACATCTCTCCCTTTTCTCCACAATCAACCAACAAACTGAAAATATTGTCAACAAAAGCAAAACTGTAACTTCGCTGATAAATATACTGACTAGGGCTGTCATGATTTTTTAAAATTAGGAATCGATTAATCGTAGCAAATAATCGACGATTAAACGTACCTAAATGCCCCCCCCCTCCTTTCCCTCTCTTAAAAGTCGATAAAAATGAAGTTCAAGTCAGTTGACCTACCTCAAGGAAACAACGAAGACGATCCTTTTTAGGTGCATTCAAAGCTTTGATGTTTTGAACTTTTGAACTGTCAGTGTAATAATCAAGACCGGTCGGCAGTTGCGAACTCCGCAACTGCCGACCGGTCTTGATTATTACACTGACGGTTCAAAAGTTCAGAACACCAAAGCTTTGATGAATGTACCTGGAAGACTATTGCTTCCAACAGCCTCTTGGGGTTTAACATCGATGTTCTTAACTCTTTGCCTTTAGAAACAATAGTTTTTTCATCAAATTTTCTTTTAATTATTAAACGTCTAAAACGGGATACAATTTACCGATAATTCGACAACGAAACATACTAATCGATTTCGCCGTGACCGATCAACAGTCGATTAATCGATTAATCGTGACAGCCCTAATACAGACCGCACATACGTTCGAATTGGCTAAGAATTTTCCCACGAGATTGACATCCTGAGCCAAAGCAATCTAGTGCGTTAATTAATAATCCATTCATACGTATGTGCAGTTCTGTATTTATCACATACCTCCCTTGTAACAACCATTCTACACGGAAATTGAACTAAAAGTATTTTTCAACTGGATAATTGTTGCGTTTACTCCATTGGTGGGATACCAAACCTAATTTCCTTTTAATTTTTACGGCATTCAGTTGGTACAAACCAATTGACGCCGATCAATGTCATGGTCACGATGATCGAACTTCAAATATTGACTAAACTGCAGGAAATAATACAACAAAAACATATTAAATTAATAGCTAATAAGTTTAGAAGATTCCATCATTATATGACCATTTGTGGAAAGTATTTGTCGATGAAAAAGCTGTCAGAATGTTATTTCTTAGATTGTTGAGTCAAATCTTATTGTATAAATATCACGGGTAATCAAATCTACAGGTAAAACTAGAAGTCCTGTCATGAAATGCGCACAAATAGCACGTTGATCTGCGCGTTAATCTACGCGTTATGACCATAGTAAGGCTATCAAATTTTGTGCATATGGCCTGTGCACAAGCAATGTTTCAGCCACTGTGCACAAGCAATGTTTCAGCCAATGGACCTCCGGGTAACCCGGAGGTCCATTGGCCGAAACATTGCCTGTGTTTGCTATGAGTAACCAGAAGAATCTGCCATGCTCTGGATGCCATTTGATATGGCACTTGCGCGCAATTACTACGCGCAATTAAGCCTAGATAAGCGCGCATTTCGTGACAGGACTTCTAGTTTTAATTGTAGATGGGGAACGTGGAATGTCCATGCCTTCTCGACTCCGATGCATCCGACCAATGATGACGTGATTTATTTAGACGGGTACCTTCTCTGTTTACATTGGAATCGAAATCGTACGTATTTTGCATCACCACATGTGCGATACAACTTTATTTTTACCATACAGGCAGAACAGTGGAAATCCCTGTTTTACATTAATAGATATTATCTTAACAGTGTGTTGATCCGTGTCGTAGTATCACGTCGAGTCGAGGTGGCCAGATTTTCGGATCACACGAGCTGCCGCAGGCTTTTGTTGACCATATTTCTGCACTGACGGTTCAAAAGTTCAGAACATCAAAGCTTTGATGAATGTACCTGGAAGACTATTGCTTCCAACAGCGTCTTGGGGTTTGACATCGATGTTCTTCACTCTTTACCTTTAGAAACAATAGTTTTTTCATCAAATTTTCTTTTAATTATTGAACGTCTAAAACGGGATACAATTTACCGATTATTCGACAACGAAAAATACTAATCGATTTCGCCGTGACCGATCAACAGTCGATTAATCGATTAATCGTGACAGCCCTAAATAAGGTATGTTTTGGTGTATGCCAAAAGTGGCAATATTTAGTTACTCGAGCCCCCGCGTTGTGTCCTTGGGCAAGTCACTTAACCCCGCCTACCTACATGGGGGTTCGATGACGCTGTGTACTAAGGCGTGCTGCACGTCGATGCTGCGCATGTCTTCAACCTTGCCTGTGCCGCGGTGCAGAATTCAGAGTTACGATTGTAGAGAGCTGACAGCTGCCCGTCGTTGCTCGGTAGTTCTCTCCGGGTACTCCGGCTTCCTCCATCCACAAAACTGTCACGTCACGGTCACGATTAGCCACTGTGCATAAGCATGTGACCTAAAAATCAATGGTTCAATGTTACTACACAAAACAACGTTAACAGAGAGTATACTACGAAGCAACTCTGCGCACATTTTACGGATAGTGACATTCACTGCCATGTCTGGTAAAGTTGCTCCATGATACAATCTATAGGTGTCGTGCGGTACAATGTCGGTAAATTCTTCTTAATCGCATAATAACCATTATTAACTCATCACGAAAAATACTGTTCATAACATGTCCAATGCCGGAATTACGTAAGCAATCAACGTCGAGATGGTAATATTGTGATTGAGGTGGGACATGAGATTTCTAAACCTCATTCACAAAAATCGATCTGAGCCTCGTACACCTCGGCTCAGATCGATTTCAGTAAACGAGGTACATAAATTTCATATGAAATCGAGACTCATTAGAGGTCGTCTATTTATAGGTGACAAGTTTCTCTGCATGGACATTAATGGTGGAGGTGGTACCAAACGAACATCGAGGAGTGATTTCGGCCGTGGTCGGAGGCTGGTATGCAGTTTGTGCAATGTTACTAACACCTATTGTTTACTTTCTGCAAAATTATAGTTGGAGAATTATTCAACTCGTCTTATGTTTGCCTCTTCTACACTTTGTTTTTGCTATTTTGTAAGTAAATTAGATTTCAATTTCTCACAATGTTCCGTCAACAATTAACCACTCTTAAGTATACAATCATTAACTAAATAACATTTATCACAGAATTACCAATAAATAGTCCATCTGGAAATACACAGAATGACACACGCGTGTGAATGGGTTAATCGATATGACACGAGTGTATGTGCGGGCCTCGAGTTTCATCCTTCCGCGATGGCTCAAGTGTCACATCGATTTACCCATTCACACGCGTGTGCCGTTCTGTGTTTATTACACGCCGCCACGTCTATAAAAACAATTATTAGAAGGGCGCTCGGCAATTCATTTGGCAACTAATCAACAAAAAGAACACGTGTTTATCGCCAACTAAATCTGCGAGGGGAACCTATGTTACTATTTCGTCCCATGAGTTCCAATGTGTTCTATGTGACTACTAGCACACAGAACACACTGGACATCACGGGGACAGTTTTAGCTGTCACTACTGATTCAAACTGAGTCCAGTGAAATGTCGCTTCTTTATAAAATATAGTCCGTCAACGATTTCTGTTCCGCACATACGTGCGGAACTGATTTTCTTTTTCAGCATGGTTTAGCATTGCTGTAGATGGAGATTTCATAGAAATTCTGTGTAATAAAGGCCTTTGTTACACACACAGTCGGTCAATCAGATGAAGGTCTGCAGTACCTGATTCGCTTTGTAAATAGACAATCGTGGTCAATCTGGAGTTCCGAGCCAGTGATTAACCATTTACCTAACCTGAAAAGCAGACGACACTTGCAAAAATAATTCTTGAATAACTAAAGTTTTTCGTTTTTTGTATCGAAAACATAGGTTGTGACTCCTCGTTGGAACGATACTCAGCAATTCATTTGTCAACTATAAACAAAAAGAACTCATTTTATCGCCAACCAAATATGCGAGGGAAATCCCTGTTACCATTTCGTTCCCCGAACATAGAACACCTTGGAACTCAGGGGACGATTTTCAGGTATCACTAGCGATTCAAACTGTAATTACGTTTTTATTTGAAAATAGTCTGTCAGCAATTTCCGTTCCGCACATATGTGAGGAAAAGATTTTCCGTATGGTTTAGTGTTGCTGTAGATGGTGATGACTTAGAACAGGCGTGTAACAAATTATGGTTCGCAACACATCTAAAACGGGAATGACGTCAAAAGTCAACGTCGAAACATGAAAAGCAGACGACACTTGCAAAAGAATTCTTGAATAACTATTTTTTTTTCATTTTTTGTCTCAAAAACATAGGTTGTGACCCCTCATTGGGACGAGCTCGTCGAGCTCGTTCCAATGTGGGGTCATAATGTATGTTTTTCAGACAAAAAAAGAAACAAATGATGAAAATTAATTGGCGACTTTTTGAGAATAGCGCTGACCGTTACGTTAGGCAACAGTTAAACAATGAACTGGTTTCGGAAGTAGATTTAAATCAATCTCCTCTTACATTCAATTAGCTGTTCATCTTACACAAATAGAAGACGGTAACTGTAAAAAAAAAAAAAAAACATTTACTAAACCTTTACGGTTTTTGTTTCGGAAACATAGCTTATGACCCTCATTGGAACGAGCTCTTTCCCAAAACTGTGTTTTCAAGGCAAAAGTTGAAAGAAAAATAATACAGTATGCTAGGAGATTTTTGTGAATAGCGCAGGCCAATGTGGTCGTTCCATTAGCTAACTTAATTAACCTACACATTATGCGATAAATATAATCTCAAATTCGTCAAGATGTGATATTAAATTTATGAACCGTGTTCACTGAAATCAATCTTGAGTCCCGGTAAAGCTCAGTAAAACTCGGTAAATTCCATACAAAGCCGAATCTTCTCTGAAAAATAGATTAGTAATGTTTGTTACTCACGGGATGTGACACGACAGCACTCATGTGGTAATGATAATTACTAGGTGCATCTCGGGGCGAGGGTGTGGAGGAGAGTGGGTACTCATCAAAACCATTTGGAGCACAAATCTTTTGTTTAAACCGTTATCTTATCTTCAAACAAAACGGCCGCTGACCATATACCTTATTTCTTTTCAGTGGAGAACAAAGACATGCTGTTTAGTCACAATCTGCCGTGTGGTATTTCTTTTTATTCCCAGGTTAGAATCCGCTCTTAATGCACTTGATTTCTATATCATTAATAGGATGCGGCGAGACCTCCGAAAAATGTTTTATAATTTAAATATTTGACTTTTAAGGAACATTTAACGAGGCAATTATTATCATTCTTGTTCAATCCAGCATTTACAAAACTATATTGATGTGGCATAGAGGGGTGTCGCCCCAGTACTACAAACTCTTCGCACGACTTCTCCGTTCGGGTTCTTTTGCGGAGACCCAGTTCATCCGCGATTCAACACTGTTTTGGGAAGTTTAGAATAGCAGCTCATTCAGAAATCAAGAGCACAGCAGGCTGTTTTCAACATACATATTAAAAAGCAAATCAACAACAGCGTTCGGAAACATCGGAACATCGTCAAAATTATTCTATCGGTAGTTTTCTAAGGCAGAAACATATCACATATCTGCCCAGACGAAAATATCCGGAAGATGTTGACTTCACAAACGTGTCCTCCCCTGGAGTAGAATGGGTCTGTTCTGGGCCTTGGCTTGCTCTTTTACAGTTGTACGTGACCGAACGTACTCGATATGACTGCAGTTCTGCCGATATAAGTTCTGAACAAGCATCGGGCGATCATCTGATTGTACATGTCCAATAACGAGAAGTAAGAATAAGAACCCTTTACCAGTGGAACAAAATGGAGTTTCTTTACCAGCCAGTTTTTAATATTCCAAGGAGAATCTCCAGACTTCAATAATCGTCGGCCTGGAGGTGGTCCTATTCGATTTGTTCGTGTCAACTCTCAACTCCAGCTGACTAAGCAGCTGAATGTTTGAATACTGTAAGTTTTAGTTTACAATAAAAGCTCCACGATAAAATTGCATCGCTTCATTATCTTCATAACAACGCATCAAGTTTGACAGTTTCAAATACCGATACGCCCGATAGCCATCATTAGGTTAAAAAATTATTATTTTATCTCGTTACAGCCGACTATCCACTATATATATTTTCTCAACTATATTCTTATAACTTACTACAGGGTTATGATGACCCATTTTAACATTCAACCCAACGTAATATTACTATTGCTAAATTTCGTAGCATTACAAGTTTTTTTTTGTGTGTGTATTTGAGCAGAGACCTGGAATCTTTATATGTTGTTCCATGGAAGAATTACTGAAAGGCGAGGAATGAGCATGTCGAGTTTGCAACTTAGGAGTAACAGAGATTCTGACACATTTAGGAGATAAACGTCACTTGTTGAGTTAGACATTAGGGGATTTGACTATGGAAAACCATTTGTAACAAATAGTTTCCATAATCAAATTGCCGAGTATCTAACAAAACAAGAGACGTTTATCTCCATTGTAATTATTGTCATCGCCAGAAGAGAAAAAATTCTCCAAACCCCTTTTATTTGAAAAAAAACAATAAAAAAACATGGCATTTTCGATCTCGGTCTATTTATCATGATCGAATTTTCAAGGTGTACTTAGATGCAGGGACGCCGACAATCGTTGCCATAGTGTGTGTTCGATCTGTGATATGCGCCGTTAAGCGCCGTTGCTCGCACGTAGCGTGGATACATATGTTCTCATTTAGAGCACGGTAAGAGTAATTTACTGGGATTAGAGCACGTAAAGTACAATTGGTCTAATGGTTATTCGTACTTTAGGATACTCACTTAATAATCTATTCAGTTCTCTAGAAAGACAACACTATCACTTGTTTCTGGCTCAGTAGAAAAGACACGTCTTATTCGCTTCAAATCCACTCAACAGGAGAACGGTTCGACCAATCTTCGCCAACTCCTCGCTTATTCTCGTGCGTTCTCGGCGAACTCCGGATTCCTCACGATGTTTCCATCCGGTTGAAGGTGATCGGCCGTACCGTCAATGCAATTTCACAACACTCTTCCCCGTTCTAAATAATTTATGGCAATTTTGAAATTTCAATCCGGAAGAGGGTGTTGGTTAAAAAGTTGAGTCAAATTAATCTAGACTGCAGCCAATTCTGAAAATGGCCGCTGCTAACAGTCCGATTATTTAAGAAATATCCAGTATTAAAACACGAGGTCTCTTGTCGGATAACCCTCCAAGATAAAATTACTTGTACATTAAGAAATTTGTACACTAATATAAACAAGGTCTCTCGTTAGATAACCCTCCAAGAGAAAATTACTTCACAGTGCATTTAGTATCTCCTCCATCAGATAGCCTTCTGAGAGAGTTCCCCGGTAGTATTTTACTGTATGTTTTACACCACTCTTGCATTTGCAGAAGTGGCTTCCAACAAATCTTTCGGGGACTCCCCTGCTCGGACCAAAGCAACTTCATTGGCCACCTCTCCAATAACTTCAGGGGTAGTCCATTTCCTCCTACCCATGGTGAAGTAGGGTGCATCTGTTTCCAACAGCAGTTTTTCAATTGGAATGGCAGCCACAGCTCTTCTCATTTCAGGTGTAAAAACTTTACACAACCCTGTGATGCCAAAAAATGTATTGGGTCGGAACCTCAACCAGGTCTTAACGTCACTCTCCAACCCAGTGAACAATGTAAATGGATCACCTGACTGCTGTGGGTAGCTTCAAGAACCTTGGATAGGGCGGTACTCAACACATCGTGTGACATCAGATGGCCTTCAGCCCCACGAATGTGTAAAACCAAGGGCTTATTTTTGGGGGCCAGCTCTAACAATTCCCCAAATACCCTATCCTGCTCTTCTGTTTGGGCAGATCCTTCAACATACGAACGATACAGACCAATTTCTCCAAATGCGGCTACCTGGGGTGAATTTACCAATTCCTTCAGCTGCTGTTTCTTTTCTGTGGTAAGGCTGGGGTACTTTGAAGGGTGGCACCCAACTGCCAGTGGCTGGGCCACCTGCTGTGGATCCGTTGGATAATCCTCGGGATCACAGATAACATTTACAACAGCTTCTAACTGAATCTGGACGTGGGGTTTCACTTGCCCACGGGTCCTTTCCAACATACATTTTAACCTCATGTTGGGCAAACTGAATTTATGTTGGATCCTATTAAAATGATAGTGGGAATCAATAGCCGATGGTACCTCACCCAAAGTCACTCTGGCTGTGATAACCAGGGAACCTTTGACCTTTTTTGATTTTCTTAAGGGGCTACTTCAGGGTCCACTATCAACTGTCCCAGCACACCTTCCGTAACGTTCGGGCGCTGTAGTTTTCGTAGAGGCCCTCCCTGAGACTCAACCCCTTCTAACTCCCAAGTACGCTTTTTCCCCGGGCCTACCTTCAACTCCTCTTCCCCCTTAACATTTTTTGCCTAAACTTTTGCACTTTGGGTTGTCCTCGGTGCAACAGAAGTTTTAATTTTTCTAATAGTGGTAGCTTGGGGATCAGGTGTCCTTTGGATAGTCCTCAGAACACTTTTATCCTTTTCTAAAGCTGACAAGATCCAGGCTGCAGCAGCCATTGGGTCATCAGTCTCATGTGGATAGGTCATCCCAGCTGCCTCCACCTGAGCAGCTTGCCAAAAGAGTTTTTTCTATTTTATTTTTTCTACTCCTATCCACTAGTAATCTTACTTTCCAAAAAGGAGACCTGGACCTCATAAAAATACCCTGACCTGCTATACTAGCTTGATATAGTGCCATGCAGACTACCTTCCAATGAAATAAACAGCCGACACAATACAGCTGTGGTAGTTTTATATCTTCTTTAGGAGGGGTATTTCTAAATCTTTAGCAATGGCCACTATGGTCAGGTAATATCCACTATCAGATGGTAGGGTAAGAGAAGCTAAACTCTCTGTGGTGGCCTTATCTGCTTTCAGAGCTTCTAATAGGTTCTCTAGAACCACCACATCAGGGATTACTTCCCTGGCCACCTTTGTCCATCCTAGGACATCCCTTGCCAGCAGTACCATATATTGCACCATTTTCTGCCTTAAAGGTTCAGGGGTGATGGTGTTGTGTTCTACCCACCAATATACAGGAAAATGATTCCCAATAAAGTGTCCGTGTGTATCTAATTTTATGGGCTCTGAGCAACTCTTCAATGGACACACTTTATCTTTTTGTTAAATGCTGACCTCCTTGGGTAGTCCTCAGAGAATCCGTAACTGGGCTGCTTCTATCCTTTCTTTTAACCCCAGGAGCCTCTGTCTGTTTTTCTGGTCTTGAGCAGATAGCCTTTGCAAGACTGGGGTATTGCACCTTTTTATCCTGATCACGAACAAGAGCAGTCTTATTCGTGACCGGTAAGGCCACAGTTGGGACCGTAAACATTCCTCTGCTATTCAGGATCTTATCCATGGATTCAATCCTTCCCTGTGCCTTAGTAGCACTAGGCATACTACTCATTTGGATATTTCCACTAGGAAAATATCTAATGTCCCTTGTGACTGGAGTGCAGGATGGTGCTGTATGCTGTGGTTTTGATCTTGTCTTAGGGAGAGGACCCATTTTCTCGCTAACCCAACCTTGGCAAACTAACTGATCCAAAGCCAATGTGGTTGCATCAGTCATCCACAGCCTATTATTTTCCTTCTTGGCTATTTGGTACAGCTGTAATAAAATATTTTTTATTTCTTCTAGCGACCAACCGGTTCATAGAAGAAGGGCCATAAACCTGCTGGCAGGGCGGATTAAAAGCCCCTCCTGGGTTTGTCTCAGCAGTTTCTCCCGCATCAACTTAATCTCCCGATCCTCTGAATGCGGGTCCGCCCCGGGTGCTATGCCGATACTTTCTGCCAATCCAATCAGGTTTTCCTCATGGGTGGCAGAAACACCAATTTGAACTCGGGGTTGGACAGTAGGTGATGGCCCCTGTCCCACTGCCCCTGATACATTTGGGTAGACCTCCTGTATCTCACTAACATTTTCAGACACAGTTGGATCAGCCTCATGTGTCTGTGGCCCCTCCTCTATCTCCATTGCTTCCTCAATCAGATACTCGTCATGTGTCGGCAACAGTAGAGGAGTTTGTAATGCCTTCTCAAAATCAGGCTGAACTGACACAATTGGATCACCCTCCTGTGTCTCACCCGAGGGAAAACTAAGAATTGGATCTAAACTTCCAGACACAGTTGGACCACCCTCCTGTGTCTCTGATAAAGCATAAGACTGTTCTAATACCTTTGGATCGCCCTTGGGTGACAGCAACCAATCTGTTTCTGTATCTTGGCATAATAGATCCAATTCATACGCTGAGTCTGACATGATTTAAAACGAAAAGAAAATCAACAATTAGAACACTTGTATTCATCGATCGCAGCTCTTTGCTCAGCAGTAACTCCTACACATTTTCCGTGAAACCATTCCAAACAGTGATCACATTGAATCATAAACTGACCACCGTAAGGTTTTCGACAAAGGCAAAAAATTGAGGTAGACCTTACCACACTGACTACCCCAGTGTCTTTGAACACTCGAAGGCACCTGGATAACCAGGGAGGCAAAAGTCATGGCATTTTTTTTAGTCTGTCATGATTCACTACAATAGCTGAGCTTTTGAAAATAACTTTAAATAAATATGGTGTATACACCTCACCAATTATCCCTGGACCTTTCCAGAAAGGTGATAATTTCGTGCATTTACCCTTTTTATTTGTGGTTTCTAACATATAAACTACCTCACCCAGTTCATATGTTTTCTTATCCAGAGTGAGATCGTAATTTCTTTTCATTTTTTTCGTTTCTGACTTCAACTGATTACGCGCAACTCCATGAGCCCTTTTCATTTCAGCTTTCAAATTTTGAACATAATCAGGTATTTCTCCTTGTTTTTTATTCTCCTTGAAGTTAAACACCAGATCGCTTGGGTGATTAACCTCACGACCCAGCATCAACTTATTAGGTGTGAACCCAGTTAACCTGTGAAGTGATGAACGCAGTGCCCTAGCCAATTGGGGAATAAATTTATCCCAATCTTTTTGATTTTTATCAACAAAACATCGAACTGCGTTCATGAGGGTTCGATTTTGACGTTCCACTTTCCCATTCCCAAATGTCAGGATCACTTCTCTGTGTCTTTTCCATTTCCCTAAGGGAACCAACAGCTGATAAACTCATAGGTATCACTCCCAGTTGTAAGGCTCCTAAGCTGATGACCATTATGCATCAATTCAATATCGCATTGGGTATGGGTCCACCCTGTGTCGGGAGAGATAGTACCGGTACAAGATATCGTGTCATCCCAACCCTCTCTGAAATCCCAGGGTACTCCTGCAATTTCAGACTGTGATTGAGAATTGCTCATATTTTCAAAATTTACATGCTGTATCCCTGTATTTACTACAGCTATTGATGGATCTTCCGATTCTTCAAACTTACAAAAACCTTGAGTCAGTGGGACCACATCCACATCCATCCAGTGCTTGCATCCGTCACATGGTAAAATTGAAAGATCACATCCTAACTTATATTCTGAACACACATTGTCTGAGGGAATTCTGGAGAAAGCGTCTGCGTTAACATGTAGCTTCCCAGGTCTATGTTGGACCACCATGTTATATTCCCTTATTTCCTCCATCCACCTAGCCACTTGGCCCTGTGGATCCTTAAAACTCATAAGCCACCTAAGGCTGTTATGATCTGTTCTGACAATGGAGGGTCGGCCTAAAAGATAATGACGAAACTGTCTCGTGAATATTACAACTGCCAGAAGTTCCTTTCTGGTAGTGCACTATCTCATTTGTTGAGGGGTTAAGGCAAAGCTACCATTAGCAATAACTCGTTCAACACCATTTTGTACTTGCGACAGTTCTGCCCCTAATGCCCAATCACTGGCATCTGTGTCGAGAATAAAAGTGTTGGTATGGTTTGGAAGAGTGAGGAGTGGTGGGGAAACCAAGCAAGCCTCAATTGAGGTTTTCAAATGCTTCTTGTTGCTCTTTACCCCCCCAAAAAAGGTTTCTCGCCAGTCAAATCATACAATGGTTTAACAATCTTGGCAAAATCTTTCATAAACATTCTATGATAATTTACTAAACCACAGAAACTTTCTACCTGTCTGGTGTTTTCGGAACAGACCAATTTTTAACAGTTTCCTTGGATTCATCGTTCAGCTCGATGCCATCTTTACTGACTATTCTTCCAAGGAATTCAATTTTGTGCTGACAAAACTCGCACTTTTGGGGTTTCAATTTGAACGCATACTGACGAAATCTTTCAAATATGCTCTCCGGATTTTCCAGATGCTTTTCAAAAGAACATCCACCAACAATTACATCATCAAGATAACTAAGGGCGGCAGTCCAAGTTAGTCCCTGAAGAACTAAATTTATAACCCTTGACCAGGTGTAAGGACTACCCGAGAGACCGAAAGGCATCTTTACAAATTCCCAGCTACCATGCTTCGTACTAAATACTGTCTTGCACCTGTCCTCCTTTTTGACATTAACCTGATGATAGGCGCTCATGTAATCAGCTTTTCCATACCACAAATTTCCTGACAGCCAATCGAGGCTTTCGCCAATCTGAGGTAATGGAAATACCTCATTTTTGGTAATCGCATTAATTTTGCGGTAGTCAATACACCACCTCAGCGATTTATCTTTCTTGCGGCCCAAAACTGGAGGCCATGCCCATCCACTCAAACTCGGTTGGATCACACCTGCTTCCAACAACTTCTGCAAATGGGATTCCTCCTCATCCACGAAACATAATGGTGTGCGTCTCATGGGCTGGCGAATCGGTGGATGGTCTCCTGTATCAATGGAATGCTCAATTTCTTTGAAATGACCCATATCAAACTCATTTTTAGCAAACACATCTCCATATTCGATCAGAAGTGTTGCCAATTGAGTGGCTTGTTTCCTATTAAGGTTTTTAGCTGACCTCAAAAACAGATCTTTTAAATGACCAGGAACTTGCTTTACCACGTCCACTTTATGTATCTTATTAAAATTATGTGGAGCTTTAACTGTTGTTACGTCCGTTCGGGCAGTATTCACTCCAGTCACATTAGTATTTCCAGATTTTACATTTTCTATAATTGCTTCAGCCTCGTATGCATGCCCAATTAACTGGTTTTTACTTAATTTAATGTTTCTAGTATCAACATTAATTAGGCATATTTTGGGTTCCGTTTCGCTTGAATGCACCGAACGCAGGCCAATTAAGGATAGAGTTTCATTTGGTTCGAACACATAATTAGCCAAAATTTCATTCAATTCACATTTTACTAAGATTGCTGAATTTGGCGGAACAATTGTGTCATGCAATAAGCTGATTCTAGCGATTCGTGTGGAGTCATTCACTTTGGAATAAGTCGGAATTGTAACCTTTCCGATTTTTAGGAAATCTTTATTTATATCGAGAATGGCTTTATGCTTGCGCAGAAAATCAATTCCAAGTAATACCCCATCTTCAATAGGCGCAACATAGACACACTCCCTAAATGTAAGTCCACCCATACATAGCGATAGGGGTCCTACATACTTTCCTGTCGTCTGTCCATCTCTAGAGGCTGTATTAAAATGAACAGTCTTAATGATAGGAGGTGCCGGTGCTAAACGCTCAAAGAAGCGGTCTGACAAAACTGTCACATCAGCAGCTGTATCAACAACTGCGTGAGTTATTAAATTTTCTACTTTTAACTCCACATGAATTGCCGAAGGTGACTTAACACGACGTACGGTTAAATTATCATCAGTTGTAGGAAATCTAAATGTGGTGAGGTCATTTAGTACATTTCGTGGGGGCAAAATCAGACCTCGCGATTCAGCCCCTTGTCTTTTGACGAACTTTCAAAGTGAACTTTTCTATCCCCACTACTGCCTCTATTCTTCGCTACCCTTGAAGGGCACTGAGATTTGTAGTGTCCCATTCCCTTACATAAATAGCATTGAACAGATTTGGTAGGGGATGGCGAAATTGGTTTTGTATCTTGTTTTCCTATTGATCTTCCAGCAGCTGTTGGATCATTTGGAAATTTCATAGTTAATAATGAATTTAATTTGTCAAGAATTTGCTGAAATTGTTTGTCATAACTTTCAACTTTAGCTTCTAACGCAAAAGTTCTCGACTCTGAATAAGTAAGATCAGTTCCTGACTCATTTTTTTGTTGGAAATTCTCCTTCTGTGGAGATTTATGCCAACCAGATGACTGATTATTTTTTCCTCGGAACTTTGAACGTCCGCGTTTTGCATTAGAAAATTGTCTAACACGTGTGGGTCTCTCGTCGCTGTCGGAATGGCTCAAACTTTGACGAGACGAACCACCATGCATAGCTAACTGGTTATACTGATGCCATTTTATTAATTTTACAGCTTCTTCCAAATTAGGGGTCGACAATTAATAACATGTTCGTCTGCTTTCACATCAGTACAGAGATGACAGAATTTAAATACTGCTTGCTCTGTAACAAATTTTGCTGGACAATTCCCAAATGCACGTGTAGCCCGAGATAAAACAGTTTCAGCCCAGTCTTCTATACTTTCATCTACTTTTTGATGAGCGTTTTGGAATTCTAATTGGGTGGTCTCTGGGGTACTATGATCTCCAAAAACGAGCTGCTAGCTGTTTCAACTGCTCATCAATCGTCATATTTAAATTACTTTCAGCCCACAATGAATAAACAACACTTGCCTTACCATTGAGGCACAAACATAAAATATATTCCATCTTTCAACTGAAGAATATCGCCTAAATTTCGTTTCGAAGGCCTTCCATGACCCAGTGCCATCAAAATTTAGGCCTTTGGGCAAGTATAACCTATGATGATTTCCTCGGTCAGTGTGTTGGTCCTCCCATAGCGGTTGAACCTGAAAAGTTAGATCTTGACCTTGGATTTGAGAAACTTGTGGTTGAGATACTGCCATGGGCTGTGGTTGGTAAGCTGAAGAACTAGGGTAATTTTGTCCTACAAATGGATCTTTAATTAGAGATCCTGTTTGGGGATCTACTTGATAGTAAACTACTTTTGAAGGATTTGGCTGCAATATTGGTTTGGTTACAGTGGACTGATTAATGTAATATTGTTGGCCTTGAACCTGAGAATTTAGACCTTGATTTGACATTTGCTCTACTTGTCTATTCATGGGCTGTTGATTATAAACAGGCTGATTATTTGTTTGAACACCAGAATTAACATAATTAAATTGGTTCTGGTTATGTGATAACCACTGAGGTTTCACATTTGACACAATAGTTGGTGTTGGATTCTTACACACCCCTTGGTAATTAATACCTGTAGTATTTGTCTGTGACCTATTATGTATTACACTAGTTGGGTGATACCTCACTGAATTCACTAAACTTTGGGGTGGCGCCTGGTTTGCATATGCGCCCCCTTGTGAATTTACTAAATTCTGACTAGTTATTAATAAACCAGTAGGATTCAGTTGCACGAGATTGCCTAATGCTCCCTGATGGTCCCTACTGGCTTCTGATGCTTGAGCCTGTCGATTAATTAAAGTTGAAAACTTTTGATTATTGTGCTGGATAATTCCTTTAGGTACTCCGTAGGAATTACCAGTGAAAATGACTTGATTAGTACAAGATACCCCTCTTGATACTGGTATTTTATTTTGTAGATTTCTAGAGAATTGGCTGCACTGATTCAAAGTCATCTGTGTGTTTGGTTGACAATTTGAATTTGTGGCATTGGGCGGTCCAGATACTGCGTGTGGTACACTACTAGTACCCCTAATTACATTGGGTTTGGATTGTCCTTGCCCATAATTGGGATTACTTGTACTCACACTCTGCCCAGCCAATGTATAATTGGGTAAGCATCTCATGCTGTGAGTGAAAGTCCCCGCTTCTCTAGATTGAATGTAAGTACTAATATTGTTCTGAGGCATGGATGTGGCATTATTTACCAATACCTGAAGTTGCGGACCAGATCGAACCATCTTACCTGTGCCTTTAATACCTTGTTGTATTTCTGTAACATTAGCCATTTCAGGCTGTACAGAAACCTTTCTTCTCACATCAGGTTTTGTCTTGAGAACACTTCCCTGAGATGTCAACTGCATCTCTGCTCTCCCCATTCTACTCAATAAAATATCACTCTGCTGTTTACACTCTTGATACTCCCTCGGGAGTGCACGTACAGCATCCTGGCTTGGAGTCTGATAGTCATCCTCCACCCCTGCCACATCTGACTGATATCTTGTTGGGTTATTGTTCACAATACTGACATTCTGTGGCCCCTGATCAACCACATCAGTATTACCCAGGTTGAGCTGATCATTTGGATAGCCCTCATTATTCTTCTCAACCTGATTATTACCCTGATCAATTTGATCAGTCTGGTAAAGTAAATATCTTTCAATATTTTCATTATTGAATATTTGACTGCTATGTATCACTTGTGTACTTTGCAACTGGTCCTGCAAATGTCCGAGTTCAGCCTGATCTGCCAGGCTATCCTGACCTGGAGACATTTGCCCAGATGTTCGGCTACCCAATGAACCTGGATAAAGTGCATGAAATGAATCATGATCTACTGGGGGATTTGCTTGCAATTCCTGATCTCCACAGTATGATTCATTTTCAGACGGTGGGGGAGTTAGTCCCCGGGGAGAAGCTTGTATGATATTAACATTGTCTGGGGGATAATTTATCAGCTGTCAAATTCTATTATCCACCAATTGAGGATTCAGTGGTTGCGATAAATCAATAAATCGCCACTGCTCATTTGTTCCTCGAAAATGGGGTATATTTACAAGATCCTCCCTAGTTAATACTCCATACGTCATTCTGCATTTAATTATCTCCCTAGCAATGCTCTCTGTTACCTGAGGGATCTTCAGAAGTTCACTGAATGGTGCAGTGTTGACAGTAATCCTACTGATACTAGCGATTTTAAATTTTTGATCTTAGATAATCTTGAAGCAAAAACAAGTAATTTTTTTCATCAAAAAAAAAAACAAAACAATTCTAAGGAGACGTGTTGATAAACATCCAAATTATCTGAAATGTATACATTTCCAGTTTGAATTTCAATCAGATAAGCCCTATTAAAATACAAACTGTGTGAAATCTACTAATTTCATTTTCCTACTAAATTAATTCTTAGGTTTGTACCTACAATTTAGCACTGAAAATACAACTCGAATGTCCACAATCAAAATGGCGGATTTGCCATTCGAACTAAATAGCCGATGATGTGAGCATGAAGTAACCCAAGTGGCTGTGTTCTTACAGGCCCGTCGCCAATTAAAGTACAATTGGTCTAATGGTTATTCGTACTTTAGGATACTCACTTAATAATCTATTCAGTTCTCTAGAAAGACAACACTATCACTTGTTTCTGGCTCAGTAGAAAAGACACGTCGTATCCGCTTCAAATCCACTCAACAGGAGAACGGTTCGACCAATCTTCGCCAACTCCTCGCTTATTCTCGTGCGTTCTCGGCGAACTCCGGATTCCTCACGATGCTTCCATTCGGTTGAAGGTGATCGGCCGAACCAACACACGGAGCCGATCGGCTTCCTGTCAAACAAATTAAGAGTTGAGAGAGAACAACGAGGTCGAATTTAACTGATGAATTACATTTCACTTTAGAATGGCGCCAATATTTGCCAGGTAGAACAAGACTCCTTTCTGAAACTCGTGGAAAATATGATGCAAATATAAAAGATACGTTAATGATAAATGGCATGAGGGGATGGGTGCCTTTTTAGTTATAAAGATCACGGACGCGCCAATGGGTGAATTATCAGATAGTTTGTGTCTGAATGATGGGAGATTATGTGGGTGAGGGGGGAGGAAGAACTCGGCGTGGGACTGGATTGATGTTAGCTTTCTGGTTTGAGGGCCGAGAACAAATCAGCGGAAGGCCAAACAATTTTTATTATTATTGGGATTACACTATGGGCCACCGAAACATTTACGTAAAGGCGATCACGATAACTACGAATAATCAATAACAAACTGTACAATGTTCACATTGATCATCCTAACAAGAAAGGCACAATACTAAAGGTTCAGAATTTGGTTGAACTTCGTGCATCTGTTTGTGTTTGACACGGGGAAATAGTAGATTGTCGATGTCCTTTCTTGAGATATTTAGTATTGAGGACAGTCCGTTTATTTGGATTACCAGCCAGTCTGTCTCTTATGCATACAGAATGCACGGACCGGATCCCTTGATAAATTACTCTCATGTCTGTACTATTCGTTGTTGTCCTGACTGCGCATCGCAAAGTCGTAATTTATCGGAACTACACGGCCATCAAATACCTCTGATACGGAACAGACATGCTCCGCGTAATAATCTGGTCCGCTCGAGTTATGTCTAAAGTTGCTTCTCTTGTTCACTCCAGAAAACGAGTCTGTGGACTAGAATATCGATACTTTGTGAGACGTGAGTAGCTGTCTATCTTGAGAGGATCGTCCCAGATGGTGTTGGGTGAATCCATCATATTTATATGTTTAACCCTCCACCTTACGATTCGGCCGCGTAATTGCAAATTCAGCAGTTAAGACAAATATTAATTTTCTGAAAAATTACAACAAAACTGTATCATGTGGCCGCTCATTGGAGCGAGCTCGTCGAGCTCGTTCCAATGCGGGGGGGGGGGGGGGGGGGTCACATGATATGGTTATGTTAAAATATTTAAAAGATTTTGAAAAAATAATATTTTAATTCATAAATTTTGATATCGTTTTATTATTTAATTATTGTTTTTTTTTTTAATTTATTTTTTTTTTAACAAAACATATCATGTGAACTCTTTATTGGAACACGTTTGACACGCTCGTTCCAATGAGGGATCTCATGATATGGTCTTGCTTTTGTTTTTTTAAATGTATTTTAGTTAACTGCATAATTTGTAAATTACTGCGGTGGATGTGGCCGATTCGTTAGGTAATGGTGTATTGTCTTTGTTCGTTTGACAACAAGTGTTTGCTCTTAGTAGGTGATAGTTTTAGTTTACATATATTTTATTTGTCAACATTAACGAACATGATTGGCTAACATAGGGTCCTGCGAATATTCGAGATTCGATTCGATATCGATACCATACGTATGCTTCGAGATCGATCCCGAATCAGTCTCAGGATTCGATTTTTTCGAATCTCTCGTACTGACTTCATTTTGTTACATTTCCAACAAAAATAGGATAAAACTGTCATTAGAAAATTAATTCATGTAGGCTCAATTCCTATTTATTTGAGTAATTGACAATGTTTAATTGTTAGGTAAGGTGTGAATTTGGCCCATAACATTATCCATAGTTTTGGTTTTTGAAGGCTTAACTTGTTACTATTCACGTTCTTAAGAACGTGAATAGTAACAAGTTAGGCCTTCAAAAACTAAAACTATGGACAATAGGCCTAGCTGGTTCAGCGACGGTGCTACAGAGAATATTTAGTTATTGGTGTTTAAGGTGTTCACTCCGTCGCGTAAGGGTCATCACAGTGTTCCGTAACTTCCGTTTGATGCAATATGAAATAACTTGTATTTTAAGATTCGATTCGATGTCGAAATCAGAGACACGATTCGATTTGAGATTCGATTCGTAAAGAAATGTGTGATTCGCAGATCCCTAGGCTAACATGTGCCGAACTCTTAGACGATTTTGCAAGTAATGCAGCATTTTTTTCAATATAAAAACAGAACCGCAAATACTTATGATTGGGTTAAAAATTGTCTCACCAGATTGCTTTGGCCGAAGGCTAGATGATATCCTGGGCAAAAGCAATCGAGTACGATCATTCTTAACACATTCAAATTTATATGCGGTTCTGTAGTTTTCACATTCCAACCATGTTACAACCAGTCAACAAGAAAATTTAACTAAAAACACCCTTCATCTGGATATTTGCTGCGTGTTCTTCCATGCCAACGAGACATCACTGTCAGTTGGCCGGGTACCAACCCTAATTTGCTATTTAATTTTTACGGCATTCAATTGGTCGTAAGCAATAGATACCGATCAGTGCCACGGTCGCGATGATCGAACTTTAAATATTCACTGATCTGTGGGGAATAACACAAGAAAATGTTTTTAACCCTTTACCCAGCGAATCGGCTGCATCCACCCGCGTAATTTGCAAATTCAGCAGTTGAAAAAATATTATTTTTCGAAAAAATTCAACAAAACCATATCATGTGACCCGTCGTTGGAACGAGCTCGACGAGCTCGTTCCAACGAGGGAGTCACAAGATATGGCTTTCTTGAAAATTTTTGAAAAATTTCAAAAAATTATATTTAAAATAATAAATTTCAATATCGTCTGCGTTGGGTAAACGGTTAAATAGGTAATATATTTAGCATAGTCCATCATTACATGACCAGTTGTTAAAAAGTATTTGTCAAGGAAGAAGCAGTCAGAATGTCATTTTTATTTTGTAAATGTTTGTCTCGAATCTGATTGTTCAAATATCCCCTGTGAGCAAATGTAAAAGCGGAATTTAGAATTTCCAAGCGATCTCGATTCCGTGCATTCGACCAATGATGACGTGATTTATTTAAACGGGTTCCTTGTCTGCTTTCGCTTGAAAGGAAATCGAACGTGTTTTGTATCACCACTTGTGGAATACAACTTTTTATCGTTCAGTCAGAACGGTGGAAATCTCATGTTTTACATTATTAGGTGGGTGTTAAATATATGTGCACATCAAACTATACAATTACGCTATTGGAGATTCACCGTTGTTATGACAAGATATTCAGAGAAACTGAAAAGAGCAGAAAAGAGGGGATGAATTGATATAATATTCCAATGAAGAAAAATACCCCAAAAATGTTTTTTGGTGTTGCCTTAATTAGTTGAATGAATATGTTAAGCAGGTTACTTTCTATCACACTAATGCCACGGAGATCCAGCTAGTATATATGTTGGGTAGCATTTTTAGGGGCCATAACGATGAACTAATCCTACCCCCTCCCCCACCCCTTCATATGCGTCCTATTACCTGTTCTGTGTAGCTGAATTATTTAGTTACAGTGTGTTTGCAATTCTGTATTTGTTTTCTTTCCTGTGAGTGACATGTAAACAGGCAACTTGGCTATGCCTCCTCCCACAGCGTTCCCTGCCTCCATTATGTTTGTGAAAATAGTTTTTATTACACATCCATTAAACTATAAACCCTTGTATTTAACGGAATGTCCGCTATGACCAAAATATTTCGGTATTCAACAGGTGATGTACAACCCGGAACTTGTTTCCCACAACCGTTAGTCTTGTTCATTTGAGTCATTAGTTACGCTTCGAAAAGTTTCCCAATTTCGTTATACAATTATCGATCGTCTGTCGCGTTTGTGTGAAAACATCCAAAGCAAAATAAAGTCGGTTCATAAAAAATATTTAACCAATTAACCAAAAATGAGATAATATTAAAAAAAAACAATAAGTTTCCAACCACAACATTAACCCAGTCCCGTGGCCCTCTCGTTTTGCGGAAGCAGTTATATCTAATTGATCAACTTTATTTCGGTGAATCTTCGGACATCTTGACATGCTTCGAACTTCGTTTAAAAATGTTTCTCCCAGCTGTTTTGCAAATCTGCCCAAATTTATACTTATATTTTTATTAACAGTAATAGCAACCAAATGGTTAGGCGTGAATGGACACCAGCCGAAGAGAAACAGTGATACGAATTTCAACAAACACAGGTTTCCAAAGGTTGTTTTGATTTTTTATCCATCCATTTGATCAGTACAGCTTCAAACAAAACAAACGGATTCCTGACCTTTGGGTTTAAACATTGGAATTAAAATGTGTTTATTTAAATGAATTTTAATGCATAGGATGTATTTTAATGTTGGAAAGGCGTAGTCATATTTCGCTCGAGCCGACGGCTCTCGCGAAATATGACTACTCCTTTCCAACTCGTTATTTAAAACACCCACCGATTCAAACCCACATCTCGTTCTGTCTGTATATATACTGTGAATAAAAAATCTTAATCTAGTCTAGCCTATGTACTGGATTTCACACCTATTTTTCCTATCAAAATCCATCTATACTGTTCGATATTAGCGCTTTAGTAATTGCCTGTACACATCTAGGAACCGGGAACTGGAATGACATTACTCTCAGAACTGGGAACCGAGAAATCTCACAGGTAATATCAAGCAAATTTACGAGGGTAACATTTTAATGATAATGAACATATTTTGTTGGCAATCTCCCATCTCCAAATTAAAAAGTTATTTTCCTAAGATACAGTAAAAACTAGAAGTCCTGTCACGAAATGCGCACAAATAGCACGTTGATCTGCGCGTTAATCTACGCGTTATGATCATAGTAAGGCTATCAAATTATGTACATATCGCCTGTGCACAAGCAATGTTTCAGCCAATGGACCTCCGGGTAACCCGGAGGTCCATTGGCAGAAACATTGCATGTGTTTGCTATGAGTAACCAGGAGAACCTGCCATGCTTTGGATGCCATTTGATATGGCAATTGCGCGCAATTCCTACGCGCAATTAAGCCTAGATAAGCGCGCATTTCGTGACAGGACTTCTAGTTTTAACTGTAAGTATGAAAACCCAAACTCGCTTCCATCTCGTCTTCATTTGTAGAATCACTCGCATTATCACCTCTACCTTCTCCAACATCAACACCCTATTCACTACCGTCGCCAGTCTCCAGGCTCGTGACGTCTGTGATGAGGGTTTCAAGTTGGAGGAGGTAGTGAATGGTGATACTGGTAATTCTGAAAATGAAGACGAGTTTGAACTTTGAAGCGGATGAAAACGATCATGCTCTTGAAAGGGATATGGAGGGGTGGGGGGTCCTCCAGAACTGGTTGAGAGCTACAGTGATTTGTAGAAATATGTTGTTTATGTACCAATTCTCGGAAACTGGACTTTGATTTGTTCGAATTTACAAGCTCGCATTCTATTATTGACCCATGTCCCATGATCAGATTTTAATCCTTTACCCAAAACAGATAACATCAAAATTTGTTATGTTATTTTATCCCTAATTTCTTCAACCAATTTCAACAAAACACAGATTTTGTTCCATTGAGAGGTCACATGATATGATTTTGTTAAAATTTTAACCCTTTGATACTCTTGTACGTCTTGTGACCTATGAAATCAAACAGCCCGTTGATACTCGTGTACGTCTCATGACGTACGAAATCAAAAAACGCTGATACTTTGTGGTCATTTGTTTTGCTATTATTTTTCGATTTTTTAACGCTTTAACCTCAATTACTCCCGAATCGTGCTCAATGACAACCGTCGAGCTAAATGTTATCGCAGCTTAAAATACAAATATAATTCTGCAGTCAAGACTTCTTATCTGGTTGAGTGCTAGAAGCCACTATCAGAGCTTTCAAAAACTGAGGATACCAGAGCAAAAGCCAACCCTTTCCTTGCTTTTATTTCATATTCAGTCAAACACAAATAATATTTTGTTGATAAAACATTGTTTTATTACAAATTATTGGAGAGTGCCTGTGGGCACTCTCCAATAATTTGTAATGAAGAAGTTTCGAATAACAAATTCATACAACCCAAAATAATCTAGCCCTCAACTTTTTAATCAATAATGTGAAAAATATCTTGTTATTTGTACATTCCAACGTTTGACGTCGCATTTTGAAGAAAACTTTGGAAAAAGCGAATTTCCGGTGACGTTTGAACGTTAAAATAATACAAATCTCAAAGAGTTATTTGTTTATTACGCTGGGGTTGCAATATCTTCTTTAGGTAAAGGGATAATCCTTCGCAAGGTGGAGCCGAAGAATACAGCTGTCTGATCACAAAAAATAAAACTTGCGGGCGCGATGACACTCAATTGAAACACTGTACATATTACACGCATTATGTTATAGCATACATAAAGAAAAGAAGTTCAGGAGAACTCAAACGTTTCGACCAAATTCTCAGCGTGAAAACAGGCGTCCTATCTACGTCATTATTTATTTACCCTCTTTATAGCAAGAATCAGTTAAGGAATGATCATTTCTTTTTGTCTATTTCTTGAGTTATGAACCCCAAAAAACAAAGTCCAAACTGTGTAAATGGGCGTACACAGTTTGGACTTTGTTTTTGGGGCTTCATAACTCAAGAAATAGACAAGAAGAAACGATCATTCCTTATAATTAAACGTTCGCGACCCAAATAAATAAATAGGGTTAGTCGTCCTCTACTTCAGTGAACAAACACTTAAAAACTAAAACTGGTAGATATATTATTTTTCTGGCATAAAAGAGGGCGCTTATTATTGAAATGCAGGTAGCAATTGACACACTTTCCAAGTCAAATGCACTTATGTCATTAAATTTTTTATTGACCAATGAATTGCGTAATACAAAGAAAACGTCATAAGCCACGCCTCCCTCAAATTTCATTCAACTATTCACTTCACGTAAAAGTTACGTTCCGTGGTAGGTGGAAGTAGGCCATCGGTATTACATTGTATTTTGGTTTTGACCGTTTCCCGAGAACTGAAAAACACAGTTTGTAAAAGTGGAGTTAGATATAAAGCCAGATGACATTGCCGTATTCAAATTTGCAATGTCAAAATTGCCGTATTCGTCGTGACCAGCCATTGTTTACAATTGAATTGGGTAAAACGATGAACGCAGACGATGACCCAGTGTGCGTAAAAATTGAAATGTCAAATAAATACAAAATAAATACAGTTGTGAGGAAAAAGAAAAATTTACCCACCAAGGTCATTTAAATATTTTATAAATAATTTCATGGTGATAAATTAGTAATATAAATTTATTTTTCTTTTTCACATTTAGATCGTGCCAGTGTTCTAACTTCTATTAATTTGACACCATGTTGCAACTCCAAAGACTGGTATTTTATGGGCGTGGCTGGGGGCGGGCCTAATTGTGTTTTTTTCGGTTCATTGAGTTATGAAAAGAAAAAACAGAATCGTGTGAGCCAATCGTTTTATCTGAAAACGCATGAACCGAAAAAAAGTTTAATTATTGTAGTACAAAAAAACATTTTTTATCTTGTTGGCGGAAAGATATATGTATTCTGAACGACATATGCAATCATTTTCAAATCAGTCATCAATTTTTAGATTCTTGGTTAATGCAAAGTTAGCCTCTTTGTCTTTCAGCATTATGGAAGAGTCGTTTCGTTGGCTGATTGTGACAGGTAAAAGGAAACGTGCACTAAAGGTCTTAATCAAAATGTGTTCTATGAACAGAGTTCCCCCAAAGGATTTATTCACATTGCAAGATGCCGATACCGACGTGCAGAAACTATTGACAGTTTCAAAAAGAGAAACCAAGAACATCCGTCCAAATTCCGAACATGCTGTGCCTATACAAACGGATTTGATCAGTGATACACTACAAGTGGGATACCGAGAAATAAATAGCATTCAAGACTCAGATAAAGACAGCAAACGTGACACGATGACGGGAATGCTGAGGGACAAGGAGTTGTTAATACACACAGTCATTGTATGGTTTGCTTGGTAAGTGTTTGATATACTCCAAATTTTGTTTGAGCCCAAGCATTATTGCAGTGGTGTTCAAAGAGTATGTTACAATTGATGGTAGTATATTTAATTTACGAGAATGACCACACAACTACCATCACTTACTAGAAGGGAACAACATACTTTCTAGAGACTAGGGCTGTCACGATTTTTTAATTTAGGAATCGATTAATCGTCGCAAATAATCGACGATTAATCGTACCTAAATGCCCCCCTCCTCTCTCTCTCTTTGAAGTCGATAAAAATGAAGTTCAAGTCAGTTGACCTACCTCAAGAAAACAACGAAGACGATCCTTTTTAGGTGCATTCAAAGCTTTGATGTTCTGAACTTTTGAACTGTCAGTGTAATAATCAAGACCGGTCGGCAGTTGCGAACTTCGCAACTGCCGACCGGTTTTGATTATTACACTGACGGTTCAAAAGTTCAGAACATCAAAGCTTTGATGAATGCACATGGAAGACTATTGCTTCCAACAGCTTCTTGGGGGTTTAACATCGATGTTTTTAACTCTTTACCTTTAGAAACAATAGTTTTTTTCTTCAAATTTTCTTTAATTATTAAACGTCTAAAACGGGATACAATTTACCGATTATTCGACAACGAAAAATACTAATCGATTTTCCGTGACCGATCAACAGTCGATTAATCGATTAATCGTGACAGCCCTACTAGAGACCTGTCATGTGGATCCCACAGACTCATGTTATAAACCTTTTGGGCATGTCGTAATGATACCAAAGGCCATGGACAGAATACTTACGTGGTGTATTTGATTCAATGCGAAAATGTTTAGTGGCTCAGATCCTCCCCCAAATCCTCGTTTTTTTCTGCCCTCTAATTCCTATTCCTCGACCAATTCTAACCGTTGTTTGACATATGCAGCCAGCCGGGATCACCTCGTGTTTGACTGTTTGACGGGAGGAGGAAGCTGGAGCACCCAAAGAGAACCAAACAGCAGCGCCGATCAAGTGTCATAATTCCCAAATTACTCCCTAAATGCAGGGTTAGCATTGGTTAAAGGCAAGTGCACCATCGACGTGCAATGGGCCGCAGAAAACAGCGCTGCCGGACCCATATGAAATTGGGAGTAAGTGCCTTGCCCAAGGACACAACACAGTTACACCTGTCAGGATCTAACCGTGAATCTCTCGGTTTGATGTCAGAAACTCTAACAACTGAGCTACCGCATTACCTGGTAGAGCCTGGTTGAGGGATAGTGGCCTATGGTTTCTACATATTTCTACACATTTGCACTATTAGGCTAAAATGGACACGTGAAAACCCATCATATGCGTGTTCTTCAGTTGGGGATGTATAAAAATGAGTGTTCTGAACTATTAAATAATGTCTGTTTTGTCGGTTGTTGAATGCAGATATGCTAAATTCTACACTTTGCAGATATTGTACTCAAATGCTTTCTGTTACTGCTCGAAGCATGGACACCTACTGTTATCAAATGGACTAGCGGTATGTGGGGAAGCGAATGTACCTCTCAAATGGGAAATATGGGTATAAAAATATTGAGTAAACTTGACATTGTTTCCATGTTGCGACCACAATTAGCTATTGTGCAGAAACATGTGACATTAACCCTTTACCCAACGTAACCAAAACCGACCAGCGCTATTCTCAAAATTCGCCAATTAATTTTCATTATATTTTCATTTTTTGTCTCCAAAACATAGGTTATGACTCCTTATTGGAACGAGCTCGACGAGCTCGTTCCAAAGAGGGGTCAGAACCTATGTTTTTGAGACAAAAATGAAAAAAATAGTAATTCAAGAATTTTGTTTGCAAGTGTCGTCTGCTTTTCATGTTAGGTACAGGGTTAAACACCAACCAATAATAACAAATGACACTATGTCTTGGGCACATGTTTGTTTTCTCTGATATGATTTCTGTATTATTCGTCTCATATCCATCCGCTGTCTAAAGCTGTTCGTTTGATTCGGTGCTGAACCCCTTGCAATTTATTTGTCACATATGTGTTAATCTATAACGGAATTTCCTTTTCTGCAAACATTTATACGTACCAGGCTGGAAGCGTAAAGACTTAAAATTATTTTTATAACCCAGCTCATATTAAAAAAGGATATTTGTGGGCGTATTATGCATATTCGAATTTTACGCAATCGTCCCCAAAAGAAATCAGAGTGCCTGTTGAATCCTTTAACCTTACGTATCACCTGCATCCGCCCGCATAACTTCCATAAGCAGCTGAAAAAACGTCAACGAAACCATCTATTGTGTCCCCTCACTGAAACAGGCTCGTCGCGTCCGTTCCAACGACTGATAAAATGATATGCTTTTGTTGTAAGTAGTATGTCAGGTTGAGATCTGCCCTCTTTACCAGGACCTCGAGGTCAGACCCCGACCCCGGGGTCATTGACCCCGGCGCCCAAATCCGTTAGGCCTCCCCGTCCCCGATCATCTTCCCTCTCCACACTATGCCTAGGCTATTTTTAGGCGCCCCCTCCCTTACCCACCCTGTATGTACCCTATTTTTTTAGGCTATCCCTCCCCAAAGCCCATTTTAGGGCCGTCTAAAGGGACCCAGACTATGTATAGCCCATTTAGGCTTTCTCTACATTGTTTAGGTTTTCCCTTATGTGGGCTCTCCTTCCAAAAGCCCAGTCCCTCCCTACCAACGCCCTGGACTGTTCCTCCCTCCTTCCAAAGGCTAGGCCAAAGCTGGGGGACTTTCGCACTGAGGTGTCCTTGTGAATACTAATAAAAGAGTGCCACCATCCCCTATCCCCAGCCCTGCCCCACGTAAATAAATTTCGAGCTCTGTTGGTGTATCTAAGTTAAATGTTGTCAAGGACATGTACATGTAACGGCATACAAAATGCTTTAGACATAAAGACTACCTGGTATTGTTTGGACATGTCATAAAGGAATTATGATAGAGAGAATCTTTGTTTATAAGAAGATATGATAGTGTCACGTTGTATAGTTATGCAAGTGGATAAGGGACAACTGGTATGTTTGATTATGTCATAGATAAAGGTATTATGATAAAGGGCTCCTTTGTTTATAAGAAGCTTACTATGATAAAGACCATGTACACTGTTTGATTATGTCAGACATAAGATGGTGTCACGTCGCAGGTGTTTGATAACCCAGTAAGATCGCGGTGATGTCTGATTGGTCAAACAGTCGTCCAATCAGATCGTCCCACACGACGGTATGCTCCATGGGACCAATTGATAAGCTTGTTGTAAAATTACCCCACGCAGGCGTTCTCTGATTGGTCAAACAGCTGTCCAATCGGATCGTGCCATGCGGTATATTCTGCGTGGCGAATAGATGAGTGATCCGGAATGTTGTAGTACACTACTTTCGCATGCTCAACTCATAGGTAAGCTGAAAAGGAATGAACAACTCAAAATTTTTTGTCTATTAAATTTTATTTTCACATAAAATCAGTTTTACAAGTAATCAATTGGTTTTACAATAGTCAAAATGGATTTGCAATCAGACTTACAAATTTACAAGTAATTTTTTCAAAGCGAAAATGGTTTTACAATCAATTAAAATGGATTTACAATCAGTCAAAATGGATTTTCAATAAGTTTTTACAAGTAATTTTACAATTTCACCATAAGTAATTTCTACAATTAGTAGTTTTTCAATATTTTTACAGGTAAGCATACAATAAACATAATTACATGTTCAGTAACCGTCTTTTGTCCCTGAAAAGGGATAGTTTTTGTTGTTGTCGTTCTTCTGGACTTTCTCTAGTTATGATCCCAAGCTGTCTGCACTTCCAGAAAACGTGTATTTTCTTAATGGATCAAACAAGTATTTTCGTTTCTCAATTGCGAATTTTTCAGCTTCGTTCATTCCGTAACCCTCCTCATCTCGAAGTCACTGAGCAGTTTTTCTAATTTTTCCATAGACCGGATGTTGTCTGAAGTGCCTTACTCGACTCATTGCCTTAAATAATCTTCTACAGAGGGAAGCTCTCACGCTGTCTCTAAGAGTTTCCCTGGCCGCTTTGGTGGCCTCGTCTGTGGGCAAGCCATTTTCTATGTACGACACTTTCAATCTCTGAAATTTAGCTGTATTATCTTCATATGCTCTTATGATTAAAGTGTCTATCATGTTCGTTTCGCCATCTTCCTCTTCTGAATATTCACTTCCAGTGGTGGTATCACTATCGTCTGACTCTAAATATGTGCTCTAGTCAGAATCAGACAAGTTATAACCTTCGTTTGACTGTTTGCCTTCACCCGTCATCCCAAACCTCTTGAGGCAGTAGCCATCTTCGTGTCTGTTGCGTGTGAAGGCTCTTGAGAATGCTTTCCTACAGAATTTACAGTCGTGGCTCGGTATGTCTTCTCTCTTTGAACGCTCTGAGAACAAATGAGAACTTGGTGGACATGCGTACATCAGTTTTACATATGTACACATCCGTTTTACATACGGGCACATCCATTTTACATACGGGCACATCGATTTAGTATACGGGCACATCCGTTTTACATACGGGCACATCAATTTTACATACGGGTAAATCCATTTTAACTATTTCCAAATTCGTTTAAAACCATTTTCGCTTTGGAAAAATTACTTGTAAATTTGTAAGTCTGATTGCAAATCCATTTTGACTATTGTAAAACCAGTTGATTACTTGTAAAACTGATTTTATGTGAAAATAAAATTTAAAAGAGAGAAAATTTAGAGTTGTTCATTCTTTTTCAGCTTACCTATGAGTTGAGCATGCGAAAGTAGTTTACTACAACATTCCGCATCACTCATCTATTCGCCACGAAGAAAATACTGCATGGCACGATCTGATTGGACAGTTGTTTGACCAATCAGAGAACGCCTGCGTGGGATAATTTTACAACACGCTTATCTATTGGTCCCATGGAGCATGCCGCCGTGTGGGACGATCTGATTGGACAACTGTTTGACCAATCAGACATCACCGCGATCTTACTGGGTTATCAAACACCTGCGACGTGACACCATCTTATCTATGACATAATCAAACAGTGTACATGTTTTTTATCATATTAAGCTTCTTATAAACAAAGGAGCCCTTTATCATAATACTTTTATCTATGACATAATCAAACAAACCAGTTGTCCCTTATCCACTTGCATAACTATACAACGTGACACTATCATATCTTCTTATAAACAAAGATTCTCTCTATCATAATTCCTTTATGACATGTCTAAACAAAACCAGGTAGTCTTCATGTCTAAAGCATTTTGTATGCCGTTACATGTACATGTCCTTGACAACATTTAAGTTAGATGCACCAACATAGCTCGAAATTTACGTGGGGCAGGGCTGGGGATTGGGGATGGTGGCACTCTTTTGTTAGTACTCACAAGGACACCTCAGTGCGAAAGTCCCCCAGCATTGGCCTAGCCTTTGGAAGGAGGAAGGAACAGTCCAGGTCTTTGATGGGGAGGGACTGGGCTTTTGGAAGAAGAGCCCACATACAGGGAAAACCTAAACAATGTGGGGAAAGCCTAAAGGGGCTATGCATAGTCTGGGTCCCTTTAGACGGCCCTAAAATGGGCTTTGGGGAGGGATAGCCTAAAAAAATAGGGTACATACAGGGTGGGTAGGGGAGGGGGCGCCTAAAAATAGCCTAGGCCTAGTGTGGAGAGGGAAGGGGATCGGGGACGGGGAGGCCTAATGGATTTGGGCGCCGGGGTCAATGACCCCGGGGTCGGGGTCTGACCTCGAGGTCCTGGTAAAGAGGGCAGATCTCAACCTGACATACTACTGTTGTACCATATCACACAAACTTAATTTTTCCAGGTTCGTCAATTCTCTTGTTTACACTGGACTCTTTTTGACATCATCTTTCATGACTAGTGACAGGTTTTTGCAGTTCTTCCTAACTAGCATGGTCGAGGTTCCAGGTTGTGTCTTCTCCGGATACGCAATGGAAAGGTATATATAGATATATAGAAAGAAAAATTTGCCACATTTAATTTCTTTCTAGGAGAAAATATTTGCCACGTTTCAACTCTTTCGTCGTCTGAGTGTAATTTTTCTGATGTCTATACCCTGGGGAAGGTCTTCATCAGACCGAAAGCTAGATGAAAACTGTTTTTTTCCCGTGCTGTTTCAGATTTATTTAGACGAATTTATTTCCGTTTAGGCTCTTGCATCTCTGAGATCGAGCACACTTGAAACAGATCTATTTGTTATTGTTCTATCAGAATGTAGACCTTATATATATATATATAATGATATATATATATATATATATATATATATATATAATTTTGTCAAATTGCCGTCATGCTCTGGAAATTACTCCCTTCTAAGCGGCTTTCATTTTCGACTAATTGGCATTCCGTTTGGTTAAGTGCCGAACCAATGTATACCTCGTCATGAGAACGTAAAATTTACCGTCACGCTTATCCTAATTGTTAAAAGAAAATTTAAAAATTGTTCAAGATGGGCGTACGTCTTACAGGCAGAATTATTGCCTGTAAGTGGCTGCCTTGCTCCTAATCAGGAACCCATTTATAAAATCACCGTTTCATATCTTCCTTGGGTGGCAACAAGTAAAGGTATGTTCCGCGTTTCATGTTGTTCTCTGTATTCAAGTGTAAATTATGTAATAAGATACCATATCTCATCTCCCTTATGTGGCCGCTAGTAAAGATATGTTCCCCGTTTCACGTTGTTCCCGGTACCCGGGTCTATTTCGCACAAAATAACCGTATCATATCTTCCTTGGGTGGCATCAAGTAAAGATACGTTCGTGATTCACGTTGTTCTTTGTATTCAAGTGTAACGTATGCAAAAAATATTGTGTAATATCTACCTTCCGTGGTAACAAGTAAAAATATATTCCGCGTCATTACGAAACAAGCAAAGATGAATTACGCACTGTTGCTAAAATCTCGCTCTGGTAACAGAGGTAGAGGCAAGTTAGTTCATATACAGTATTCAATCATACTGTATGAACTAACTTGATCCGAACCAAACAATCATTCAAAAGCGCGCCTCCATACCCCAGCCCCAAAACCCCATTCACATCAATCAAACATCAATACCGCTAATGAAAAATATAATCTTTTTTGTACCTTCCTTGCATAGTAATACCTCACTCCCGCCCGATCCCACCAGTGTGTGTAAATGTCTTGTCCCTAGCCACTTTGCTGCATATATATGCCCCCCCCCCCCCCTCCAAACACTGACTTGTATACGGTCCCTGTTATAATGTCAACACTGACAATCGTAGACTAGGGTGTCCATGCACCCCATACGCAGGATGTACGCACTCACATGATCATAATCTCACAACATATATACGCCAAGTTCAACATCAACGCGCCTTTATTTGTAATTGCTCTTCACACTATGACGTATTCCCATCTCGAACATTTATTCTCATTTAACAATTAGGATAAGCGTGACGCTAAATTTTACGTTCCCATGACACGGAATATATTGGTTCGGCACTTAACGCAGCGGAATGTGAATTAGTCAAAAACGAAAGCCGCTTAGAAGTGAGTAATCTCCCGAACATGATGGCAATTTGACAAAATTATAAAGAAGTATTTGATGAAGGGTATATAAAGCAATGAACAGGAAAAACAGCACTTTGGTACTGTTCCGGCAATTATCAAAGGCCTTCGACATGATAAATCACAAAATCCCATTAAGTAAACTTGAAACGTATTGCATCCGAGGCCTCGCCAATAATTGGTTTAGAAGTTATCTATCTGACTGGCTTCAGTGTGATATGTACGAAGAACAAAAATCGGATTTAGCCAAACAGAGATGTGGTGCTCCACAGGCTCAGTTTTGGGCCCCGTACTCCTTCTTTTATGTATCAAAGATATAAGTAACACAACAGCTAAAAAACATCCAATGTTATACGAATCCAAATAAAAATAGGAATAATAATTTTATGTCAAGTGGTAAAAATAAATAACCAAAACAAAAGCAAAATCGGGGGAACTGAGACAGCAAAATCTTTAAAATTTCTTTAAATAAACAGTGATGGCCACTTAACCAACAGGGCTCATATATCTCGACTATGGTTGAAAATAGCGCACGTAAATTATAGTCTCAATAAAGTAAAAAATATTGTCCCACACCGAGTCCTGAAAACACTGCTCGAAAGCCTGGTTCATAGCCATTTGGTATGCGGGATTATTACATGGGGCAATTTTTGATGTGCACATTGGAAGATCTAAATCCTCTCCATTAAGCATACATGTCTCTGTACCTCAAGGGAGTATAAATGGACCAATTTACTTCACATGATATGCAAGTTCATTGGGTTCCTGTCTTAGAGGAAATCAGCAAAGATCAGGTTACGCAGATGACCATTCCATATACGATACGTATCGCGCCGGTCAGGATACGATTGAACAGAAAACAATTGACAGCATTTCTGAAACCCTGAGTGATATTAAAGAATGGATGGTCCTTAATCGACTCGAGATGAATAAGTCTAAAACAGAAATCATCATTTTCGGTAGCTCCCGGATGTTACCCAAAACTAACATAGCTTCTATTGACGTGAGTGGAACTGACATTTCTCGATCAAAAGAAATCAAACCTCTAGGTATGTACCTGGATGAAAATTTAACTTTTGAAAAACACATTTCCACAAAGGCCAGGGCAGTGTCATATGCTATGTTCAATTTAAAAAACCTTAGGCCCTACTTGTCCAGTCATGCCTAAAAATTGCCAACGTCCTGATAATGCCCCATATGGATTATGGCAATGCCTTTTGATGGACCTCCTGCTGCAAAGCAGAATGAAGCCTGTCCAGAGAATTCAGAACCTCACTGCCAAAATCATAATGGATAGGTCAAAATTCTGCAGCTCTACAGATGCCTTGCAAGAGTGCCATTTTCTCCCAATCAGTGTCAACTTAAAGTCCTTGTACTAGTCTTCAAGTGTCTTAATAACATGGCACCTGAATATTTGGCGAATTTGATTACCTTCTCCAACAACTCTTATGCCACTAGATCTAGCACTACACTCAAATTGGCACAACCATTTAATAGGAAAATTACTTTTGCAGACATAGCTTTTAGCTATGAAGGCCCAAATCTGTGGAGTTCCTTGCCAGATTACATAAAAATAAACCCAGACCTGAAAACATTCAAAAACTATTAAAACAATATCTATTTGAGAAAGTTTTAAAAATTCACCACACTTCTGTTAACTGAATACTTTTTTTTGTCATCCTTTAAATATGTATGTGTAATGTTTAAATATGTTAAATGTATAGTATGTGTTTCTGTGAAGCGCCATAGAATGTGGACCTGTCCCTAATTATTCGGGGCAGTTGTACAAATTTGAGCACTATATTAAATGTCTGCTGTAATGTAATGTAATTCAAGGCCAGTTAATAAACCAGCTATCATACAAAAGCGTTCAGTACGAATAATAAATAACAGAAAATACATTTCCCATACCGAACCCTTATTTAAAAAAAATGAAATACTCAAAGTAGATAATTTGTTTAAATTGCATGTACTACTGTTCGAGCATGACTGGCAAAATGGCAGATTGCCGGCTTCTTTCAACGATACATTTAAGGTTACTGAAAATTCATTTGTTAGGACAACCCGGTAGTCTGGACACCTATGCATGTTCCGAGAAACTTGGGGCAAACATATGGGCCGGTTTTGGCCGTTACTTTGAGTAAAAGGATACTCGACCTCAAGTTTAATAGGAGTAACACCCCACTCCCATCTCCAAATGTGTCATATCGTACTTCTCAAATCCTTGACATTTTTTTCGAATGGTGGATTCAGAGCAATGAAATGACTGGTACAAAAAATATAATACTATATCGTTCACCGTGATCATATATTTGTAGTAATTCTTCATTCACTGAGTATTTTTTAAAAATACTTTCATCGTTAATCAGGTCGCGGTTTGTTCAAGAAGCCATGACAAGAATTTATGAAACACTCATGAACGTTTCAATGTTTGAACCGGAAAGACCACCTTTCCGTTCATGGGTCGCGATACGACCTGTATTTATCAAGTAGAAAGTTGCTCAGACGAAAAATGTGGAAGAGAGATTAAGATTAATAACGTACAACCCTAGGGTTTCACATTGAAAATATTGATTAGTCCTCCCAAGTAACGAGTGTGGACGTCATTGGTTGATGGCTCTGAATTGGCTGGAAATAACCACCAGGGTCCCAAGGGCGAACTCAAGAAAGCATTGGTCAAGAAGTTCATTCGATATTTACAGGGAAGAATTTAGTCAAATGTGCCCAGATTATACTTCTTCTTGTGGCAAAGTTTGGATGATCTGGGAAGCAATATCCACCGAACATCATGCAAGATTTGACGTGCTGAACATATTTTGATTTGACGTGCTGAAAATGTTTTGCCTTCACTGGCGCACTTTGGTCAGTTCGTGTTGTCTTCAGTCTATATTATTATCATAAGTAGGCTCACATCGTGATTAATTTTTACTTGTACCACAACAAGTAGGACTGCCGTATAAAATAGATACTTATTCCCAGCTTTCCTATAATGTAGCGGACAACTGGCATCTTTAAATATGCAAATATTTACTATTCCCTGAATATAACATGTGACTTATTGAATTATGTTTGAGTGTTAACTTCTTGGGAACAGAGTAGTGAGAAGTAAAACATTCTGGCCAGTTGGGTGGTAAAGTATTTTATCTAACAATCATATGCATTTTGGCTTGAAAACCACGATAAATGGTACATATCACATAATGTGTTCCTATACCGTATCATATAGACGAATCGTTCTGATTTCGTATCATACAGCCTACCTTCCGGGAACGCGAGGGGCTATCATAACGGGCGCATGAATACATTCTATGTGCATTTCAGTGATCGACTCAGCTGATCGCTTATAAAACAAAACAAAATTGCTTACAATTAGCGACAGAACTATTAATAGCCAATGCCGCCCACCCCCCCCCCCCCCCTACACACACACACAATAAATAGAAACTGCACAGTTTAATATTACATATTTGCAAATTCAAACGTATCGTCATAGGAAGTGACACTGAGAGTCAATAATTTAACGCACGCAACTTGAAAAATTTGCGGTGACCGCGTTACTCATTGTTTGCTAAAGTGCACAACAATATTGTTCCATAAAATATGTTGTTTTTTTTTACTTTTTCTCCAACATTATGTCCCAAAACTGTATTAATAATTTAAGATTTAATCTGTTTATGTGACATAATTGTTAGATAAATAAATTATCGTAATATGCAAATTCAGCAGTTGAAAAAATATTATTTTTCAAAACAAATTCAACAAAACCATATATCGTCGAGCGCGTTCCAACGAGGGGTCACATGATATGATTTTGTTGAAATATTTTGAAAAATTTAAAAAAATGATATTTAAAATAATAAATTTTGATATCGTCTGCGTTGGGTAAAGGGTTAAGACAAACCACTAAGTAGACACCAATAAAACTGATTCGGAATACAAAAGGTAGACATGCCATTGTCAGTTGGACATCGCCATAGACATTGCTAGTTTCTTACAGATCGATTATTAGTCACTGACTTTCAACCTGTCTCAGCAACACTCCGTGCATGCTGCAAAAATCAGGTATGCTACAAGCAGGAAACACTTGGATTACAAATGTAAGATTGCTAATTTATCTAATAATTATATTGATTTTGGCCTGAAAAACACGAAAAACGATATGCATCACATCACGTGTTCCCATTCCGTGTCATATAGACGACTCATTCTGATTCCGTATCAGATAGGCGACTCGTTTCTTGAAACGCGACGGGCCATCATAACATGCGCATGAGAACATTCTATTTGCGTTTCAGTGATCGACCCAACATTTTGTCCCAAAACTGTTTTAATAATTTAAGATTTAATCTGTTTATGTGACAGAATTGTTAGATAAATGAATTATCGTGATAATGTGCATGTCCTGTCTCGGTGGAGTCCAGAATGGGATTACAACTCGCCGGCAAAGCCGGCTTGTTGAGATCCCATTCTGAACCCCACCTCGAATCTTATACAAATCACAGGACATGCACACTATCGTGATAATCTGTATTTTATTACGTGACGGCATTTTTTATATCAGTTTGTACGTAATTAGTTGTTTTATACACACTATGTTTAAACGAAAATGACATATTTTTACCAACGGAGAGCATTGGCCAAGTGGTTAGAAACCTGAACTTTAAACAAAGGTTCGACGATTTGAACCCAATCAGCAGTTACTCTATTGGTTTCTTGCAAAAGAAACTTCACGTACCCACGTGGGGATACGATAACGCTGTGTTGGAAGTTCGGAGTCTTAGAGTTGCTCGATTTTGCACGGGGGCTCTCTCAATTAACTGGTAAGAACTAGAAGCCAATATCAGGTCTTTCAAAAAAGTTGAGGGTGCAATACCAAAAGCCTACATTTACCTTGCTCGCGTTTCATATTCAGTCAAACAGGAATATTATTTTGTTTATATAAATTTGTTTTATCGAAAATTATTAAAGCGTGCCTATGGGTACTCTTCAATAATTTGTAATAAAATGAATGTTGGTGAACACATTCAAACCACCAAAAATAATGCAGCCCTCAACCTGTAGGCACGCTTCAATAATTTGTAATAAAATAAATGTTGGCGAACACATGCAAACCACCAAAAATAATGTAACCTCAACCTGTGGGTACTCTTCAATAATTTGTAATAAAATAAATGTTGGTGAACACATTCAAACCACCAAAAATAATGCAGCCCTCAACCTGTGGGCACCCTTCAATAATTTGTAATAAAATAAATGTTGGTGAAAACATTCAGACTACCAAAACTAACGTAGCATCCAACCAATTAACCATTATTGGATTTTTAATTATGTTTGTGTTGATTCGTAATAATTCTAAATTCACGTAATAGTCACTTCTCCCGCCAGGAGTTTCATATCTCATATTGGTGGAGATATCAGCCCGAGATTACTTCATACCAGCCTGAGGTCAAAGATCGAGGACTGAGTTCGAAGATCGAGGACTGAGGTCGAAAATCGAGGACTGAGGTCGAAGATCGAGGACTGAGGTCGAAGATCGAGGACTGAGGTCAAAGATCGAGGGCTGAGGTCGAAGATCGAGGACTGAGGTCAAAGATCGAGGACTGAGGTCGACGATTGAGGACTGAGGTCGAAGATCGAGGACTGAGGTGAAGTGACCGAGGGTTGATATCGCGTTTGATATCAAACTAACTAAAAATGTTTATTAACCCAAAACAACTAATTACAAAGTGTTCTCAGATCTGTTACATTTTACTGACAGTGTTATTGTTTCTCATTGTTTTCATAATATCAGATGTTTCCATCTCTCTTTGTTCAGCCATCCTATTGTCTATGTTTCCATTGTTGGGGAGCCTCGATGCGATGTTCGGACAGCTGAACTTTCTCTGCCCCCACGTCGACAAATCTTTGTTTACTCCTCTGAATCTTTCGTATGTGTTGAATTATCTGTATGGCTCCCTTCTTTTCATCAACAAAATTCTAACCCATTGCCATAATTAATTCTTTATCATACAAAAACGTGGCTTTCAAGCAATTACATGATGCCTGTTAACACCGATTTTCCTGATGACGTTCGATGAATAACTGTGAACAATTTCAAAGTAACACACAGGTTGAGCCTAGAAATTCATCGAGAGTGCTAACTCGAGCTAGGTTAATATCTGCCGAGATCGGCGCCATATCAATCGCGTTTGAAGTCATATCGGTAATGGACAATCCTGGGAAAGAAAAATATATCTACTAAATACATAGAGGTAAGTGGGCTTTATTTTTAAAATCTAATGACTTTCGAGGAATTTTGCAAAGAATAGATATTAGGGTTGCCTTGGTATGTCCTTAAGAAAATGGTTATTCCAACGAAAGATGGAAGTCCAAGTTATGCTGCGTAAACAGCTCAATCCATTTAATTGACACTAAACAAATTGTTTTATAATTTAGTAATATTTAAATCTATATATGTTTATGTTATAAATCTGATTTCTTCGTAATATTATTGTGGCGTGTGTTTTCCATTTTCTAGTTTTGGATGAAAAGTTTTCATGGGTTAATTGACATCTTTGTTTGGTCGTTTATGGGGGTTTTAGGGGTACTTTCAACATCCATGGTCATATCGTGTTGCACTAACATTTTTATATTTCTTTATAGATATGGACGCCGGGCTTCATGTATTTTCGGACATATTTTGTCCGGTGCAGCTTTACTCTCCTCGACCGTCTTATCAACATTTAATGGTGAGTCGTCGTCTTTTGTAACGTTCAGTGTTGAAAAGTGTCTAAATGAACAGCTATTATGAGGCAACGTTGCTTACTCTTCTTCTAAAATGTTTTGGCTGATGTTAAGCCGGATTATCATTATTTAGATCTAGATTTTATAAAACAGCTCAACTGCACTTTCATTTTAACAGCACACATAATCATTATCTAATGTATTCTCCAGAAATTTAAGAATACATATATACTACTCAAAGTTTGCTAAGCACCAAATATATGCAACTACCTGTTTTACGTTTTAGTTGAAATATTGTAATGAAAAGTGTATATATTTTTTATTTGATTTTATCTTTAATGATTTAAGTACAGCAATTTAGATTTTGTTTGTGTTTGACATTATTTTTGTCAGCTTATGAATACGGTGACCATGGAAAATGGATATTATTGGTAAAAGAGGAAATTTTTTCAATTTGCCAAAAAGTTGACGGAGCGAACTGGTACGGGTTAAATATTGAGTGTGAGACCCATTACTGTTAATTACAACTTGACAACGCCTTCTCGTGCTCCCAATCAGGTTCCTGGTGGTCCTTTGTGGAATGTTGATCCATTCTTGGACCAGCATGCCAAAAAACTCCTGGACATTTCTTGGCTGGACTGGGCGAGCTGTAATTGCAAGCTGCAACTCATTCCAGACATGTTCGATTGGATTGAGATCAGGGGATCTTGCTGGCCAGTCTATACGCCCAATCCCCTCCCTCTGTCGGTACTCTCCGGAAGCATGGGCAACATGAGGACGGGCATTATCATCCATCAGAATGAATCTATCACCCACTGCCCCTGCATACAATCTGATGTGGACATCCATGATCTCACCAATATACCGCAGCGCTGTCAGTGTACCACGTCCAAGGACACAGAGCTCTGCACGTCTATCCCTGCTGATGCCGCCCCAGACCATGATTGGCCATCCACCATAGCGGTCATGCTCAGCAATGTTGGCTGCATGGAATCGCTCTCCTGGTCTTATCCATACCCTCGAACACCTATCTGCGTGGTCTAGGCAGAACTTGACTCATCTGTCAAAAGGAGAGGTCGCCATTCTTCTCTGGTCCATCCAACGTGGTCCATGACCCATTCATATAGCGCCTGGTGGTGGTTCTGTGACAGCGGAATTACAATACATGGTCTTCTCGATCGGAGACCACTTCTGCGTCGAAACACTTACCCCGGATGCATTCTGAAGGTCACTGCGAAGCTGGGTTGCTGTGGCAAAGTGGTTCCTACGGACCTGAATGACGAAAAACCGATCTTCAGCTGCAGATGTTGCCCTGTCTCTACCACCACCATGCCGTCTGACTGGTGTGCTATACTACTGAAATCTTGCCTAGGCTCTGGTGATCACCGTATGGTGCTCACCAAGGGCTTCACCAACCTGACGATGGGTAGCCACTTGCTCCACCATCCCTACAGCCTGCCACATTTCTGCTTCAGACAAATGTCTTCTTACATTTGCATTTGCCATATTCAATCATTAAATCACAAGGGTTTGTGTTGAAATGAAGATTGAATACCCTACATATGCCATGTACTTGTAAACAGTACACGAAAACATCATGAAAATCAAGGGGATACATGCTTTCCATGACTGTCACAAAAGTTTGCCTGTGAAGGGAGCAAATGTAAACACTGGGCACCATCTCAATACATTCCTCAATCATATCCGCCAAAAATATCGCAAATATGTCACAAGCACATTTCACAATGATGTGTCAAATATTTGGTGCTTAGCAAACTTTGAGTAGTATATATATATATACTGAAAGGAAAAAGAAACGCATATATAAACGTAACTGTATATATTTCACAAAGTGTTGGAATGTATAAAAAAGTAGTAAATAATAGTAACTTGTATGTGATCTACAAACTCTCTTTCTGAGTTCTCAGTTTTCCACTAAACTTGAAAGTTGGTGCATAGCGGGATATCTGTTATGTACTCTATAAGAAAAGGAAAACGGAATATATATCTATCACAGTCCCTCACCACACACCATTCACTCAATATAAATCCACGCCACTACATAAAAAACTAAATCGTTGTGTTATTCGCATGGCAGTAATGCTTCTAGTTCTTAGTCACTCCACGTCGCACTTGTCTATGACGTTAGAGGTAACGGTACCAAATATTTTCCCACAGGCGACGATTATAACGTTTGTGCGAAAAAAATATTATCTCATTACTTTAATTTTGGCATTTAATTATCTTTGTCAAGTACAGCCTGTCTGACAACATTTTCTCCTCTGAAATCAGTGGGGCTAAGTAAAAAGGAGAGAACAGTTATCAGGGAGGAACGTGCCTGTCTCGTGGGATGTTTTCCTGGAAATTCCCAACAAAAACGCACCAGTAGTCAATGGTATTTTATATTCCCAAAATTGCTTCACCGCTTTCTTTATTTCTTGCCGAATATTCAGCAATAATACGAGATGTCAATAGAATGCTTAGACTTTTCATGAATCAATATATTTGTTTCAAGGCGGGTTCGGTTCGGAGATTGCATCATTTCCGACTGCCACGTTTGAAGGAGTGTATCTCAAACATTTAGTACCGTTATACTCAGAAAGCAATACACAGAACACACCTTCAAGTCAGCAAAAAAAAAAAATAAAACAAGATTCCCTATTAAACTGATTAATGAATGTAATTCTTTTTTGGTATTGTGGTTGAGAAAGGTGATACGAACTACAGTTAAAACTAGAAGTCCTATCACAAACTGTGCCCTTATCTAGGCTAACTGCGCGTAGGAATTGCGCGCAATTGTCATAGCGAATGGCATCCAAAGCACGGCAGGTTCTCCTGGTTACTCATAACAAGCACATGCAACATTTTTGCCAATGGACCACCGGGTTACCCGGAGATCGATTGGCTGAAACATTGCTTGTGCACATACCATATGCACATAATTTGATAGCCTTACTATGGGCATATCGCATAGATTAACGCGCAGATCGATGTGCAAATTGTGCGCATGTCATGACAGGACTTCTAGTTTTAACTGTAAACACTTCCATGCTCATATTGACGATGATGTCTATGATTTTCATTATTGCGTTGACGTTTAGCGGAACGTAGAATTTATATATATCTAAAATCTTACAACAAGCCTATAGTTTCTACAATACAAGTAAAAACTGTCTAGATGAAATACCAGTCTGTAATGGGTGCTGTATAACTCCACGAACGTGCGAAATACTTCAATGTATACATACGTTGAGGTCACTGTTGTTGGTAGCACTATTTAAGACAAAACGCTGACAGGTTTAATATTTACAAGAATGGCAATCGCACTCGGAAATCAAATGTTTTACGCTAATCATAAAAAAGAAAATATATTGACAATAACATTGCTTTTTATCCAGCGCACATGTACAGTGAAAACTAGAAGTCCTGTCATGAAATGCGCACAAATAGCACGTTGATATGCGCGTTAATGTACGCGTTATGGCCCC
Source organism: Pictodentalium vernedei (assembly GCA_031216915.1). Classification (NCBI taxonomy): domain Eukaryota; kingdom Metazoa; phylum Mollusca; class Scaphopoda; order Dentaliida; family Dentaliidae; genus Pictodentalium; species Pictodentalium vernedei. The sequence goes on from CM062293.1 coordinate 536,643,981, forward strand.
AGTAAAGCTATCAAATTCTGTACATATGGCCTGTGCGCAAGCAATGTTTCAGCCAATGGACCTCCGGGTAACCCGGAGGTCCATTGGCAGAAACATTGCATGTGTTTGCTATGAGTAACCAAGAGAACCTGCCGTGCTTTGGATGCCATTCGATATGGCAATTACGCGCAATTCCAACGCGCAATTAAGCCTAGATAAGCGCACTATTCGTGACAGGACTTCTAGTTTTAACTGTAATTCCTTTAATGGCCAACTCATTATTGAAAATACTGCTGTGTTATCGCTTGTTCATTTTCAATTGACGTGTTGGTCACAGTTCATATTCCAGGGTCGTGGAGGTTGGGTTTATGTGGTAAATGAAATATTGTCCCTATATCCAAATACATTATGTCTCTTGATTGGTCTGAATGCCTTGGACAGATAACCATGGCAAAGGGTGCACCCAACATCCAAGGTATATGAGAGCGTGCAACACACATGGTATAAGCGCACGCGAAACATCAGGGGTATATAGTTTAAATGGGAGCTTTCGGCATTTGCTCGCCACGGTATTAAAATCGAACCAAAACCATGAAATAAGTCACAAAATTTTATGTCATCAGATTTCCGACAATTCGATCATATTTTTTTGTTATAAATTAAATAGTCAAATGATTAATTGAAACAGCATGAGAAAAATAAAATAAGAGCAAACATCATCCCCTGAGATCAAATGTGTTTTATGTGCCTGTAGGCTGCCTGTAGGAACATAGAACACATTGGAACTCAGGGGACGATAGTCGGTAATAAACGGGGATACGAGCACAATTTCATCCTGCTGTGCTGGAAAGTTAGGTGACCTAGAAAATTGAGTTATTTTAGAAAAATCTTAATTTTATTGGTAAAAATGTTGATGTTTTGGAAAAATATTGGTTTTTCCCAAAAATAATTCAATTTTTGTCCGAAAAACCTATTTTTTTCCGGAAAATGTTAAAAATTTGAACATTTCTCTGGCCCACTTTCGAGGAATTTGTTAAAAATGACTGAAAATTCACAATTTGACAAATTCACTCTTTTAAAAAAATTGACACAATCCTCGGTGAAAAATTCACTTTTTCATAATGTAACATCGACTTTGCAATCGGAGTGAATTTGTTTATTTTGGAAAATACACGATCGAACGTCGATTCCCACAGGAAAAAAAATTCTGATTCGATTGGTGAATTTATAAAGTGGGCTGGGAAGTTAGGTAGTAAATTGGGTTTGGTATTTAGAGAGATCGCGCGTCCGAGTCTAAAAAAATAATGAATTAGCTCGATGGCGAGATCTGGAATGGATGGATGGATGGACGGATCATGATTGTAAATGTATGTGTAATATTAGTTATGAGATAATTTCTGTGGGGTGGGTCACGACTAGAACCGAAAACATCTTCTTTTTTTATAAAGCCAGGCATGTGAAGTATCATTTTGAAGGATTATTCAAGGAGATTACGGAAATTATATTTTCAATCCTCGCTGTGGGATGGAGTTACGACCAGAGCCGAAAAAACATCTCCCTTTCCATAAACCTAGTCGTGTGACCTGCCAAATTAAAGGTATCGAAGAGCAGATTACGAAAATTATATTTTAAATCCTCGCTGTGGGGGTGGGGTCACGACCAGAGCCGAAAAACATCTCCCTTTCCATAAAGCTAGTCATGTGACTTATCAAATTAAAGGTATAGACGAGTAGAATACGAAAATTATATTATATTTTAAATCCTCGCTGTGGGGGTGGGGTCACGACTAAAACCGATAAACATCAAAAGTTTCAAGAAGGTAGTAATGTGACCTATCAAATTAAAGGTATCGACGGGTAGATAAGGAAAAATATATTTTCATTCCTAACTGTGGGAGTAATTGTTTTGAAGTGGGCGAATTTATCAATAAGTTCCGTTGACATTTTGTTGAATTCTCCAACTAAAGATTCAATGTCAGATTGGGATATTTCTTTGGCTACTGGGTATACCGATGACAGGAACTCAGCAGACTCGATATGTCTATGTTTCCGGTATGCAATTTTGGCTCGTTGTGATGGTGAAACGGGCAACATCATGTCAAATTAGGCAAGACAATGGTCACTACAGTTAAAACTAGAAGTCCTGTCATGAAATGCGCATAAATAGCACGTTGATATGCGCGTTAATGTACGCGTTATGGCCCCAGTAAAGCTATCAAATTCTGTACATATGGCCAGTGCACAAGCAATGTTTCAGTCAATGGACCTCCGGGTAACCCGGAGGTCCATTGGCAAAAATATTGCATGTGTTTGCTATGAGTAACCAGGAGAACTTGTCGTGCTTTGGATGCCATTCGATATGGCAATTGTGCGCAATTCAAACGCGCAATTAATAAGCGCACTATTCGTGACAGGACTTCCAGTTTTAACTGTAAGTGCTACATCGATTACTTCGATGTTAGTTAGCATGTGCTTGTCAGTCTCACTTGTGGTGAGAAGATCCAATACATGACCCTTCCTGTGGGTAGGCTTGTTAAAGTGTTGATACAGTCCCATAGTAGTTATACAGTCCATGAAATTAGAGGCATAGGGGGCATTGGGGTCATCTACGTGGCAGTTGAAGTCCCCAGCTACTATTAGTGGTCCTTTTGAAATCACATGAGGTGAAAGAAACTCGGAGAATTCAGGCAAAAATGGATTGTCAGAGGCTTTGTTTTTTTCCGATATGGAGGTCTATACACCAGGATTATGCGTATTGTGTTGGATTATTGCTTGAGTAAACCCACTAATGACTGAAACGATATGAATTTACAAACTGGTTCCAATTTTATTGTGATTGCTTTGTCATATAGCACTCCAGCCCCTCCGCCCCGTCGACCGGATCTCTGAACGTGATCAAATGATTTATCAGGTTGTTTAAGCACCTGTACGAGGAGATCGTCGCTAGGAGTTACCAAGTTCCTGTTAACATGCTCAGCAATATGTCGTTGTCTTCCAGCGCACTGCGAACATCGTCAACTTTATTTCGGACCGACTGGACATTGAATAAACACGCCTTAACAGGTTTGTCCGAGCTGACACAGACTGGTCTCAAATGATCAGGGTTGCGTTTAGGGCGGCCTTGCACTGCGAAGCGTCTGCACCCTCCTTTTCTATTCCGCCGCCTCCGGAAAATTCCCAGTTCTGTGATGCAGATGAGTATCTGTGGATTTACAGTGTAGCCTTGGCGGGTCGGCCGTTAAATTCACGCAAATTACCAGATATTTTCTGTCATATAATAAATAGAGGATATCTTGTGTTTTGGGTGAAAACCCTACATTTTCTTTTTATTAAACGAATTTTATAAGAATATGATAATTCCACTCGGTTCAACCTTGAACTGATGCATGAAAGTGAAAAGCGCATTGAATCATTGAAACGCGGAAGTGATTTGATCGATACTCGGAACAGATATCCTCTTGCAATCTGATTCAGCAGGCGGGTTTCTAGTCCAAACATGACCTGGAAATCCGTAATATACTAAAAACCAAAAACGTATATTACCAACTTTCAGACCATGTTTGGACTAGCGGCTTTCATGCATCAATTCAAGGTGAATACGTGTTGAATTATTGCTGGTAATGATCGGTATCCACTCAGAAACACTATATTTTATTTTCCTTATACGTTTCTAGGACAAATTGATCATTTCCAGTGATAATTTAGCTTTTGTGTACATTGACGTGATGCTTTGAAAACCGCCCTTTTGTTTGATACCGAGAAAGTGAAAATGTTTATATCTTCACAGTGGTGGATATCTATCTTTCCGCAATTTCTTTGATAATCTTTCGTTTAGCGTATAATAAAAGGAATTAGTAAACCCTGAAAAGTAATATTTTACTTATACGAGTTGATAATACCTTGTATCAACTTTAACCCTTTGAACTCTAGTGGTATCTTCAAAGCCAGTCCAATGGCAGCAATTAGAAGAGTCCATATTCATTATTTGGGGTAGACCAAATATGTGGGGGTAGACCAATCAATATTTTCAACGTGCAGCCCCGAGGCTGCACGTTGAAAATATTGATTGGTCTACCCCACACATTTACTGAACAGCCTTCCTAGATAATGTCGTGATGACTTATCATGTTCCTGACTGGAGAGGCGACCGCTAGGGTTCAAGTGGTTAAGGTAACTTAATAATTGTATGATGGTGCCTAATCAGAGATACATGTACATTATATCGAATATATTTAGTAGACGTAAAACTGAATCAAAGTTAGACATTTCCATTATGTGGATATTAATTGTTGTACATCATGAGATTTTTTTTCATTTTGCAGATGTTTCTGAGAGCGTTACAGCTCTATTAACGGTATTGGCAATGATAGGCAAGTTTGGAATAACAATGTCATTTAGTTGTCTATATACGCACACTCCCGAACTTTTCCCAACAACATTGAGGTAATTTAAAATTAGAAATAAAATAATCTAAAATAAATAATGACATTGTTAATAAAGATGATAAAAAATGAATAATTAATTAATTAATTATTTAATTAATACTAAAAATAAAAATATTGTTTATGTTTGAATTGTGCATTAGGTATATGTTAATAGCAGTACAATTATTACAATCCTACAATAAAGGTTAGTGGGCAAGTACTAACAAAGTGTCAGGTTTTATTTAGTATCCGTAAAGCTTTCCATATTTATTTATCTGTTGGTGTTTAACGTCACTTTCAACATATTTGGTCCTATCATGACCGCTGTATAAGTATTAAATCGTGTTTAGCCAATCGTTTATACATGTACCTAGGTTGCCCACTCATGAGGACTTCCACCCAGGCGTTGGTTCCGTGTCCTACTTTACCAATAAAGCTGAACTCCTTCACCGTAGAATAGAAGCATCGTACAACTACAAGGGATTTCCCATAGAGAATTGCAGGTTGTACAAAAAAAAAAAAAAAAACAAACAGAGAATATCCAATAAGGCCCTAGTTATTGTTCAATTTATACACAGATGAAAGGAGTTCAGTTAATTAGACCAGGCCGGTTACAACTTATAATGTTACAAATCCGTAAAATGTTACACCAACGCATACTGGTACAAAAATGTTGTAAACAACCGATAATGTTACAAACTCCGCAGTATGTTATAACTTTTTCCAACGCATAATGTTATAAAATTAACGCAAGTTATAAAATTATGCGGAGTTAATAACTGTTTTTGTAACATTATGCGTGGTGTAACCCGGAGTTGCAAACTTATAGCTTGTGACAGGGCCGTATCTTTGATGACTACTAATTTCGTAAATGTCTCTGCAAACTGAGTAAGAATTGCATTTTATATGCATCTCCTGATACAGAACCGAAGAAAGCATGTTCGTTTTAACGAATAACAAACAACCCTTTCAATGATACCACAAATTATGTTTATAAAAATCCGTAGTTCTACGGAGCATCCACACTGAAATCCGTAGTTCTACAGAGCGTCTGCACTGAAATCCGTAGTTCTACAGAGCGTCCACACTGAAATCCGTAGTTCTACAGAGCGTCCACACTGAAATCCGTAGTTCTACAGAGCGCCCACACTTAAATCCGTAGTTCTACAGAGCGTCCACACTTAAATCCGTAGTTATACAGAGCGTCCACACTTAAATCCGTAGTTCTACAGAGCATCCACACTGAAATTTGTAGTTCTACAGAGCGTCCACACTGAAATCCGTAGTTCTACAGAGCGTCCACACTGAAATCCGTAGTTCTACAGAGCGTCCACACTGAAATCCGTAGTTGTACAGAGCGTTCACTCTGAAATCCGTAGTTCTACTGAGCGTTCACACTGAAATTCGTAGTTCTACAGAGCGTCCACACTTAAATCCGTAGTTCCACAGAGCGTCCACACTGAAATTCGTAGTTCTACAGGGCGCCCACACTTAAACCCGTAGTTCTACAGAGCGTCCATAGTTAAATCCGTAGTTCCTCAGAGCGTCCACACTTAAATCCGTAGTTCGACAGAGCGTCCACACTTAAATCCGTAGTTCTACAGAGCGTCCACACTGAAATTCGTAGTTCTACAGAGCGTCCACACTGAAATCCGTAGTTCTACAGAGCGTCCACACTGAAATCCGTAGTTCTACAGAGCGCCCACACTTAAATCCGTAGTTCTACAGAGCGTCCACACTTAAATCCGTAGTTATACAGAGCGTCCACACTTAAATCCGTAGTTCTACAGAGCATCCACACTGAAATTTGTAGTTCTACAGAGCGTCCACACTGAAATCCGTAGTTCTACAGAGCGTCCACACTGAAATCCGTAGTTCTACAGAGCGTCCACACTGAAATCCGTAGTTGTACAGAGCGTTCACTCTGAAATCCGTAGTTCTACTGAGCGTTCACACTGAAATTCGTAGTTCTACAGAGCGTCCACACTTAAATCCGTAGTTCCACAGAGCGTCCACACTGAAATTCGTAGTTCTACAGAGCGTCCCCACTGAAATCCGTAGTTCTACAGAGCGTCCACACTGAAATCCGTAGTTCTACAGAACGTCCACACTGAAATCCGTAGTTCTACAGAGCGTTCACACTGAAATCTGTAGTTCTCCAGAGCGTCCACACTGAAATCCGTAGTTCTCCAGAGCGTCCACACTGAAAGTACAGTACCAACGGAAATAACTTGTACATGTAAACGCAAAATAACGGCGTTTACGGTTCCGTTTGGCATTGCGTTTCTAAACGAAATATAACGGCGTTTTTCGTTTTCAGTGCGTTTGTAAACGAATATGTTTCGTTTACCTTCGTTTAAGTAAACGTTTTATTCGTTTAAGTTCGTTTACATAAGCGAAACTCGTCGTTCATGATACCCGAGCACATGCATCAATTGAGTCGTGTTCAGACAATATCACAACCAAGTCAGTGTGATCATTCGGTGTCAGTGGCGTAGACACTGGGAAGATAATGTGCAGTCCCGTAGGAAAATTATTGGGACCATTCTAGGCGAATTTATGCCTATACGTGTAATAGCATAAAAATATGGGCGTTTTGTGTGTGAGTTGGAGGGAGTGGGGGGGGGGGCACACCACAAAATTTACGACCAAACAGAGTCACAAAATTTGGGCTTGCTTAGGCGTACGGGACACCTTTTCGGGGGGGGGGGGGGGGTCTCAAATATTTTTCCGAAAAGTGATGCTGCGAGCATTATTGAGTGAAGTGGTCCTTGGGTGGGTTTGGGTGTGGGAGGAGGTGTTCCCCTTCCACAGTTGTAGCTAACGGCCTGTTTATGTCTGTAATTAGCTAGAACAAACTGTTACGCTGGCGTGTCTACAACCCTCAGATGCGATATCAATCTGATAAGACGGTATTACAGGTATATGTACGAACATGGACCTGAAGTCCGTAATATACTTTTTTGGTGTGGTACGACCTGTGGGACGTACTACACCAAAACATTATATTACAGACTTTGTATCCAAGTTAGAACTGATGGGACATAATCCTTTATTGAAGATAAAACTGCCCAAGTGAGTAGGTCAGTCAAACTTGCCCGAAACAATCATAAAAACTGGCCGAAAAAAATGTATTTGCCCCGACTGGAGGGGAACTGCAGTCCTCAAGCCTCCCTGAAACATACGCCTATGTTGGCGTGAACCCCGGTCACCGAAAAGCTGTCTATGTCACTTTGCTCTTTTCGATTGTAAGGCCTGTATGCTGCTTCAAGTGCCTTGGTCGGCGCGGAGGTGCCACCTCCCACAGATGGGGTCGGGGAAAATTATTTTATGCTTGATTCTTTTTACCAGGATACATATACATGTACATAAACGTGAACTTTATTTCTTGGTTGTTTAAAATAATAAAAAAGAGGAATTTTGTCGGTTACCAATCATTGAATATCAACGATAGATATCACGTTTGTATTTGTTAATTGTCAAGATAGATATTACAGTTGCTATTTACTCAGCCAATATGAAAAGACAAAACACAATTTAAAACTTAAAACACCGATATTCCCTTTCCATAATAAAACTTTGGCCAGTCACTGATTTGCCATGGTCCTCTGGTAATTGGATTAAGTAAAGTCAATTAACCACGTGTTTTAATTCGTTTGTTTGATCCCTTCTGTTTGCTACTGTCGGTAATTATTTTATTAGTAGCTCTCATGATTAGTGTGTTTATTTTGCGTAATTGGGGTTATTTTTTATTAGTAGTGTTATTTTTCCGTTTTCAAAGGAGAAAAATAAATGCTGACCATTGGCCCTACAATATTCGAAAACGCCTTTTACGAGGATTCGAAAACGCCCTTTACGAGGAAAACATTCCTCTCTTTTTGTATCATTGGTTGCTCGTAAAATTTCTGTTTAACAAGAATAAACTGTTTACATTTCTAAAAATATAACAGTACAGTGGTTTGATAATGTTATGGAAAAAAGTTGAAGCAAAATGAGAAATCACAATTTATAAAAGCAAGCAATGTTACATATACATAAATATTTACCAAAACAGTCAGAATATTGACTAATATTCTGTGAAAAGGCATTGACCACTTTACCTCATACAACTGAAAAAAATCGTCGTACACAAAAATCAACATTCATATTTTAGGGGTCATAATATATGTTTTGGAAGAAAAAAAATGAAAAAAAAAATGATCGAACATTTTTCGATATTTTGCTTTTAAAAAGTTCCCAAATGTTAATTATTTCTTTTTTTTTCTTCCAAACCACATCTGATGACCCTAATGTGAGGTCATAAGATATGTTTTGGAAGAAAAAAAAATGAAAAAAATGCTCGAGCATTTTTCAATATTTTGTTGCTAACAGGTTCCCCAAATTTATTTAGTTTTTCATATTTTTTTCCAAAACACATCTTATGACCCTACTCAGGGGTCATAATATATGTTTTGGAAAAAAAAAATGATCGAACATTTTTCGACATTTTGCTTTTAAGAAGTTCCCAAGTGCTGATTATTTCTTTTTTTTCTTCCAAACCACATCTGATGACCCTACTGAGGGGTCATAAGATACGTTTTGGAAGAAGAAAAAAAATGAAAACATTGCTTGAGTGTTTTTCAATATTTTGCTTCTAATAAGTTCCCCAAATTTATTTAGTTTTTCATATTTTTTTTCAAAAACACATCTTTTGACCCTTCTTACGGGTCATAATATATGTTTTGGAAGAAAAATATAAAAAAAAAACTGATCGATCATTTTGTCGATTTTTTTATTTTAAGAAGTTCCCAAGTGTTAATTATTTCTTTTATTTTTTTCTTCCAAATCACATCTGATGACCCTACTGAGGGGGTCATAAGATATGATTTGGAAGAGAAAACAATGAAAAAAAATGCTCGAGCATTTTTCAATACTTTGCTGCTAATAAGTTCCCAATTTATTTATTTTATTCATTTTTCATCCAAATCACATCTGATGACCCTACGGAGGGGTCATAAGATATGTTTTGGAAGAAAAAAAAATGAAAAAATTGCTCGAGCATTTTTCAATATTTTGCTTTTAATAAGTTTCCCAAAATTATTTAGTTTTTCATTTTTTTTCCTAAACACATCTTATGACCCTACTTATGGGTCATAATATATGTTTTGCTAGAAAAAATAAAAGAACTGATCGAACATTTTTTCGATATTTTGCTTTTAAGAAGTTCCCAAGTGTTAATTATTTCTTTTATTTTTTTTTCTTCCAAACCACATCTGATGACCCTACTGAGGGGTCATAAGATGAGTTTTGGAAGAAAACATTGTACATAACTTAAATTTCACTGATATCACAATATTTATAGATCTTGTTGACAAATAAATTTCTGTTGAACTGGTCAATGACCTTTTTTATGTCTGCCCACACTATGCCTTGTCTTCCTGCTGGCTGTACAGGGAAAACCTGAAACAAAACCTGCTTTAGAAAATCCATTTTCTCCACACCTATCCTGGGCTTTCCTCTCGTTCCCGCAACATTCTTGTCCCTAACCTCCCTAACAGTGAACATCTTACGAAACATGTTTCTTGCGAAAGCATTTCTGTCACCTTTTGATATTTCAGCCGTCACTTGAATAAGGTCGGGGTGAAGGATGAAATTAGTGCCCGTCGCGGTTTTATCCATCGCCTCAGCAATATCTTCTTCCTTCATGGACACTGGCAAATTGTCTAGAAAAATATCCAGGAACCTTTTATCAGTAATTTTCAACTTAAGCATTTCTTGGGGGCCACAGCATTACCAGTGGCGTTGTCAACAACAGAACCATTTTGGAGCATACGTCTACATGTAGTACCCTCTAATTTATCCAATCTTGCTTGCATTTCCGAATTATGTTTTTGAAGATTGGCCATATCTGTCTTTAACTTTTCCAACTCCTGTCTGACCTCAGTTAAAATGCTGCTGCATTCGCACGCTTGTGGCTCGATCTGTGTAAAATCTGGGGATGGAATCGGAGAAGACACCCACGTCTCAGGAAGATAAATACAGGGTAGTATTCCATCATTTGCTATTTCAGCCTCTCTATTATCAGGGATTCGTGTGGATGACAAAAATGAGTTTACCACCTCTACGGGTGTGTCGTCAACTGGAGGATCCACACGTACTGTCGGTGGACTTGTGGTATCATTTGACAATATCTCCCAAGTCACCACCGGGTCAAGTCGCCACGGGTCAACTGTCCACGGGTCAACTCGCCACCAGAAAAAAAATATATATAAGACAGGTTTGACACTACACACTGTATACAGTAGGGAAATATCATATTTTGACGATTTTTTTTATACCTTTAGCATTCCTCCCAGCACATAATCTTATAATTGTGAAATATTCTATTTATAAATGGGGGAAAATCGACAGTTACATTGAAAACTTGGAAAACGTTTTGGGGGGATCAGTGGATTTGCGTCAGTTTACTCTTGGATTCACGTTATGAAAGACTGATGTCTTTGATTCATAATTACGCTCTGATCGTTTTGTATCATAAGATACATAATCATGAGAAACTGTCTATTCACATTTCCTTGAGTTTGGTATCGAATCAAGTCATGGCTGCTATTAGCAGCCCTGACTTGATTTGATACGAAACTCAAGAAAATGTGAAGCATGTGGTAAACCATGTGTGGAAACTTATTTCGTGATCTCTCCAGCAACATTCAGCTGGCGTTTGCAGAATTTCATGTTTTGGCCTATATGGATTCGCGCGAATATATTTCGCGAGAATCGAGTTAAGATTCTCGCGATATCGGACGAACTTTAAGCCCTGACTAGTCACATATTTGGAAAAATAAGGATTATAGAAATATCGCAAGCTTTTTATTGAGCCGTCATCACCTTTCAACGGCAGCTGATTCAACAATCTGTGCAATAAAAACAAACCCAAACGTATCTTCTCTTATTCATTTTCATGTGAAAATCACTGCCGGACGGTCACGGAGTGAACAGTGAGTACAATCAAATTTATTTTTTGGAAAAAAATGTTAAAAATAAGTAGAAAAATATTGGAAAAAAACTTATCAAAAGTGAGTCAACTCGCCACAAAAAGTGGGTCAAGTCGCCGCTAACATGTGGCGACTTGACCCGGAAAAAGTACTGGTGGCGAGTTGACCCAGTGGCGAGTTGACCCCGACCTCATTTATTGAGAACACACAAGAAACGAGCTTTCGAATGATTGATACCAGAAGCTGGTATTATCAGTACAGGGAAATATAATAATTATTATTCCTGTGCACACAACCCACTGGACGAATGTACTGCTTTGTGTTAATGCGCAGGTGAATGAAAAATGGATACAAATTAAAAAATGTTGTCTGTATTTTTTTAGAGGTGTGGGGGGGGGATATTTTTGGGTGGGGGCTCTTGCTCATTCCCCCTATGGCTGCAGGCCGCCCTCATCTTTTTTCTCATTTTGTCCTTTTAGTGCCAATAGTCCCGGGTCTCAGGGCAATTCCAATTTAATGGTTGTGTTGCCCCCTTCTACTTATAGTTAAAGGTATGTCCGGGTGGAGGGGGGGGGGGGGTATATTATTAGTTACATGTAGGAATTGCTTTCATTTCAACAAAATTATCACAATAATAAAGAGCAAAAACTTACCTGCAATCTCATTTTGGCGAGATCGCGCGTTAAATTTTGCTATTTATTTTTGGCGATAATTCTGTGAAAAGATAAACGACATGTCGTATAATCAAATAGCTTGTTCACGTATTTTACAAATGACAAGCCCCACATAACCTAAACCAGGGCCGATACTGGTGGGAGCGCTCAGAGCCTTGAATTGTAAAAACAAATCGGGAAGGGGAGAACCCCCAGCACCCCACTACACCACCACCCCCGTCGGGGCTAGGCAATTCGGAAATGGCCTTCGCCTTCGCACCAGGATGCTATCCGACATGCAGAGGTGGGTGAGGTGGCAGGGGAGGGGCGCCCCACACTCTCCATGTCGGAGTTTTATTTACTGCTGGCTTCGGGCCTGACCTAAGCGGAGGTTCAGTAGTTATTTCCAGGCCTACCATGATCGACATTAACTCTCGCCGACCCTGTCGGATATTTTTCAGTTCCTTGTTTTGGGCATACATGTAAGTAAAGGGTTAAAAATAAAACACGTACCTTTCCAACAGCAACCTCGTGCACTCTTCTCCACTGAATGAGATAAGATTCTCCTATCTTTATTGGGTCTGTCAGTTCTTTAAAAAAACCCGAGCTTCTCACTTGTATTGCATTGTCTTCAATATACCTCACCAAATGGTGACTCGGCGTTGAAGACATTTTCCGTCGGTTCATTTTGATTCAGAAAAGTCGAGTGATAAATTCAAGTCAAGTAATCACCTTTTTAAAAGGGAAATTTGTTCTGTTTATACTGTCTTGACCAATGACTGCATGTACAAATGTAGGTGTGTCCTAGTGCCTTTAATGTTAAGAACAACATCTTGTTATTTTTATTTTTACAAAAAACTGTTTTTAGACCCATTGTTTTAGATACAAACAGAAAAGGTTCTCAGTGCTTGGTATCAAAGGTTCGTACCGCAGTAAATTTTAATTACAATAACAACCAAACTTAAAATGACAAATCTGAATGGTATTCTTAGAAGAAATATGGGATGCCAGCTTTTATGTGGCTTGGCCGCTTGGGGTCGACAACAATCAAATAGAAAGGGAAATGATACAATGTACATGTATGAATACAAAGTCGAGACAATTTTTAAAACAATGTTTTTTCTGCAAAAATGCAACACCATTACTTTTCCAGAAAACACTTTTCAGAAGCCCTTCAACTTTCAGTTTCGGTTTGAAAATTAACTTGGTATTGATATTGAAACCTAAAAATTCACAAATGGAATTAAAACGCCAGATTTCACGTCCCATTCCAGTCATCCGTTATACGCCTATCTTAAAAGCAAAAACGTACCATTTTAAAAATCTTCCCCATTAATTTGTAACCGTGCTTCGATAAAAGTGAACGCAATAAAATGAATTGTTCCGATATTGCGGAAATGATCAGTCTGTTTGCAAACCGTTTATATGTCGTTCGGTACGTGTACATATAAATGGACTATCGTTTGTCTTCCGTTCAGCTAAACGAAAAAACGTTTAGCTTTCGTTTAGCTAAACGAAAAATCGTTTACCTTTCGTTTAGCCTTCGTTTAAATCATCGAAATACGGATCGTTTATAAACGTTTGGTAAGCGGAAAATAAACCCGTTTTTCGTTTAAATGCTATTTGTGAACGCGTTTACAAACGAAGAATAACGGCGTTTAATGTACAAGTTATTTCCGTTGGTACTGTATTTTTATTGGTATCATTAATGTAATCGATCATACAGTTAAAACTAGAAGTCCTGTCATGAAATGCGCACAAATAGCACGTTGATATGCGCGTTAATGTACGCGTTATGGCCCCAGTAAAGCTATCAAATTCTGCACATATGGCCTGTGCACAAGCAATGTTTCAGCCAATGGACCTCCGGGTAACCCGGAGGTCCATTGGCAGAAACATTGCCTGTGTTTGCTATGAGTTACCAGGAGAACCTGCCGTGCTTTGGATGCCATTCGATATGGCAATTGTGCGCAATTCCAACGCGCAATTAAGCCTAGCTGAGCGCACTATTCGTGACAGGACTTCTAGTTTTAACTGTATACCCCAGCCATCGGGCGTCACTGTTATCTACCGGGGTCATAAGTAAGATCATGCCAACAGCCAAAGTCTTTCACAGGGCCGTGTAGCCAGTGGAGGGGTGGCTGGGGATCATACCAACAGCCAAAGTCTTTCACAGGGCCGTGTAGCCAGTGTAGGGGTGGCTGGGGATCAGCCCACTGATAATGTTGGCCAATAATGTTCAAACTATATTCCAGGGTCGTTAATAACAAATATTTTGTTTTGGAGTGTGTGAGTGTGTGTGTGTGGTGGGGGGGGGGGGGAGGGGTGTAGGACGTCGGCAAAAAACGGCTCGGTCATATCTTTCAACTGTTTGGAACATAACTCTTTGCTTTTATTAAAGAGCTACAAGTATATTTTATGTTGCTAAAAATCTTGCGTGACAGGAAGTGTTCTTTAGAGTTTTATGGCAGTGCTGTCATTTACAAACCAACTGGGCAGAGGTGCCCGAACATCTGGTTGTTATCCACACGGCCATAAAAATCATTTGTTAGTAGTTATTCTCTCCCTAGGTGTGGCATTATATCGATATGGTGAGTCGGGCATTTTTTTCACTTTCTAATCTGCACCAGTGCGTTAAAAATCAACTCAAATCCAATTGAGTTCATCTTCACCCAACTCGACTGATTTTGGTTGATTTTTAAATCATCTGATTTTGGAGTGTGTATATATTATTGTCGGGCAGTCAAGAGATTTTGCCCAACTGAGTACCCCAAGGCGTGTGTATGTCCGATTTGCTATTTCGAAATTGTTTGCCTAACATCTGCGCAATAAAACGCATGGTCAGAGGATGTTTTTTTATTGGGGGAACCTCACCCACCCTCCCTAGAAGATACGCCCCTGGATATTTGAAAATAGAAAACAAATAAGTTTCTGCGACGTTCATATTATGTTCCTGCCTAAAGTGTTTATTCACTTAGTTATTCTGCTTGCCATCCGTAATACCCAAGAACTCACGATTCAAGTCTATGCTTATTCGGCGGAGTAATTAGGGGATCTTCAAAAAATTTGGCCAATAATGGGCTATCAGCACCGGGACGGTGCCGGTCATCCACTGATTCCACAAAACCTCTCAGGTCGCCCCGTAGATCACAGTACATGATCTGCAATTTTTTTAGGCTAATAATGGGCTATCAGCACCGGGTCGGTGCCGATCATCCACTGATTCCACAAAACCTCTCAGGTCGCAACGTAGATCACAATACATGATTTTATAGAAGAGAGTCTTGATACTCCGCTTACATTTCAGCCCCTCCACTTACTTTCAAACGTTTTTACGCAACTTCTGTTTCGATAGATAGTATACGGAATAGGATGAAACGTCCACATGTCAGGATCGAATGATCACTCGGGAAAACAACGGTGTAAATGTTGTCATAGTTACTGAGTCTAAAATCCTATTTTTTATCTCACATATACTCAGTTTCGTTACACGAGACCCAGTAATTTTGTAGAGAACGCTAACTTCTGTTTACAGCTACTGTCTAAACCGCCATATTCATTAGAAGGTAATGTTCTACGTTTCAAAAAGAGTAAACAACCATTCATTTAGTAGGAACGCCTGCCAAGTAATGTTGAACCGCAGTTTTACAAATGACAGGAAAGAACAAATTACGCTATATGTACAAAATATAAGACTTTGATGCAAATGGATTTTCACACTGCCGAGAAAGTCTCGCCCTGACCCAATCGCCTAGCGAAATTATTCAGAAAAACGAAGACCAACCGAACATCCACAGATCCAAAATATAAATATAGGTGAGAGACGGTACACAGCGAAACTCTGAAAAATGATTATTATTAGTTTAAAGGTAAGATGTATCTGCGTCAGTTGGCATTAAACAATGCACTTCACTGGGAATCAACCAAGTCAATTCTTGCAATTTTCAGAACACTGCTCAGTCAAGAAGGGATGCAGATTCGGGGTTCGGCTAGTAAACGCTGGAAAAATGCGCATGTGAATGGGTTGACCGATTCACACGCCACGCACGTCTAGTTCCCTGTGTTTATTACACGCCTTCACGTCTATAACAAAACATTTATCAGAAGGACACCCAGCAATTCATTTGAAGACAAAACAAAAACGAACCAATTTATCCCAAGCCAAATTTGCGTATTCACACTCTTCTTCTTCTGCTGGATATTCCTCATCGTCTTAATATATATCGACTCTATTCGGCTTTGCTTTTTGTGTACGCATTCAATGGTATACATTGTATTTAATTTTATCTGACAATCATATAGATTTTGGCCTGAAAACCACTAGAAACGGTACGTATCACATAATGTGTTCCGATTCCGAATCATAGAGACGACCATTCTGATTCCGTATCACATAGATTCAACTTCCGGTAAACACTGCGTTATGATAAATAATAATATTATATGCACTGTTATTACGCATTGAAATTCAAAATTTTGATCAATTCCAACCCAATTTAAACTGAAAAAAGTAAACACAGGCATTATGTAACGGGATTGTTAGATAAATGTGTTATCACGACCAAATGCATGTCCTGTAATTTGTATCAGATTCTCGGTCGTGTTTACAATCGGATCACAACTCGCCCTGACGGGCTCGTTGCGATCTGATTGTAAACACGACCTCGAATCTGATACAAATTACAGCATATGGTCATGATAATGTATATTTATCCCGAAGGGCTCAGTTTCGGGTGATCAATCTTCTGCTCAACGATTTCCCTCCAGCACATGTGTGAGGAACTGATTTTCATTTTTCACATGGGGATTTCAGAGAACACACGAGAAATAAATAGAGGATATGTAATGAGTTTCTCTTTGGTATAAGATTTATGAAACGAGTGTAGACAATTTTATTTTAGCGAGCCTCTGGCGAGCTAAAATAAAATTGTCGAAACGAGTTTCATAAATCTTATGTCAAAGAGAAACGAATTTCAGATTCTTTTTATCACATGACACACGCAAACAAACTTGAACCATTGATTTTAAAGAGTCTGTGTTCCAGTACATGGAAAAAGAAAATTAACCTACTTTCTCCATGTTGACTGAATACGTTCAATACTTCCGCTTTACAAAATAGTTCTCAAAACAAACGATCTTGTTGACATTTAATAAACAGATTGCAACAAAACCCTCATCAGCAATTCAATTGTTAACAATACGAGAAGCAAATCCAAAGAAGGGATTTGCAATTTCTATATTTTATAAACTTAATCCGAGTCGCTGTCGGACACAATGATGCGCCTATGATTGTGAGCGGGTTGGGCTGATGATCTTTCTGGGTTATGAATGTGTATTTCAAAGTGCCCACCATGAATGTTGCCTGTGAACATATTCTGCAGTCTACCCGCAAATTGTGTGTTTCGAATAATGGAATTTGTTTTAGAAATTGACTGGTTTTGATAAACTACATCTGTGTCCATGGATTTAGGATATTGAGGCCTATTTTCAGTTTGACGATTGGAGTTAGATAACACACGAGAAATTTGTTTGTGTTGTTGTTCACTGATATGGCTGTAATTGTTAATTGACTGGATATTCTTGTGTCCTGTGATTTGTATAATCTGGTGAGCAGGGATGTTATTTTCACTAAGTTTCTGAACAAGATGTTTGCGAGCATTGTGATTTGTAAGTTTCTTTTCCGGTGACAGACCAGCTGCTTTTGCCGTGAGCTTCATGATGGAGGTAAGTTTATTTATTCCAATCGGCTGTCTTTTAAACCACTGATCACCGACATTCATAATATCTTGTTTAGTATGTGTTGCTATATAAAAAGGGTCACTTTCGTCACTGTAACCAGAGGGCCTTAAAAGAGAGTACTTTTTATGAATATTCACAGGACACCTTTCTGGTAAATCAAAGTTTCACCACATTCTGGGTGGCACACTTCGAACATCTCTAACATTGTCACCAGGGCGAGTTTTTGTTTGTCTTTCTATAAACTGTAAATATTCCTGGCCATTTGGGTCCTTGTGCAAACTAACATTCCCCCAACACATTTTACGGTGCTCATCTGAGCCCCGTAAACCAAAGTGAATAGTGTTTAAAAACCACAAGGAGTTTATTATAGATTCGGGTGTCGAAGAACCCAGTTGACCGCTTTACCACAAAATGTCAATTTCATTGTAACTTTTTTGGCTCCGCCTTCATTTTCCTATTGCCCAAGCCACTTCGTTTCATTTGTCTTTGTTTGGCCTTCAATATGTCTCTCACCTTCACAAATTCTACACTGCTAACTATTGTGTGGCCATAATTAAAACGTTTTAAATTTCTGTCAATACTGGAAATAAATCCACGCAACGAGCTTGGTTCATATTCAGAGCCGTCAGATTTTCTGACTGACAGGATAAATTTGCATAAAATAACACACAGTTCCCTGGGGGGTATGTTGTGAATTTGACGATGCTCAGTTATACCATTGCTTTGAAGAAAATGTCTTACTAACTTCATATCATAAAAGGTCTTGCTTAATGTGTTTTTATTTGTTTCTTTTTCAACAAATCCATCTATATCTGCACCGCCGACATTAACAAAACGACGCTGTTGAGTAGCGTTCTTGGCAATCTAGCCTCTGGTAGCGTTCATCGTATAATGGGCTCAAACGTTCTGCCGAGAGAGTCACTTCAAAGTCGATACCTATTATTTTAACAGTATATAACAAGCCTTTTGTAGAATCAATGGTCTTAACAATTTCCCCTTCTCTTTTTCCATCTATTTTCACAATATCGTTCACTCGATAGTTAAGTACACGCGAATGTTTTGTTTGTAAACAATGGAGTGGTACAATATGAATATTAATTAGGTGATGAGGCTTAAAATTCAGCCAATGAAAATTCTTGAAGGTCATATTACACGTGTTCTCATATAGAAGAATATCAGATGGACTTTCTCATTGAGCTTTACAATAGTCATGTAATAAAACAATTTTTCAACGAACCAAATTCGAATTTAATAAGGCAAAGGGTTCGAAACAGAATCGAATCCACTTTCAAATTTTTACGATACTACGGATGGCATACTACTGGTGTCTATGTCAAAGGCGAACCCAGTATCAATATATGTATTGTGCTCAATACTATGACACGTTTACAACTGTATTTTCTACACTAGTATTTTCTCGTTATGACTTTGAATGTATTGAAATGAACCCTTGGTATTTTAAACGATTTGGCAATTTACCAGTTGGCAAATTATCGTATCTTTTAAAATGCTAATGATTCATTTTTGTCAATTATATTAATCGGTAGAAACTACATGTCTAGAAAAGACAATTGTAAAATTTTACAATATTGGCCTAGCTGGTTATACTATTTGACCACAGAACTGCTAGTATGGAAGTATCAATAGCTTCGGCGCGATTGAGCAATTATCCACATGGCAACCAGCCATGACTGACAATGTTCGTCATTGGAAGAGATTTACGGGAAACTTAGCTCCCCTTAATTTCCTAAAGCTGTCATAAGATTTAACACGAAGAAGATGGAAATTTCATCTAAAGACTGAAATTTCGAAATGTCGGCGAATTCGTATTATCGATGTGCGCATCATTTCACCAATTTCAGGCGTTTTCCCGTTGAGTAGTATAAATATACAGAAGATGTTTTTTTACATTTTTTTTTAAATTAGTTTGAACTTTTGACTATTAATTTCTGGAAAAAAGCCTTTTATAAAATTAGAAACTAGAGTTTTCATCATATTTTGATTTTCTTTATTTTTTTTTTAAATTCATTATATCAACAGTATGCGCATCGTGACATAAAATACAGACACTGTCCTTCCACTAACCCTTTGGACTCTAGAGGTACCTTCCAAGACAATCCAATGGCAGCAATTAGAAGAGTCCATATTCATTATTTGGGGTAGACCAGTCAATATTTTCAACGTGCAGCCTCGGTGCTGCACGTTAAAAATATTGATTAGTCTACCCCACACATTTACGAAGCAGCCATCTTATTTAATGACGCCATGACGTATCAAGTTGCTGACCGAAAAACTGCCGCTAGGGTTCAAAGAGTTAATATAAAAGTCTGTGGGGTTTGATTTGCTATTCCTTTTCCGGAAAGAATAAAAACTAGCAAATTTCTAGTAAAATAACATCAGCTAAACAAAGAGTCAAAGTGGGACACTAAATGTTGGACGGTGTGTTACTGGAAGATATTCAGAATGATTGATCATCTCCGAAACTAATTGCTTCTAATTTAGCTTGTCATAAAAGCCTAGGTTCCTTTTGTTACTTTTAACAAACGAAAGACGAAAGATGACAGCTTCGAGAACACCCTGTTGCTTTCGTTTAATAAAAGTAACAAAATGTACGTCTTCAGTTGAATGTCAGTAGGTCTTATTTTAACATTTCGTCCCCTGAGTTCCAATGTGTTCTATGTGCCTACTGGCACATAGAACACATTGGAACTCAGGGGGCGATTTGCTGCGCTCTTGTTTGGCCAAAAGTAATTCCGATATATATCAGTCAAAAATAAATTGGGTTAAGTGCATATCCGGTCTTACCTAATTTTCCATTTCAGTTTTGTTTCGTTTTCCTAAGGACCAGCTTTCTAAGGGGTGAGGGCAATTCAGGGGGCAATTTTCCGAGGGACTGTTTTACTAGAATCAATAATCTATCCTTGACGTTTTATTTCCTGTTTATTCTCTCGCGCATTACTCTTATGCCATGACATTAAAGTGGTGCAACTTTGAGTGGCTTTCTGTCGCACGGCTTATAGATGGTCTCAGAACCTCGAAATTATTTACGTATCCCAGAATAGAAAAGATAAACCACTCTTTTTCGGGTATATAGTTCGAACTATAATGCTGTTGTTCGAAACCACGGGCGATAGCTTTCTCATACATTGAACACATTTCCTCATTGATTTTTGTAAAGATTTTCAAATTTATTTTCAGAAACTCAGGAACTGGTATTGCCTCCCTCTCTGGCTGGGTTGCAGGCGTAGTGTCTCCTTTTTCTGACAACTTGGTAAGAATTTCTAAAGCGTGAGGTAGAACGTATTGCCCGCGTTCCAGTGTGTTTTCTTTTTGCAACATCAAACCCACTGTATAATTGACTCTATTGGCACTCACCCTCTAATAAATTATTACAAACTAAAATTGTAATTAGGATAGGCTATATCTGAAGGAAACAAAAACAAGACAATTGCATATAACACGCAAGCTGGTCATTAAAATAAAAATAAATTGTTACTTAAAAAAACACACAATTATTATATAGATTTTACAATTAATAATGTTATCACTAATCAATATATACTAATCAAAAGTGTAGGAGATATTTGATAAAAGTGAGATATATGAAGAAATATACTTATATTTTCAGGAGCGCTGTGGCTCAGTGGTAGACTGTTGACTACTGGAGGTCCCGAGTTCGATCGTCGTCCGGGACGACCTGTGTTGTGTCCTTGGGCAAGGCACTTTATCCCGGTTACCTACATGGGGGAACGATGACTCCGTGTACTAAGGCGTACTGCACGTCGATGAAGCACATGTCTTCAATCACTGTAACCCTGCTTGGGCGGTGCGTGGACAGAGTTAGAATGTTGAGGAGCTTACAGCTGCTCGACGATGCTCGGTGGTTCTCTCCGGGTACACCGGCTACCTCCACCCGTAAAACTGTCACGGTCACGATTAGCCATTGTGTGTAAGTATGTGACCTTAAACACCAATGCAAAATGAATAATAAATATTTATATTTTCATCAAAAAGGCAGTAGAGGGATTGCACTGACATATGGTGAATGATTTCAGCGATAGTTGGGAGTCTGACAAACACATTCCACGCACTGAGCTGTAGAAGACACGGACGGTCTTGCATTGTCATCTTGGACAATAATCGTGCAAATGTCACCACATGAGCTGCTAACATGTTGTCACGGTACTACTTCCTTGTGACTCGCCTTTGGATAACAGGTAGTGCTGTTCTGCTTGTCACAGTTATGCCTTCACACACTATAACTGATCCACTGCCAAAACGAGCGTACCGCCTAACGGTTACGTCATGGTATCATTCGTTCCGCCACCGCCACGCTCTGTCGAGAGTGAACCTCGATTCATCAGAAAATAAGACGCTGCTCCACCGACAATTGTGCCAGCTCTGTCGTGATACACACAAGTTACGCCTTCCTGCGATGTGACGTTCAGTCAAACGTTGAATTATTCGAGGTCGTCGAACGTACAAATTCCATTTGTGTAGGCGATTCCGTCATGTCTGACCACTGACTCGCACATCTGTCGCTCGGTGCAGCTGCTGTCTAAATTCTGAGGCACATTGATGACAGTTACGTAATGATGTGGTTCGGATGAAACGATCCTGGTTAGCACTTGTCGCCCTTGGACGACATGACCGTCGTCTCTCATCAACATTGACTGTCTGACGGTAGCGTGACCACAACCTCCTAATCACCGATTGAGTAACATTGCGATTTTGACCCACTGCAGTCTGTATGTTGCCAGCTTCCAACATGCCAACGGCACGTAAACGTTCGGCACGTTTCAGTCTCCTTGTTCCTCAAAGGTTACGTTTCGACCAGAAACTGTTGATGAACAAGAAAAGAACGACGAGACCTCAGAGAAAAGCCCGTCCAGTACAAATTAAAATTTCGAAACGTGTCCCACAGACATTAACGGGGCGCTCAGGAGAAAAACCTGAACGAAGTTTTCGTGGGCCAGTGACATTCATGATCCACACTAAAATTGGTAACATATTCATGTGTTCAATCCCGCGTATCCAATTCTATTTTCCGAAAATATCAACATCAACATCCGTTTGGATATCCCCTACTTTTTTGAGTAGTATATATAGTATATCTCGCCAGTTTCAGGGATAGTTTGGATGATCACCAAAGCTGATCTCATGTGACGTCATAGTCACGTGGCCCAGTTACGTCATGTTTTGTTGTCATAGTAGCCAACGTGAGCGGTCATATTGTGACGTAATTATCGTAGTGATTTGTGATGTAAGTGCGCAAGCGCAACGCGTGTTGCTAGGGTGATACGTGTCTCCTTCGTCCATTTTGTATACTGGAAGTCGCCATCTTGGCTTCTATGGTAGCAAGTTATTGCTATGTGACCTAAAACCTTCTAATAGGACAGGGGCGTGTTCGGAAGGTATGTTCAATTGAATAAGAGTAAATCTAATTAAAAGACAATCATTTCCCAAACGAAGCCCAAAACCACCCAAGTCCCAAATCTTCTGAAACGGACTCGGATTCCCCCATTTTCGGCTTATAAGAGTAGTGATATAAGACCTGTTCCTTTCGTTCAAGAGTACTGATTTTCATCGCATACTTTGTAGAATTACCCCCCCCCCCCCCAAAAAAAAAAAAAAAACCCGACAATTAACCTAAATCACCAAAAACTATCTAAAACTACCGAAGCGGACTTTGCGAAACCCCATTTCAATAGAAGTACGTGAAGCTATAAGGTGCATTCTATTACATTGTTGTACTGCTGCTTCTACCTGTGTACCTATACTATACAGTTAAAAGTAGAGGTCCTGTCACGAACTGTGCACTTATCTAGGCTTAATTGCGCACGGCAGGTTCTCCTGGTTACTCACAGCAAGCACAGGCAATGTTTCTGCCAATGGACCTCCGGGTTACCCGGAGGTCCATTGGCTGAATCATTGCTTGTGCTCAGGCCATATGTCCAGAATTTGATAGCATTACTATGGTCATAACGCGGAGATTAACGCGCAGATCGACGTGTTATTTGTGCGCATTTCATGACAGGACTTCTAGTTTTAACTGTAGTTTCTACCTATTCCCCTATTTCTATTGTTCGAATCCCTTGAGAATCCTCTACTTCTATCTCTGTACTTATTTTTTTAGTTTCTGTCTATCCGTCCATGCTTTGTTCTGGCGTATACTCCAGTGGAGTAGAAAGATCTGTCATTTGGAAGAGGGTTGCATACTGTTATTATATTTTGTTTCGCCGGCTTGTTCTGCCTAGCTCTAACCCTATTCAGAGTACTCCATTTGTTGATTCATTTCATTTATCCAGATCAGTTCCCTTTATTTAACCACCATGTCCCGTGGCAC
Organism: Pictodentalium vernedei; assembly: GCA_031216915.1. Taxonomy (NCBI): domain Eukaryota; kingdom Metazoa; phylum Mollusca; class Scaphopoda; order Dentaliida; family Dentaliidae; genus Pictodentalium; species Pictodentalium vernedei. The sequence goes on from CM062293.1 coordinate 536,668,092, forward strand.
CTTTAACTAACGAACTTCAGGTCTTTTGCATCCCATTTTCTATCGAATGAACCCATGAGGTCTATGAGAAAATTCCTTAATGAACCAGCCCTCTTATCCGTATCTCAGTATTTAACGGCCACGTCCCGTGGAACCACATTTGAGGAACCCCATTTTTGAAAACCGTCTGGACTTCGGCACCCCTTTTCAATTGTATGAGGCCATGAGGGCTATGAAATAATTAGTTAGTGAGGTTTAATCTACGATCCCTCTTATCCTCATCTCGGTATCGAATGGCCCTGTCACTTGGAACCGCAATTCGGAACTCCTTTTTTTGAAAAACGAGCCCTCTCCAGCCGAGTATCGTTTGCCCTGCACTTGTTCTCTGCAAGATTAGTTTGAAAATATTCTTTTTGAAAAATATTTTCTTTGACCCTAACGTAAGGTTTTGTAAATTTATATCGTCATCGTGCTCCTTTGTACGGAACCTGACACTGGTAAGAATGTGATTGAAACATATCAATACTCCTTCCGAATGTGTTGAATGTTTTTGTTTTTTTTTCTCTGTTTGGCAATCATAAATACAGAAGGTATGGCCGCGAGTATCTTGAAATTTGTTCATAGAGAAGAGTAAGACGTGACGTTTTTGTTATCCAATGCATTCTTGTGATCGAATATCTACACAATACAAGCACGTTTTATTGTTTTCTGTATTTTGCAGGCAAAGGTCGTAAGTTGGCTGCCGGGAACTGTATTTGCTTCGTCATCATTTCTCATTGCGTGGATGATGACATTCCTTCCGGAAACTAAAGGAAGAGATCTTCCACAAACTATTGCTGATTTGAAACGTTGGAAGAAAACTGCGAGGCACGAGGATGTGCAATCTTGATATGTTATTTGTAGTTATTACTGACTAACAACTCGTCCCACGAGTTCCAATGTGTTCTATGTGCCAGTAGGCACATAGAACACATTGGAACTCAGGGGACGAACTGCCCATTGAGCACGTTAGAGGAATTATTTCACTTGTTTTATGTTCGTTTTACTTTGTGGAGTATTAAACATTATTAAACATCCATTAAACCCTTGTATTTAACGGAACCGTCGCTATGACATAAATGTTTCGGTATTCAGCAGGTGATGTACAAGCCGGAACGTTTTCTCACAGCACGGTTCATCTAGTTTCTTTCCCGCCTATTCATTAGTTACGCTTCGAACATTTTACAAATGTCGTTATATAATTATCGATCGTCTGCCGGGTAGGTGAAAATGCAAACGTCCAAAGCAGAAAAAGTCAGTTCACAATAGAATTAGTTTATCAAAAATGAGATAATGTTAAAAAAAAACAATAATTTCCAACCGCGACATTAACCCTGCCCCGCGGCCGGCTCGTCTGCGAATCCCGTTATATCCAAATTGGTCAACTGTATTTCGGTAAATCTTCGAACATCCTGACATGCTTCGAAATTCTTTTAAAAAAGTTTCCGCCAGCTGTTTTGCAAATCTGCCCAAATGTGTACTTATATTTTGACTAACAGTAATAGCCAGCAAATAGTTAGGAGGGAATGGACACAGGCCGAAGAGAAACAGCATTGCGATTTTAAACAAACACGCTCAATAGAAATGATAACGAATGTGATTTAGACTGATTCCCCAAAAAGTTGTTTTGATTTTTTATCGAACTATTTGATCAGTACAGCTTTAAACAAAACAAACAGACTTTTCACCTTTGGGTTCAAACATCAGAATTAAAATTTGTTTATTTAAATGCATTTTAATGCATGGGATGTGTAATAAATACAGAACGCGATGTGTGTTTGGATCGGTGGGTGTTTTACATAACTCGTTGGAAAGGCATAGTCATATTTCCCTCGTGCCCACGGCTCTCGCGAAATATGACTACGCCATTCCAGCTCGTTAAGTAAAACACCCACCGATTCAAACACAAATCGCGTTCTGTTCATTTATCCCATTTACATTCCATCAACCCCACAACTCCCCGCCATCCCCCCCCCCCCACCTCCGCCACTGCAGTGGCGGTGGGGGGGGGGGGGGGGGCGTTGGTGGGTGTTTATATTTAAACATACACTTCGATGATATCAGTGAATTGAGTCAAAAATTATCGCCGAACGTTTCCGCGTTTCATCGGAAAAATTATTTTTCGGCAGTTTTGTATATTTTGGCAGAACTTTAGATATTGAGAAAAAATCCCATTTTGATAGACTATTCAAAGAATCAGGCCGTATCAGGGTACATCTATGTCTGTCCGTCTACTGTACCTCTGTCTCAGATTCTGTTTAATTGTTCACAAATTAATTGTTGTTACTCCAAACAATAATTTGAATGAATGTATTTTCAACAGATCTAATTTTACGGAAGAATAGACCTAACCGGATGAAGGTTCGTCTCGATAACAAGAATTCTTGCATAATCAAGAATCAGATATGGATGAATCAGATATGGCAGCCTTCCAAGATTTACGGTGATTTTTCCTTGTTCGGGCAGTAACTTGGAAAAATGAATACCCAATAGATTTTTTTTTTATTTAATTTGTTTTGTTACTGTAACTGTCGTCAATATGGATGGATGTCCCTTTCGATAACCACTGTGGCATCTGGCAATGATAATTGCTTACGTGATACTATTACTAATATATGAACTAGACACCTCATCTGCGTACATACATTTGAAATGTATTTCCCATTTAACCCTTTACCTAACATGAAAAGCAGACGACACTTGCAAACAAAATTCTTGAATAACTAATTCTTTCATTTTTTGTCTCAAAAACATAGGTTATGACCCCCTCGTTGGAACGAGCTCGTCAAAATAATGAAAATTAATTGGCGATTTTTGAGAGTAGCGCTGGCCGGTTTTGGCCGTTACGTTGGGTAAAGGGTTAACAATAAAATGGTTATCATCTGCAGAATAACATCGAAATAAACAATGTTATAGAGATTACGGAGACTGAAATATAACTGGAGAAGGGATTTCTAAACGCTATATTTAGAAAGCAGATATTCACAAGAAAACTGATGTACATAAATTTTTGAATACCTGTCACATGTATAAGATCCAGCCAATAGAAATGTGGCTATTTATAAAGTATATAATAAATCTCACTGAACTCTTCTAATACCAGAAGAGGAAGACACGGGGTCTCGTTTTCAAACCAAATTATATTAATAAAGGAATGTCCGGTACTAAAGGGTATAATGGTATACTACTATGGAGTATGATGTAGTCATTAATAAAGGAAAGTGCGGTATCCCAGGATATAATAGACAATACAATGGTATACGGTATAGTCATTAACAAAGGAATGGCTGGTATCGCAGGATATAATAGGACAATGCTATGGTGTACGATGTAGTCATTAATAAAGGAATGTCCGGTATGCCAGGGTATAATGGTGCACTACTGTGGTGTGCAATGCAGCCATTGATAAAAGAATGTCCGGTACTCTACAGTATCATGGGGCAATACTATAGTGCACGATTAAGTCATTAATAAAGGAATGTCCGGTACTCCAGGGTATAATGGGACAATACTATGGTGGCGATGTAGCCATTAATAAAGGAATGTCCGGTATGCCAGGATATAATAGACAATACTATTGTGTAAGATGTAGAGATTAATCCCAGTACCCCAGGATATAATGGGACAATACTACGGTGAACGATGTAGAGATTAATAACGGAATGTCCAATACCCCGGGATATAATGGGGCAATACTATGCTGTACGATATAGTCATTAATAAAGGAAAGTCCGATGCCCCAGGATATAATGGAACAATACTATGGTGAACGATGTAGATATTAATAAAGGAATGTCCAATACCCCAGGATATAATGAGACAATACTATGGTGTACGATAGAGTCATTAATAAAGGAAAGTCCGGTACCCCAGGATATAATGGAACAATACTACAGTGAACGATGTAGATATTAATAAAGGAATGTCCAATACCCCAGGATATAATGAGACAATACTATGGTGTACGATAGAGTCATTAATAAAGGAAAGTCCGGTACCCCAGGATATAATGGAACAATACTACAGTGAACGATGTAGATATTAATAAAGGAATGTCCAATACCCCAGGATATAATGAGACAATACTATGGTGTACGATAGAGTCATTAATAAAGATATGCCCTATATTCCAGGGTATGATGGGACAATACTATATAGTGTACGATGTAGACATTAATAAAGGAATGTCCAGTACCCCAGGATATGAAATGGTTATCATTTGCAGAATAACATAGAAATAAACAATGTTATAGAGATTACGGAGACTGAAATATAACTGGAGAGGGGATTTCTAAAAGCTATATTTAGAAAGTTGATATTCACAAGAAAACTGATGCACATAAATTTTTGAATACCTGTCACATGTATAAGATCCAGCCAATAGAAATGTGGCTATTTATAAAGTATATAATAAATCTCACTGAACTCTTCTAATACCAGAAGAGGAAGACACGGAGTCTCGTATTTAAACCAAATTTTATTAATAAAGGAATGTGCGGTACAATGGTATAATACTATGGAGTATGATGTAGTCATTAATAAAGGAAAGTGCTGTACCCCAGGATATAATAGACAATACGATGGTGTACGGTATAGTCATTAATAAAGGAATGGCTGGTATCCCAGGATATAATAGGACAATGCTTTGGTGTACGATGTAGTCATTAATAAAGGAATGTCCGGTATGCCAGGGTTTAATGGTGTACTACTGTGGTGTGCAATGCAGCCATTGATAAAAGAATGTCCGGTACTCTACAGTATCATGGGACAATACTATAGTGCATGATGTAGCCATTAATAAAGGAATGTCCGGTACTCCAGGGTATAATGGGACAATACTATGGTGGCGATGTAGCCATTAATAAAGGAATGTCCGGTACCCCAGGACATAATTGGACAATGCTATAGTGCACGTTATAGTCATTAATGGGACAATACTATGGTGGCGATGTAGCCATTAATAAAGGAATGTCCGGTACCCCAGGATATAATTGGACAATGCTATAGTGCACGATATAGTCATTAATGGGACAATACTATGGTGGCGATGTAGCCATTAATAAAGGAATGTCCGGTACTCCAGGGTATAATGGGACAATACTATGATGGCGATGTAGCCATTAATAAAGGAATGTCCGGTACCCCAGGATATAATTGGACAATGCTATAGTGCACGATATAGTCATTAATAAAGGAATGTCCGGTACCCGAGGATATAATAGACAATGCTATGGTGAACGATGTAGTCATTAATAAAGATATGCCCTGTATTCCAGGGTATTATGGGACAATACTATAGTGTACGATGTAGACATTATTAAAGGAATGTCCAGTACCCCAGGATATAATGGGGCAATACTGTGGTGTACGATATATTCATTAATAAAGGAATGTCTGGAACCCCAGGATACAATGGAATAATACTAAGGTGAACGAAGTAGTCATTATTAAAGGAATGTCCGATACACCAGGATATAATAGACAATACTATGGTATACGATATAGTCATTAGTAAGGGGATGTCCCATACGTTATGGTGTAATAGGACAATACTATGGTGTACGATATAGTCATTAATAAAGGAAAGTCCGGTACCCCAGGATATAATGGAACAATACTACACGGTGAACGATGTAGAGATTAATAAAGGAATGTCCAATACCCCAGGATATAATAGACAATACTATGGTGTACACTGTAGTCATTAATAAAGATATGCCCTGTATTCCAGGGTATGATGGCACAATACTATAGTGTACGATGTAGACATTAATAAAGGAATGTCCAGTACCCCAGGAAAAAATGGGACAATACTGTGGTGTACGATATATTCATTAATAAAGGAATGTCTGGAACCCCAGGATACAATGGAACAACTTTAAGGTGAACGATGTAGTCATTACTAAAGGAATATCCCATACGCCATGGTGTAATAGGACAATACTATGGTGTACGATATAGTCATTAATATGAAAATACGTGACACGTAATGGTGCAAACCCAATATTGTTAATTTCGGTAAATATTGCACGCCCCAAGCAAGATTTTTCAGGAAAGATATGGTGTATATCGCAGAAATAGCAGCGGTTATGTGAAATATAACAGTTTGCAAAACGTGTTGTACAGCGACATGCTAAAACACAGAACCACACATGTATGGTCACATGTTAATGTGGCGACAAATATGGCAATCGAGAAATTTTGAAAGATTGCGGAAGGATAAAACTTGAGACAAGCTATAGTAAAACAAACCTTCATTTTTTTAAACTGACAAAAGATCATAATTCAATGGCAAATTGGTTCATTAGGAGTTTAACAACACTTCCAAAAACCAAGGCTATATTATGAGCGGGATTGTATATCAATTTCAATAACTAAGGTTATTATATCACGTTGTTAGTTCCCAAGATCCTTCCCATCCTTCAATACCCAGACGAGCAAAAGAGTCGTACGTGGAGTCACTCGTTCAGACAATTACTCTGTGGCTCATTTGTTCGATGGGATTCTGGTCGTTCGAGCAATCTGAGATGGTTAGCGAGCCTGTGTCAGTGCTTGTAATGGGACAAGGCTGCAAGAGAGGAAGAAGACTACGGGATTTGGTGACTACAGTAAAAGCTAATCATAGGACAGACAATGCCAATATTGGGGAAAATCAGTAATAGTGGTGTTGGAGATATGAAGATCACGGGGAGGTCTAGAACTCTGCATATGCTAGGAGCTAAATTATCATCAGGTATATATAGTACTACATCATCATGTCATAGGTATCCTCCTATATCCCGATGAGCATTAAGAGTCGTAATTAAATCGCTCTTTCGATACTCATTTGCTCAATGGGATTTGAGTCGTTCGAGCAATGATTTTTTCTGTCACTGCTTAAAAGCTTATTTGCTCGATAAGATTCGAGTCGTTCGAATAATACCTATCCCTGCTTGATTGTATTTTGGGATTGAGGATCATAGAGGACTTCGTTATACACAGGGAAGACAAAAACAGAGACGGCCAAGACAAAATAGACTGTTGGGATAGGCAGAAATGGGACCAGTAAAAGGCAAAACAGGCCAGGAAATAGAAGGATAAACCACAGAATATATCGGGATAGATAAAATACCGAGACTATGGAACACATCCGAAACAACAAAGCTACTCTTATACAAAGGAATGCGTCTATTGTTGCGCAAAAAGAAAAATTCTCGGGGACAACAAACAGAAACCGAATATTTAGTTCGAAATCCGCACTAGTAAAAGAGCTGTTGGATTTATTTGGGTAATTTTACAAAGTACTCGAACAAATACAATTACTCATACCAGGAAACGCACCTTAAAGCACTGTACTCTACTCTTGTAAGTCCAAAATTTAGGAATCCGTGCCAAATAAAGTTGTTTTGATGGTTCAGAGGGATTGTCTGGATGTTTGTGGTAATTCGATGTATTCTAGTTCACTTGAATTTATCCACATGAAACCTCTCATCATTCATTTAGCACTACGTGCTACTAGTATAAGCCCTAGATTGGGGTTTGCTAAGTTCGTCTCGGTAGTTTTGGATTATTTAGAGGGATTGTCGGGTTGTTTGTTGTAATTAAATTTACTCCTGTTCGATCGAACACACCCTTCGAACACACCCTTTTCCTATTAGAAGGTTTTGGGTCACATAGCAACCATGTGCTACCATAGAAGCCAAGATGGCGGTCTCAGATATACAAAATGGACTACGTACACTCGTCTCACCTCAACAAATCGCGTTGCGCATGCACACTAGGACCACGTATCACTATGGGAATGTTGTCACAAGATGGCGCTCACGCGGGCTACCATGACAACCAAAAATGAAGTAACTGGGCCAAGTGCCTATGACGTCACATGAGATCCGGCCAATGTGGGTCGATCGGGTACATGATCTACTACTAACACCAAGCCGAGAGATCTACGGTTAGATCCCCAGCAGGTGTCATTGAGCAAGGCACTTAATCACGATTGCCCAAGTGGGGGCACGGTGGCGCAGCCATGGGGGCGTTCTGGGGGCACATCCGCTCCCCCCCCCCCCAAAAAAAAAATAATTCTGATAGGATCACCGATCTAATGTCGAGTTGTGACAGCACAAAAGTGGGTTTAACTGGTTGAGGGCTACATTATTTTTAATGGTCTGAATAAATTATTCAAAATTGGTTTTATTACAAATTATTGGAGAGTGCCGGTGGGCACTCTCCAATAATTTGTAATAAAACAAATTTATATAAGCAAAATATTATTTGTGTTTGACTGAATATGAAAAATGAATACCGAAACCATAGGCTTTTGCTCTAGTATCCTCATTTTTTTGAAAGCCCTGATAGTGGCTTCTAGCTCTCAACCAGTTAATCATTATCAACTTATCGTACGGAAACCAATTGTTTACAATTTACAATGTGAAGGGTCACTGTGTCCTTGACCTTAGACCTATTGATTCCAAAATAAATAAGGCTCTTTCTTGGAATAATGCCAACCTACCTATGGAGTTTCGTGAACGTCGGTGGAACCATCGTCAAATAGGGGTCTTCCACTCACCTATGCCAACCTACCTATGAAGTTTCATGAATGTGGGTTCAACCATAGCCAAGTTAGCATTCGGAAACCAATTGTTTACGATTTACTATGTTGAAGGTCACTGTGACCTTGACATTCAGCCTAGCGAGTCCAAAATAAATAGGGTTCTTCCTCTAATTGATACCAACCTATCTATGAAGTTTCATGAACGTGGGTTGAACCATTATCAAGTTATCATCCGGAAACCAATTCTTTCGATTTACTATGTGCAGGGTTACTGTGACCCTGACCTTTGATCTAGTACGTCCAAAATAATTTAGCTTCTTCCTCTCACGAAAGCCAACCTACATATGAAGTTTCATGAATGTGAGTTCAACCATAGACAAGTTATCATCCGGAAACCAATTGTTTACAATTTACTATGTTCGTGGTCACTGTGACCTTGACCTTTGACCAAACAAGTCCAAAATAAACAGGATTATTCCACTCACTGATGCCAACCTACCTATGGAGTTTCATGAACGTGGGTCGAACCATTATCAAGTTATCGTCCGGAAACCAATTGTTTACGCCCGCCGCCCGCCCGCCCGCCCGCCATTCACCAAGCTATAAGTCGAGCTTGACATCGTCAAAACTTTACTAAACAAGAGGCCCGGCTTTAATCGCTCACCTGCCAAAGTGGCTCAAAGAAGTAATTGGGGTCGCATTCAGTTATGTATGGTTCATCAACACTACAAAGTAATGAAGTCATGAAAGGCAAATTTCATGGAAAAACACTAAGGAATCGATTTGAACAAACCTGAACCTAACATGCACCCCATGCCACCTCACCCCTGCCAATAGAGAGCCCAAATAATAAGCCAGGGGCTCAAATTGAACAAACTTGAACCTGATCCCCCTTGAGATGTTATATACCAAATATGAAATAATTCTGACCGGTGGATCTGAAGAAGGAGGTTTTTAAAGAAACAAAATGTCCTCACAATGCATAAACTTTGGGCTCAAACAGGAAGCCAGCATATTTACCCAGGTAACCAATTTGAACAAACCTGAAACTGACCCACCTCAAGATGTTGCATACCAAATATGAAAGGATTCTGACTGGTGAATCTGAGGAGAAAGATTTTTATAGATATTCCCTCATATTGCACTACGTTAAAATTCGGGATCCCATAGGCAGCCCAAATATGAACCCAGGGACTCGATTTGAACAAACTTGAATCTGACCCTCCTATAGATATTGAAAACCAAACATGAAGTGATTCTGACTGGTGGATCTGAAGAAGAAGATTTTTAAAGAAATTTCCTTAAATTGCACAAAGTTAAACTTTGGGCTCCAATAGAGAGCCCAAATACTAACCGAGGGGCCCGATTTGTACAAACATGAATCTGACCCCCCCCCCCCCCCCCCCCCCAAGAGATGTTGTATACCAAATATGAAAGCATTCATACCAAATATGAAAGATTTTTAAAGAAATTTCCTCATATTTCAATAAGTTAAAATTCGGCCTCCTACAGGGAGCCCAGTTATTAACCCATGTACGTGATTTGAACAAACTTGAATCTGATCCCCCCACCCCCTCCCTCCACCCCCCCCCCCCCGATATGTTATTATACCAAATATCAACAGATTCTAAATGATGGTTCTGGATAAGATTTTTTTAATTTTTAAAAAAAAATTATGGGTACTATCAGAGTAATGCTCCAGTGTGGTGCCCCTTGTCAGTGCAGCAAGGTTATTTGTACAAACTTGAATTGACATATGATTAGGAACATGCACACCAAATTTGGTTTAATTTTGTCCAGTAGTTTAGGAGATGTCGATAATGTAAAGTTCACGACAGACGGCAAGTTAAGCTCCCTTCGGTGAGCTAAAAATCAGTCCCCCCCCCCTTCAAGTTAACCCATATAGGGAACATCAGGCAAGAAATAAGGGTGGGGAGGGGTGCGAAATAGCAGATGTATGTGTGATATCCTACCTATCTCAATTTAATGACACCCATGTTGTCAATTATTTGCCAGACTCGAGAGATAAAAACGTCGCCGGTGTTCCGTCGCCGGATTTATGAAATAACGTCGCCGTTATTTGGTAATTTATCCGTTACTTCTGGTCCGGGTTCGCTATTTAAAATTGACGAATCTCTTGGCGCGAAAGAAAAATGAAGGAATCGTTAACAAAAGTAAGACGGTAATATAACAATAACATGATTTTGGAGGGCATTATGGTTCATTAGCGGCCCTGCAGCAATGATGAACAGCCCGAGGGTTCATTGAAGGCCCGAGACGAAGCCGGGGGCCGTTAATAAGCCCATGGACTGTTCATCATTGCTGCAGGACCGCTAATGAATAATGGTGCCTGACAACAATCATGTTATTACTATTATTACCACTCCCTGTTACAGCTAACCGCACGAGGGAATTGCTGAAAGAAATAATCACAAAAGTCAGTTCGATATTTCTGTTTCGATCGTGTGGTCGACTTCAGTTCAGAAATATAAAGGGACGTCATCCGACTAGGAGTAATTCATTAGACCCTGGAATCTAAAAATAGCCGGGCCGCTGATGGCTATTTATACCATTGTCGCCCGCGGCGCGGCTCCGTCGAATAACGTCACTGTAATTATGGAGTTTTAAGGGGCCTCCAAACTTATGTTAATCGACTAGTAACTTATAGATTGAGTGGTAATAATATTATTTGATACGCAATTGCTGCCAGTTTTAAAAAGCATAAACCGGCTATTTGTCTTTATTTTGTGCGATATCATTAGGCATACTTATTTAATTCTATTCATTTAGTTTCCTCTTTTTAGTCGAATTTTTAAAAAAAAAACCTTGACTACCGGTATGGCTAGGGCCGGTCGCCGGGCAGGCGGCCCTTTTTACTAAGAAACTTAGTTATTTCTGGACGGATTTTGATATTTTGTATGTGGCTTGATATGCATGTGCAACACCCGATGACGCAAAATAGGGTGTGTCCACGAGAGTTATGGCCCTTTGTTAAAATCGACTATTTTGTGCTTGAAAGCGTGATACTTCAACAAACGTCAACCGATTTGACGGTTATTTGGCTCATGGGTTTCAAGGAACAATGTCTTGGTCGAGTTCGAAAACGGGCTCGGTCCGATGTACTGCTGAAGAATTATTGGGCTGACTTTGTCATTTTTGCAAATTTGTGCTTGATACCAATGATAGCGCCATTACTTGAACAAATGTTAACCTATTTGATTCTTTTTTTACTGTATGGGTTTCCAGGATAATTGTCTCGACCAAGTTCTAAAATGTTCCGTCGGATATGTGACAGCAGAATTATTGAGTTTACGTAGTCATTTTGTTCAAATTAGTTATTTAGAAAAAGGTCCTCTCATGCTTTTTGGTTCGCAGTTATCCATCGTTGTGTTAGCCACGATAACACGACCCCCGCATAGGCAATGCGGACCTTTTCTATAAATAGAGTTGTTGAGTTGACGTTCATTTCGTGATTGATCATAATTCAATGATTCACATAGATTATTATTGTCCTCACACAAGGTGAAGTGGAAATGAATTTGAAAAAAAAGAGTTTCAATGTAGCCTAATTATTGATGCCTTTCACACGTCCTTAAAAATAAATAAACTGGTTTTGCGTCCACTGCTCCAATAGATTAAAGAAATTGTGTTCCACTCCCCCTCCCACCCCACGGAACAAACGTGAACGTCAACTTTGTTTCTAAAATTGGGGTTGCAGGTATATCATTCACCAATACAGGCATTGCTATTTTAAGTGCCATTTATCCTAACAACTCATACTCATGTGGTAAAAAATAGCCCTCAATGAATGTGACCCCCCCCCCCCCCATACCCTTTTTCATCAAAAACTATGATACAATTCATAAATTAATTGATGTTGACACAAAACAAACAAAATCTTGCAACAAAATTATCACAAGTGGGAAATTTATACTGATGTGGTAAATTTTTTTTAAAAATTGCCCTCAATGAATGTGCCCCCTCCCTCCCCACATTGTATACCCCTCTTCACCAAAAACATGATATAATTCATAAATTAATTAATGTTGACACAAAACAAACAACTTGTGACATTAAATATCCTACTTGTGATCGTTTTTAAATCACATTCAGGCTTCTGAAGACATTTCACATCATGTGTTTGGTGAATCATTTGCAATTTTTGTTAAAAAAAACCCAGTTTTCTCAGTTAAGGCACCTAGAGTCATTGGTATGGTATTGACAAAACATAAAACACTGTTTTTTCAACAGTATGACCAGTACTGTTCATGTGGTATCTCATAGCACTGTTAAAATACCAAAAAGTATCCAATATTGATTCTGTGGTGCTGTGTTTGAGCAGCAAGTATCCATTTGGGCACTTTCACAACCTTGGATTTACTCCCCACAAACACCCATTCTGATGAAAAGAGTGACATTGTGGAAAATATGTCTACAAGGAGGATGAATGAGATATTTGCTTAAAAAAATTGGGGTTTTTTTAGTGTTTAATACAAATGAAATGCAAAGAAACACTTTGTCTGATGGACAGACAGACAGACAGACATGCAGTCACACAAATTTAACGTCTACACAGAAATAAAAACTGACATACAATGGAAATTTTGTTAGAAGAGCCAGGAGAAGACTTCCAAACGGAAATAAACCTCAGTTGACCCTGAGTGCTGCAGTACCAAAGCAAATCATAGGATACTGATAGTGTATGAGATTTTCTTTAGTTTCCAAAAACATACTGTACAGTCTGTCCAATTGTTTCTCATCAAATGAGGCTTCAGTATGGGTGGGTGGGTGGGTGGGTGGGTATAACATGATTCATGGAGAGAACAATATTTCACAGATGTTACTGCAGTTTTGTGCTGTAACATGGGAACCATGAGAACAATGCTCGAGCTAAAAAAGATTTGATCGCATCACTTTAATTTTGGGATTCCAATATCTTTGTCAAGTATAACCCTTCAGAGAACTTTTTCCAACCCCAAAACAGGGGGTCAGGCATCAAATAAAAGGGAAAATTTAGTACTAGACTACTTTATTAGTACTAGACTACTTTATTGGTGGCTGAGCACAAATGCCATTCACTCACATTTGCAACTTTATTGTGCTATTTTTTCCACTGTTCCCCACCCCCAAATTTGTGTTACAAAATACTCTTTCAAGGAAGAAATTATTTTCTAACAATTTTTAACCCTTTACCAAATATAACGATCAAACGCTGATGGTGCTATTCACAAGTATTGCCATTCCATGTTCTTTATTTTCTTGTTTTTGGTTCAAAAACATAGCTTATGACTGCTCATTGGAATGAGGTCATTCCAATGGTGTAAATAGTCATGTCTTTGACAAAAAAAATTAGTAAGTCAATAGGTTTGTAGGCAAGGGTAATCAGCTTTTCATGTCAAGTAAAGGCTTAACAGCATAATTCAGACAAACATCTAAATACCAGTAAATAAAAGTGCAATATGGGTTTTCTGGCTGTGGGTTTGAATGGTGATTGGAAGGGGGTTGGAAGATTGGAATCCCCCTCTGCACCTAGTACTATGATGGGGAGCCATGGTTTAATCACATTTGTTAATACATGTGTAAATGTAGGGTAAAATAGGTTGTTATTTGGCCTTTGCTGAATGCTGTTGTGTGCCCCGGGAGGCTACACTTGCTCAAGATGTGAATTTGCTTGCAATATATAGCCCTTATTGCTGACGATGACAAAAACATACTTTTCAAAACAATAAAAAAAAATATTGAAAGGTGTGTGGTACCCAAATTAATTTTTAAATGTGAATTAATATCTCAAAATAATAATTAAATCAGGTTCGCAAGCCATATTATGTATTTCCTTAATCAACCCCAATCCTATCCAAGATACAGTTTACCTCTTTCATGTGACAAAAGAGTCATTTCTGCATGAGAATTCAACTTTTAGCTTCCACTGAGTTAAAAACATGGGAAATTTGTTCTTTAAAGAAAACTGTGTCAAATGGCTTAAAAACTGCTGTTGCCTTTTTCGACTCTGTTACCTAATGAGTTAGCTGAGAGGTAAGGAATTCATGTAGCTATTTTTGAAACCTAAACTAATCCCAAAATAAAACTACAATCTGCATCAGCATGCAAACCTTTGAGGAAAAATTTGTCTCATTTAACCATACAGCAAGACAACGTGTGGTGTTCCAGCCCCACGAAACAATATGAATGTCAATTTTGATTCAAAAATTGGGGTTGCAGCTATTTAATTCACCAATATTAAAAGACAGTACCATTTTATCCTAACAACTGATGTCAAATTTTCTTCTACATACTGTTGTGGCAAAATATAGCCCTCAAGGTGTCCCCCTAGTATGTCCCTTTCTATCAAAACCTATGATAAAATTCATAAATTAATTGATGTTGACACAAAACAAACCTCTTGTGATATTAAATTTCCCATTTGTGAGTTGAGCACTGCTCCTATGGAATCTCATAGCACTGTTAAAATGCCTAAAACCATCAAATATTGATTCTATAGTAATGTGCATATCCCACAAGTACATGTACCCACATGGGCTCATTTACAACCTTGGATTTAATCCCCTCAGACACCCATTCTGATAAAAAGAGTAAAATTAGGGAAAATACATGCATGCATAGTATCTAGTGAGGATGACTCAGATATTTGCTTCAGGAGTGTAGTGCTCTTTAATGTTTAATATATTTGTGTATATGGGGGGAGGGGGGTGGAGGGGTGCAATTGCCAGTTATTGAACATGTAGAACTGTGCAAATGAAAAGCAAACCAACCCTTTGTATGATGGACAGACAGATATGCAAATGCAATCACATACCTGGAAAGGGACAGTCCACATGTACATAGGAATGGTATGATGGACAGACAGACATGCAATCACATATTTTGAAAGTGACCGTCTACATGTACATAGGAATGGTATGATGGACAGACAGACATGCAATCACATATTTTGAAAGTGACAGTCTACATGTACATAGGAATACTGACTGACATACAATGAAAAATATAGTGAGAAGAGCCAGGGCAGGGTTGTCAAACAAAAAAAAAATCAGTGGACCTTGAGTGCTGCAGTACTAAAGCAAATCATAGGAAACTGAGAGTGTATGCTGTTAACTTTCTCATCAGCTGAGGGGTTCAGTATGGGAGGTAGAGGGACAATTGTTAATGTAGTTTTGTGCTTTAACATGGGGAACCTGACAACACTAGTATCAGACTACTATATTGGTAGTTGTGCACAAAAGCCATTCATTCACATTTGCAACTTTGTTACTTTCCCCACTGTACCCCCCCCCCCCCCCCAACCCCTTTTTCCCAAATTTATGTTCCAAAATACTCTGTGAATGAAGAAATTGTGTTTTTTAACATATTTACTCTCTCACTCATTGTAATGGCTGAAACAGGCTAACACCATTCACCAAAACTGCCATTCAATGTTAATTATTTTTGCATTTTTTTTGCGTCAAAAACATATCTTATGACCCCTCATTGGAATGAGCTCATTCAGCTCTATCCAATGGAGGGAGGGAGTTCATAGCTATGTTTTTGGCGCAAAAAATGAAAAGAAATTAGTTATTCAAAAGTCGTATATTCCTTTCATGTAAGTTGAAGGGTTATCATAATAATAGTGTGCTTCTCAGTTCTGGATGCCACACTTGCTCAAGATGCATTTAACTGCATTATTTTTTGGCAATATATGGCCTTTATTGCTGACTGTGACAAAAATATAACGTTTCAAAAAATAAAACAGTATTATTCGGTCTGTGGTTCTCGAATGTACATTTAAATGTGAAATAAGTGTAATATCCAAAAAAATATAATTAAATCAGTGTTGGAAGCCAAATTACATGTACATTTATTTACATGTATGTATTTCCTATAATCAACCCTAAACCTTCCAAAGGGTTACCTACAAAACTTGTTCCTAATAAAAATCCCCCCCCCCACCCCCAATCATTTTCACACAATGCACAAAAATCCCCCCCCCCCCCCCCATGTTTTTTTTTCAGGTGAACAGAAATGCCTCCCTCCATAATTTCTGGTGAACTCAAATCCCCACCTAATTTGTTAGAAGTATATTTAAAGCCATACAAAAATGTCCAAAGCTTTTTACCACTCGAAGCCGAGCACTTGTCGCTTCAATCAATGCTAACCTTGCTTGTGTGGAGTTAGCAGTGTTGCCCAGTGATTCTCTCAGTGCACTTTAGCTTCCTCCACCCACAAAACTGTCCAACTTGAGGTGACACGGGCTGTTGAAAGTGTCCTTAAACTCCAATAAATAAATAAATAGTTGTCTTGATAAATAGTTATTGAGACATGTTTTTCTTGTAAATAGTGATGAGTGTTTATGTAATTTACAAATTAAATACATAAGTTTTTAAATCCTCTTGGACTACCTTTTAACCTTTTGGTGTAAAAGGCCGGGAGGGGGATTTTTGTACTGCTCTTAAAACTGCTCTAAAAATAATTTGGGAGATTGTGGTACTACCTTTAAAAATTGAGGGGTGGGAGGTGATTTTAACCTACATTCTAATCCATCCAAAGATACATTTTACCTCTTTCATTTGATAAGAGTCATTTCTGTATGAGAATTCACTGCTTTCTTTGAAAACTACCCCAACCACAAAATAAAACTAAAATCTGCATCAGCAGACAATAGTTTGGGAAAAATCTGTCTCATTTAACCATACTGCAAGAGAAAGAGTGATGCTCAACAACCCCCCCCCCCAACCCCTCCACACAAAACAAAATAAATGTCAATTTTGTTTTAAAAAATGGGGTTGCAGCTATATAAATCACCAATATCAATAAACTGTGCCAATTTATCCTAACAAATTATGTCAAATTTTCTTCTACATCTTGATGTGGTAAAACATTGCCCTGAAATTGTCCCCTAGACCCCCAGCAGACCACTTTCATAATGATTTAATTCCTAAATTAATTGATGTTGACACAAAACAAACATCTTATGATACTGAATTGCCCATTTGTGATAGTTTTTAAATCACATTCTGGCTTCTTAAGATATTTCACATTGTGTTTGATGAATATTTTGCAACTTTTGTAAAAAATTTTTTTTTTTTAAAATCCATCAGATTTATTAATTAAGGCACCAATAGTCATTGGTATGTCTCTGACAAAACATTACACATTGATTTTCTCCAACAGCATGACAGTACAGCTCATGTAGTATCGCATAGCACCATTAAAATGCCTAAAACCATCAAATATTGATTCTGTAGTGTGGTGCTTATACTGCAAGTACCCATAAATGCATTTTTACAACCTTGGATTTAATCCCTACAGACACTCATGACCCATTTTGATAAAAGGAGTAAAATTGAGGAAAATACAATGTACATGTATGTTTTCCAGAGAGGACTAATCAGATATTTGCTTGAAAAAGATAGTGTTTTTTAATGTTTAATATATTTGTGTATGTGTGTAAGGTGGAGGGGGTTACATTGTGAAAAATAGTCAGAAGCCAGTTACTGAAAATGTACATGTACAATGGGAAAATTAAAAGCAAAGAATCGCTGTCTGTGATGGATGGTTCTTGGACTACTTGCACCCTGGCCGATTCATACCACAATTGGGGTGGGGTGGGGTGGGGGAGTGGCGGGGGGGGGGGGTACAAATTGTCTTGACAAGGAGGAACACATTGTGTAGACAAAATCTACGAATTGTCCCAGTAAAAGGTATGAATTGTCTCCTTTTTGGTACAAGTTGTCTCAAGTAAGTAAATATATGCATGAAACAACCAATCAAAACAAGAATCATGCATAGAAATGAAACTTCAATGGGTGAACCATCGCTTAACAGCATAAGTGAAAAAGTGATCTCTAGTATTATCAACTTCAGGTTCGAATAGGGTAAAAGAACATTTATAGTAGTCTAGACAGTAATGGATGTACTTTTGTACTTTTACAGTTAAAACACTATTTTTTTTAATGAAGCCACAATAATTCTTTAAATTGATGAAGATCTAACAATAAATAACGCCCCAAATAAGTAGTTAAAGAGCGTGCTGCCTTAATTTAATTAATTTAATTCTGAGCTCCCTCAATAGAGCATTTTCTTTTTGGCGTTTTTAATTCTGAGCTCCCTCAATAGAGCATTCTCTTTTTACTGTTGTGACGTTGAATCTTTTAAGTGTCTACTCGCTTTTTACTTTAACTTCAAGTCATGAAATTTGATATTCTGTGTCTTTTTAAAATAAAAGAAATGACATCACCTTTTTTATCCTTTCTCCAAGTTTATAATCCTTTCCCAACCCCATCTCCATGTATAGTTTTTCAGAGGGGGTTAATTAAGCAGGGTATGCATTTGCAGAAGTGGATACAAATCGTCCAGAGGCCAGAGGGGGTACAAACTGTCGGATACTGCCCAGAGGAGGGGTACGAATCGTCCAGAAGGAGGTAAAATTGTCCTGGAAAAAGGTACGAATTGTCCAGCAAAAGGTACGAATTGCCAGAGGGACGAATCGTCCAGGCTATGAGTTGTCCAACTCACTGATGGATGGATGGAAGGACAGACATAATTTATGCAATCACACATTGGCAATAAATTCAATTTCAGTTTCCTTTTGAATGCTAAAACAAACTCTAGTTCGTAGAAATGAAATATTTTCTCTGGAATCAGTGTGCAAATGTTATTTAGAGGTCGGTTCTGGGGAGGTTGGTATTTAGGCTTTTTGTCATTTTTGGAGAAACATACTAAATATCAGAATCCCCGCCTCCAGATGTTGGTCAGACGAGGTGGGCGACATTGACTTGAAGATGAATTCAGTTCTATTCTGGTTGCAAAGCCTAAAGCATCCGGGAATTAAAACATTGTTTACGAAAACGCCCGAGGAAGTGTAATTTAAATGGGAGTTCTGAGTGGTTCTGGTATTTAGCCTTTACTTAGAACACGCCGGATCACAAAATTGGCTGGCCGCTACACTGTAATTCTGACAGTCTTAAACTGACATTGTATTGTATCACTGGTAAAAATAGTTCATAGACTGGAGCCAGTGAACTTGTGAAGAAAAATCTAGGAAATAAATGAATAGCGCTGTTCGCGTGCATGTCTGTTTCTGTAAACTTTTACTACAACTTCAGTACAAGACTGCATGCCCGTGTTTTGAGAAAAAAGATTTCCCCAGACCGTACGTCAACATAACTTGAATTCATCCGAACACCGGCTGTTTCTAAGGAAATCGCGCTAAGTTCCCCACAAATGAAAAAAGGCCCACTAAAAGTGTCAATAAATCACTTGTTTTATTTTTTTTATTCGTTGTCAACAAGTTGTGAAGTGTACGTTCTCAATTAAAACTGAAACTGGGCTTTGAATCTGATGAAACCGGCAACGGACGACATTGGCACTTCGAACTTTCAAACAATATTTAACTCGCCAACAACTACCGAACTTCGAAACTCACTTCATTACTTAATTATTTCTCATAGATTCCAACATTCTGCGACACTATATTTTACATAATGTCCTTCGTGAAGTCAAAAACAATTAAATATCCGTTACAATGATTCTGGATTTTTTGCCAGTGGGAGAGCCACGCCACCGGATGGCACCCCAAACTCTGTTGCATGGTATATAGAAAAAATATAAAATCATGGATACGTACTTGGGTTACCTATGTGCGCCCACGCCACTGCGTGTGTGTGCACTAATAAAGGAATGTCATGTACGCCATGATATAATAGGACGATACTATGGTGTAAGTTGTAGAGATTAATAAAGGAATGTCCGGTACCCCAAGATATAATAGACAATACAATAGTTCCCAATGTGGTCATTAATAAAGGAAAGCCCGATATTCCAGGGTATAATGGGACAATACTGCGGTGAACGATGTAGAGATTAAGAAAGGGATGTCCAATACCCCAGGATATAATGGGGCAATACTATGGTGTACGATATAGTCATTGACAAAGGAAAGTCCGGTACTCCAGGGTATATTGGAACAATACTGCGGTGAACGATGTAGAGATTAAGAAAGGGATGTCCAATACCCCAGGATACAATGGGACAATACTATGGTGTACGATATAGTCATTGATAAAGGAAAGTCCGATGCCCCAGGATATAATGGAACAATACTATGGTGAACGATGTAGATATTAATAAAGGAATGTCCAATACCCCAGGATATAATGGAACAATACTATGGTGAACGATGTAGAGATTAAGAAAGGGATGTCCAATACCCCAGGATACAATGAGACAATACTATGGTGTACGATATAGTCATTAATAAAGGAAAGTCCGGTACCCCAGGATATAATGGAACAATACTACACGGTGAACGATGTAGAGATTAATAAAGGAATGTCCAATACCCCGGGATATAGTAGACAATACTACGGTGCAAAATGTGGTCATTCATAAAGGAATGTCCGGTACGCCATGATATAATAGGGCAATGCTATAGTGTACGATGTAGAGATTAATAAAGGAATGTCCTGTACCGCAGGATGTAATAGATAATGATATTGTGTAAGAAGTAGTCATTAATAAAGGAAAATCCGATACCCCGGGATATAATACACAATACTATGGTATATGATGTAGTCACCAACAAAGGAATGTCCGGTACGCTAGGGTGTAATTGTACAATACTATGGTGTGCGGTGTAGCCATTAATAAAGGAATGTCCGCTACTCAACAGTATCATGGGGCAATACTATAGTGCACGATGCAGCCATTAATAAAGGAATGTCCGGTACTCCAGGGTATAATAGGGCAATACTATGGTTTGCGATGTAGTCATTAATAAAGGGATGTCCGGTATGCCAGGATACAGTAGGATACTACTTTGGTGTATGATGTAGTCATTAGTAAAGAAATGCTAGTAATCCATTGTATAATGGGACATTAGTACGGTGTGCGATGTATTCATTAATAAAGGAATATCCGGTTCTACATGATATACCAGGGGAATGCTATGGTGGCGATGTAGCCATTAATAAAGGAATGTCCAGTACTCCATGGTATAATGGGACAATACTATGGTGTTTGATGTAGTCTTTAATAAAACAATGTCCGGTACTCCAGGATATGATAGGACAATAATATTGTGTGCAATGTGGTTGTTAATAAAGGAATATCTGTTCCCCATGCTATTGTAGGGCGATACTATTGTGCACGATGTAGTAATTAATAAAGGAATGTCCTGTTCCCCTAGATTATAATGGGACAGTACTGTGGTGTACGATGTAGTCATTGATAAATTAATGCACTGTACTACAAGTTATAATGGGGCAATACTATGGTATACGATGTAGTCTTAATAAAATAATGACCGGTACTCCAGGATATGATAGGACAATAATATTGTGTGCGATGTAGTCATAAATAAAGGAATATCCATTTTCCCCAGGTTATAATAGGACAATACTGTGGTGTACGATGTAGTCATTGATATAGGAATGCACAGTACTACAGGGTATAATGGGACAATACTATGGTAAAGGAATGCCCGGTTCCCCAGAGTATAATAGGCCAATCATATGGGGTCTGATGTAGTCATTAATGAAATAATGTCCGAAACTCCAGGAAATAATAGGACAATACTATTGTGTACGATATGGTCATTAATAAAGGAATGGCTGAACCCCAGGTTATTATAGGACAATACTATAGTGTCCGGTATTCCATGGTATAATAGGACAATACTATGGTTTTCAGTGTAGTCATTAATAAAGGAATGTCCGGTATGCCAGGATATGATAGTACAATAATATTGTGTACAATGTGGTCGTTAATGAAAGAATATCTGGACCCCATGCTATCGTAGGGCAATACTATTGTGTGCGATGTAGTCATTAATAAAGGAATGTCCTGTTCCCCCAGATTATAATGGGACAGCAGTAGTCATTACTAAAGGAATGCTGGTACTTCATGGTATAATGGGACAATAGTATGATGTGCGATGTATTCATTAATAGAGGAATTTATCATATGACTCGTCCGTTTTGTTCACTTTAAAACATTTGATATTTCGTTTTCATATTAAATAGTGATAAACAAAACATTCCGTCACTTTCATTGGTCAGTTTAAAAACTAGACAATTTGATTGGCTGAACAAAATACAACTGGGCCACATTTTCATAATTTGCATAATTAGAGTTGGGAGCTTTCATCGGTCAATTTCAAAACTGGGCAATTTGATTGGCTAAACAAAATACAACTGTGTCACATATGCATAATTTCAGTAGGGAGAATTTAGGTTATCTGTCCTATTTAGGGTGGGTTATATTGTATTAATCTTTTACCTAACGTAACGGCAAAAACCGTCTCGCGCAATACAAGAAGAACGCCATTCATTTGTTTTTATATTTTCACTTTTTGCTTCCAAAACATAGGTTATGACCCCTCACTGGAACTAGCGTGTCGCGCTCGTTCAATGAGGGGTCATACCCTATGATTTGGAAGCAAAAAATTAAAATTGTTAGTTATACGAGGATGTTTTTTTTTTTCCAAGTGCCGTCTGCAACTCAAGTCAGGTGATGAGTTAAAAAGTCATACAAAGTCGCTAATTTGTGCGTGTGTGTGTCATATGATAAATATAATTTGCAATGAGTGCTTTTCTCATATAATATTTATGAAACTCGTCCGAATTTTACGTTTGGGCTCCCCAGAGGCTCGCCCAAATGGAAAATTCTCAAGACTCGTTTCATAAATATTATATGAGAAAAACACTTATTCCATATCCTCTGTATCCGGTACTACATGACATAACGGGGTAATACTATGGTGGCAATGTAGCCATTGATAAAGGAATGTCCAGTACTCCATGGTATAATGGGACAATACTATGGTGTACGATGTAGTCTTTAATAAAATAATGACCGGTATTCCAGGATATGATTAGACAAAAATATTGTGTACGATGTGGTCGTTAATAAAGGGATATCTGGACCCCATGCTATTGTTGGACAATACTATTGTGTGCGATTTTGTCATTAATAAAGGAATATCCAGTTCCCCCAGATTATAATGGGACAGTACTGTGGTGTACGATGTAGTCATTGATATAGGAATGCACAGTACTATAGGGTATAATGGGACAATACTATGGCATGCGATGTAGTTATTAATAAAGGAATGCCCGGTACCCCGGTGTGTAATAGGCCAACCATGTGGTGTATGACGTAGTCATTAATAAAGGATTGCCCGGTAACCCAGGATATAATACGACAACACGTTGTGTACGATGTAGTCCTTAATCAAGGAATATCCGGTACTCCAGAGTATAATGGGACAATACTACTGTGTACAATGTAGTCATTAATAAGGTGATGTCCGTTAACGCTGAGTATAATAGATCAATCATATGGTGTACGAAATATACAGAACCACACTTATGTTTTAATGGGTTAACGATTGCTGAACGAGAGCCGATAGGCTCTAGTGGTATCCCAACGCCACACGGTCGAGTCCAGTAATCGTTAACCCATTCAAACATAAGAGTGATTCTGTATTTATTACACATCCAACCCTGAAAAAGAATTCACTGTAATTAATCGCTAATTGTATTAAATTGTCGACGATTTGAACGGTTGAAAAATTGAAATATTTTTACTGAGAAACGGGCAAGTTTGTCAGAGAACCAGTCTAAAGTCTTTGACCTTGCCACCTGTAGAATCGCTATTGATTCATTTTATTCACAAACAAATTGTCGGTCCGAAGACTCAAAACTCAAAAAGATTGCGTTCAACATCACAAATTATGAGGTGTGAACTATGTTTTGTTGAGTGTGTGTGCAGGCATCATTATGTCTGGAGGATGGGAAATGTACAAGGTTTTTAATTTAAATACGGTGGGAACTGGCCGCTCTGTTTAAATTTTGTGTTTTTTATACTGAAACTAAAATAAAACTCGGTTTGACTCTACATGCACTACGGCCAGTATGGTATCGCATGTGGACATCGGCCATTTCTGTTCTGCACTATAACAAAATAACACACTGAACGACAAAATACATTTTGTGCAATAATTAACCTTCCGGGGCATTCATTCGATCGTTTAGAGTAACTGAGGCAGTTTGAGATTCCATTTTATTTGAACTCTGCAGTCTTGCTAAGTTACCAGTTAGCACTTTATTTTCAACATTAAAAAGTTTCTGACTTGAAATTTAGCCTTCTTTTTATTTTACCTCAAGTCTTGATAACCTTTGTTTGAAATGGGTTGCACTCACAATAAAGGCTTTAGGTTGTCCACATTTACTACAGATATACTACAGATATACAAAGGGAAGATATACATTGTACGATAACTGCAAGAAAATGCCATGTCTTGTCTCCACAAGTAATTTTGTTTGATCACCTTTACAACCTCCTCACCCATCTATAACCTGACGAAATGAGTATCCAACAGTATCCAACAGTCGTAGTCAGAGGCTGAAAGAGACATAAGGGGAGGGGAGGGGGGGGGGGGGGTTCTCATCAATAAGCTCCTACTTATTTTAGTTGATAATATTTTCAAAGATTGATCAATATTTACATTATTTTGTACTAATACTATACTTCACCAGTTTGTTATCTGAACGGTTCTATCAATATACTTTTCTTGGTATCTGGTTCAAAACAAAATATTTATTTATGTGTCTGCTCCTATATCTTGTCAATCTTAAATTTGGAATTAGGTATTCTGAATTTGCATATAGTAAGAAGTTTTAGAAAGGACGGATAGAATGTGACTAATGATAGGCTTTTGGATGACATTTTCTTGGGGATGTGGGCTGACCAATCAAATTGCCCTGAACTGTTCGTTCAAGATCAAAATGCAGGCCCTTGTCTCGAATTTGCTCATGAAAATGCTCTGTCCACTGTCCTGATATTTGCCAGAAATACAAAAATATCCCTCCAACTGAACAATTTGTTCTGAAAATACCAGTCCCTTGCAATGAAAACTGCAAAATTAGCTGGTTGTTGGTGGAGGGGGATGAGAGTGCCGCAACCTCCACTGCATCGCATACACCCATGTAGCTAATTCATATAGGTGACATTCGATTTAAGTCTTGTTGTTGAGAATTAAAGCAAAATAATATCCTTGTATAAAACAGAAAATACTATCAAAAGTCCTTAATTAGTCATTTAAAAAAATACACATCAATCTGTGTCTGGAAAATATAGTCATATTGTCTATGTTTTAGATATTCTAATAATTATTTTTGAATTTCAGGGAAGTCATCTCATAAAATTGACAATATACTGCATCATACCACATGTATTTACCACCCTTCCCCGCTTTGTTGCCTCATTCCCACCCTACTCCAGACTTTTCAGAATTTCAGTAGTGGGTAGGTGGTAACAATTTTAATTTCCCCAGTACAAACTCCAGAAAGTCATATTTTAGCAATACCCCCCTCCCCCACAAAAAAAGTAAAATGAAAAAAAGCGAGTTGCCCCAACACCCACCAACACGTAAAAAAGTCATTGTTTCCACAAATGTTAACTGCTGAGTTTTTCTTAAACCAGGCTTACCATTCTCCCGAATGTATTTTCTTTATTCCGCTATTGTGTGGGTGTGTAGGTGTGTGTGTGGGGGGGGGGGGGGGTGGTCACCTAGTAAGGATGGAGTTGGTGATAGTTAATCAGTAACTGCATGTACCAGCTGTCAAACATCAGCATGGACTGTCGGAGTATCGCCGTCTGTCTTTCGGCTTCACGGTAACCAGTTTTCAAGATTAATTTAGTCTTGCTTCCTGAGAACTGTTTCAACTTAACATGCTCTTCAAAGTTTGTTTGCGTTGTCAAACGTGCTGCTTCATTGCCGAAGTGTGAATCGAATAGGATTACACAGTATGCCCCGTATCGACTAGTCGGCAACACCCAGCGGTGAGGGCAACATTGTTACACAATTTTATAGGAACTGTACCAGTGGCTGGGACCAATATGGAACCCAATTAGGCTTTTTAGCCCTAAAATTAATAAAGTTTTCCCCGGACTCCAATAACGAAAGCAAAGGTTGAATTTCACTTTTCAAGTTCTTGGCAGAGAGCATGTGTCTTCATGAGTATCAATGGTTTTAGCATAGTTGTGCATCTAACATTTTGTAATGAGAATCGGTAATTCAAACAGATAAATATCGTCGATGGTTCTCATTGGTTATGTTCCACTGAACACTGCAAACTACAGGAACCAGTCTAACGTGGGAACTTGTGCACGCGCAGGGTACTTTTTATCGGATCGCACTATAGATTTCTGGTGAAAATTACCACACGTCCCTAAAATCCATGTGGTCGTGACAAATACAGCTACGGGTGTGTAATAAATTGTTATCAATAAAGGAATGCCCGGTACCACGGTGTGTAATAGTACAATCCTATGGTGTACATTGATATTCATCAATAAAATGATGTATGGTACTCTATGGTAGAATAGAATAACACTATGGTTTATAGTGTAGTCCTTGATGAAGGGATGTATGGTACCCCATGGTATAATGGGACAATACCACTATCGGGCGTTTAACACACAACACTCTTAGTCTGCATAGTGTGCATCTATTTTTAAGATGGTATGTACAGATTTTCATGATTATGTGCATGTCCTGTGATTTGTATCAGATTCGAGGTGGTGTCCAGAATGGGATCTCAACGAGCCGGCTTTGCCGGCGAGCTGTGATCCCATTTTTGGACACCACCGAGAATCTGACGCAAATCACCGGACATGCACATTATCATGATAAATCATTTATCTAGCAATTCTGTCACATAAACAATTTAAATCTTAAATTATTAAAACAGTTTTGGGACATAATGTTGGGTCGATCACTGAAACGCAAATAGAATGTATTCATGCGCATCTTATGATAGCCCGTCGCTTTTCCAGAAACGAGTCGTCTATCTGATACGGAATCAGAATGAGTCGTCTATATGGTACGGAGTGGGAACACGTGATGTGATACATATCGTTTTTCGTCTTTTTCAGGCCCAAATCAATATAATTGTTAGATAAATTAGCAATCTTACATTTGTAATCCAAGTGTTTCCTGCTTGTAGCATACCTGATCTTTGCAGCATGCACATACAGAACAGTTCTCTAATTATTCAAAAAATGCATCAGTTAGGTAGTTCCATTTTCCTTAATACGCTCAGCCTTGCCGATTGAGTACATGTATAAAGAATACATTTCAATATTTTTGTAGGATTTTACAGCTCTTGCTAGACCTGGGAAAGAGGGGATGATATCACTTCGGCTGCAGGTGTAAATATACTTTTTGTAGATGAGGAGACAGGTATTCCAGACATTTGGTTATGCATGCTCGGAAGTTGCGCCTAAAATTATTTCTCTTTTATTTATGTTTAGTGGAACTTGCGGATCCGGATTAAGGTTAACCTTTTCCACATGTGAAAGTAAAACTGTTTTTGAGAAAGAACAATCGTAAAACAGATGTGCTATCGTTTCCTTCGTGTTTCCACAGAAAGAGCACAGCTCTGTTTCCGAAAGCCTACATTTAAAGAGTTTAGATTTTGTAAATATAATTTTGTGGTTAATCTTATATTGTAAACTTTGTAGATATGTATCATCTGTTTCCCTAAAAGTTTGTTGGTAAATGAGTTGCCAATCATTATGGTCAAGATTTTCATCTAATGTGGTGTTCCATTTCTTTTGGGTATGCGTGGGTTTTTGTGATACTTTATTAAGAAAAAGAGTAAAAAACCAAGCTTTCTAAAGGGTCCGTATTCTGATTAGGGCTGTCACGATTTTTAAATTTAGGAATCGATTAATCGTCGCAAATAATCGATGATAATCGATTAATCGTACCTAAATGCCCCCCTCCCCCCCCCCCACATCCCTCTCTTTGAAGTCGATAAAAATGAAGTTCAAGTCAGCTGACTAACCTCAAGGAAACAACAAAGACGATCCTTTGTAGGTACATTCAAAGCTTTGATGTTCTGAACATTTGAACCGTCAGTGTAACAATCAAGACCGGTCGGCAGTTGCGAACTTCGCAACTGCCGACCGGTCTTGATTATTACACTGACGGTTCAAAAGTTCAGAACATCAAAGCTTTGATGGATGTACCTGAAAGACAATTGCTTCCAACAGCTTCTTGGGGGTTTAACATCGATGTTCTTAACTCTTTACCTTTAGAAACAATAGTTTTTTCATCAAATTTTCTTTTAATTATTAAACGTCTAAAACGGGATACAATTTACCGATTATTCGACAACGAAAAATACTAATCGATTTCGCCGTGACCGATCAATAGTCGATTAATCGAATAATCGTGACAGCCCTAATTCTGATTGCTATTAATTTTTGATTTGTACAGTGATTCGTAAACGTTACGTTGCTCGGTGAGTATGTCGTCAATTTCTGTACACTCTGTACCATCATCGCTTATTAATTTGGGTATTATTTTTTTCTGTGTACTACCTCTTTTCTAAGTTGCAGAAATATTTTGAGGGCTTTTCGCCTTCAACTTTCCATCGGGCTTTTGATCTGATAATCATGCCTTGCACTTTTTTATTTCTTAGGTTTTGCAGTTCATTAGTTAGTCAATTGATATTTTCTGACATATTTTCACAACCATCTTCGAGTTTTTCAGTGAGAACTTGTATTTGTTTTTCGATAGCTGATTCGGTGTACTGACGTTTTCGTTTCAGGAAAGAGGAATACGAAATTGTTTTACCTCTAATCATTAGTTTTAGGGTTTCCCAAAATAACTGGTCGGTTATTGTGAATCTTGGGTTATTATTATTATTAT
The DNA here is from genome assembly GCA_031216915.1 of Pictodentalium vernedei. NCBI lineage: Eukaryota > Metazoa > Mollusca > Scaphopoda > Dentaliida > Dentaliidae > Pictodentalium > Pictodentalium vernedei. The sequence goes on from CM062293.1 coordinate 536,697,356, forward strand.
TATTATTATTATTATTATTATTATTATTATTATTATTATTATTATTATTATTGCTACTACTACTACTGGTACTACTACTACTGCTACTACTACTACTACTATTACTACTACTACTGCTGCTGTTATTGTTATATGAATACTGAAGGACAGTATCTGCAATAGTATCCTTAACTATTTGTATGTATTTGGAGTCGGTTAGCAAACTGTTGTTAAATTTCCAAATACCCCGTCCCCTGGTTTGATGTATACATTTTAGGGAAATTACAACGGGTGCGTGGTCCGATCTGTGCATGATACCAACATCTACTTTCTGAACAGCTGTCTGTAAGTCAGATGTGATTAAAAGGTAATCTAATTGTGACAGTTTTTTTGTAAGGGTCTCTCCACGTATACCTTTTTACCAGGTTGTTCTAAACGCCATGCATCGTGTAAGTCGAGTTTTCCATATGTTTGTGGATGCATTCATTACATTTAACATTATTTTGTTTTTTTATAATTCAGTGTTAACTTTGGTCCAATGCCACATTCCAATCTCCACCAATCAACACTGATATGTTACCAATATTTTCAATGGTATTAAAAAAGTTTTTATGAAAACTAGGTTCGTCATTATTAGGGCCGTATACCGCCGCTATTGTTAATCGCTGCGATTGGATCAAAACATCTAACACGACGAAGTTTCCAGATATATCAATTACTTTATTTTTAATTTTCGAGCCAAAACTGTTTTTGAACGGAATGGCAGTCCCCCTTTTGTTACTTTTGTATGATGAAAAGACTACTTCAAACCCCCACTCATGTTTCCAAATGTTGTCAACTTCATTTGAGGAGTGTGTGTCTATAAGAAATGTTATATTGTATGCGGCTCAACATTTTGAGAAGATGTCCCTTCTCTGGGGTCTGAGGATAGACCTCGAGAGTTTAAACTTCCGAACATTATACTATCCATGAGGATTCATTTGGTTTAATCTGTCATAAACAATCATCAAGGTCAATCGTATTACAGTAGATTCATAATTGGAGTAAATATTTTGATTAAATATATGTGTCCATTTCAAAAATATTTTTTGTAAAACAAAACAATAACAAGGGGGATATGGCCGACATAGGTTCCCTATAAGTTTCTGCCTAGGTGACATGATTTAACGATAGAGGGGTGCAGGAACAAATTGTGAATAAAGAGCCCTATGTCACATGTATATGTTTGAGACTGAGTTTATTTTTAGAACCAGATAATTTTAAGATGTAAAGCATCATTGTTTTTTAGAGAGTAATGATGTGTGTGGTGTGTATGTGTGTGTGTGTCAAGCAGAAGGACAGGTAAAACGACAGACAGGTGGACAGGCAGAAAAACAGACCAACGGACAGATAAACAGGTAGACAACAACACAATAATATATATAGTAGATAATAAAGGTTAACAGGCAGGCGAAAACAAGAGATGGAGAGAGTGTGAGCGAGAGAGATAGACAGGAGAAAGCAAGGTAAAATGGTGGAATCAGACAGGCCACAACACGTTATAGTGTGCTGATGCACGTATATATGCTACTAACGTAGAATGAGCATATGTTGTTAGCTAGCCTTGTTTGTAAAATAACACATAAATTATGCATAATGAATATAGCTCAAACCTGCTCCCCATAAAAAAAAAAAACATAAAACAAAACAAAAAAAAAAAAACACCCCCCCCCAAAAAAAAAAAACAACCTTCTCTTATAATGATAATGTAATACCTCATAACTGATACCGCCAGCCCTCCATCCCTGGTTCAAGCTCTCAAGCCATCATTCAACTTCCTCAGTGTTGTTATTGTTTGGAGCTTGTGTAGCCCTTAAATACTCCACCGGCTATGTTATGATTCATTCGTTCGCTTTTCTGACCAACTAAGATACTCCAGAGGACTGATTCGAAAACATACTATAAACATTCATTTTCTCCGAATCAACGAAAGAAATGTTGCTCAGTCGAGACTTGATTTGACCGATGGTATTAACATTAGGAACGAAGATTCACCACAACTGTAGTTTTATGATTGCGCCGCGTAGTTACACTAATTGTGCCACTATATTGATGTTTTAACGACGAAGTAAACACTTATTCATTGGAATATTATAACTGAAGCGCGAAGGAACATCTGTATATCGTCGCCGGAGTGCTAGGGTGTCCTATGTCCCCTTTGGGACATGGGACATTATAGCACCCAGGCGACGATATATCTGGGAGTGAAGGGACTTTGCTTTATTTTAACGGTAGTGTGTGCACAAACGTCTCGAAAACTGGGTGAATAAACAGCCCATAAGAGTGTCAGATTTCATGCAGAATTAAACTTGTAGCCTGGGAGCTTTGTCCTGATTGTGTGCGATCTATACATTAAAACTTCTAGCAGTTGCATGTCCAAGCTCTCTGGCAGCTACACTTGTTCTGTAAGGAACTGGAGGATAATATGGTCTGAACACAGTACAGCCATTAAATAGCTCAGCGCCCATATTCAGATTAAATTGTCTGTTTATTTCAGTTGGACGAAAGAACGAAAGAGTTGCAAAAGCTGTACCGGCAAAGATCCGGTTCAGTGGGAATTTAGCACTAGCAGCACTGGCAACGCTTCGGGTAATGAGGGTCGAAAACCGCGTGCTATACTACTGTACTTCATCTAATTGTGTTAATATCTTGATACTTTTAAACGCGGATTACATACTTAGTGACTAGGATATCTATAAATGGAAGACTGAAGAAGACTTGTACATGTTTGTGAGTGAAGAGTCGAAACATTGTATCAACGGTATTCTGCGAGCAAATTTCTGCGAACAGTGCGTAAAAGAGGACCCATAATACCGTCGAAGCCTTACAAAACAATAGTGGTGGCTTGATAACTTGTTGCATATCGTAAATTTGTAAATTTGTAAATTTATAAATTTTATTCAACAGAATATAAAAGTACAAAGTGACAATAGTTAATAAGGAAATAACGATATTCTGTTGGGAAGCAGCATGGCCAAATTGGCCGTCTTCTGCCGCCTCCATCAGTATAAACATGGAGGTATGTGTGTCAGAAGAAGTGACAAGCATGAAGGCATGTGTGTCAGAAGAAGTGATTTTATTTTCCATGAAAAGTTGTCGTAACCTCAAACACTTATGTATTCGCAAATTTCTACGAACAGTCCGTAAAAGAGGACCCATAATACCGTCGAAGCCTTACAAAACAATAGTGGTGGTTTGATAACTTGTTGCATATCGTTGCCAGATGATTCTCCATACAGCTAGTTACATGACGGAATCTTAACAATGCTAAGACCCAGTAAATGAGTGATTGGTTGGAAGAATGACTTGTTTTACAGATCCTGTGGTAAATTGCTTTGAATATTGATTTGAGAATAGTTTCCCGAACGAACGTTATGTAGCACACTAGAGTCAAACGATGATACCACACCAATTACAACATTAACATGAAGACTTTAAAGTTCTTTGTATTTGTGATCGTAGTAGCGCTATCAGTAAATATTCGCTGTGATAACATCGTCGAAAAGCAGTTTTTCAACGGAAAAGGAGGTGGAATATGCAATAGCCCTATTCAGTCATTCAGAGTGAGATCTAAGCTAGAATGCGCTACTTCATGTCAGAGAAACTCATTATGTAAACTATTTTACTACAATGTAACCGACAAATTTTGCCATCAATCAGACACAGATCTCTGTCAAGCTGATGACATTTACCATCTGAGAGAGTCAGCAGGTATGTAGAACCGTTGTTACTTACAGTACGTGGAGAGTGTATTATCACTAAATCACTCGCAGGTTTGATATTCCACCCAAGCAATAATTGCAAATTGGTTGCAAAGCATAATAAGCACAAGCAATGTTCCAGCCCGGTAAAACCCGGAGGTCCATTGGCTGAAACATTACTTGTATTTTTTGTCCATATGTAGAGAATTTGAAAATTATACTTTGGGTGATAACCCCACTCCGCGGGTGATTTAGTTACAATCCACTCTCCACGTACTGTATACAGTAAAACTGGCGCTAAATGCTACAGTACGGCCGCCGTGGATTGGTCACGTTCCACATGTGGGCAATATTTTCACGGTCCACGGACGCCATAATATTGGATTCCAAACAATAATTATAGGACTAATCACCAAAAATGTAATTAATGAAGCACCCGGTACAACCCGGTACAATCCGGTACAATCCGGTACAACCCGGTACAATCCGGTACAGTCCGGTGCTTCATTCACTAAACCTTTGCTGATGATGATTTGTATTACCTGCTTGGACATCACTGCCCACACGTGGAATATGACCAGGCCAAGGCGACTGTACTGTTGGATTGTGCAATATTTTGAAAAAAAATGACCGTTAACACTGTTTTACAGCATGAGTGGAGTAGACTGTTATTAAATTTCGCAAAAAGTGACTTTTCGACCAGACAAAATATCTGAAGTTCGTGCAAAAATATATTATATGATCACTGATCTCTATACAGGTGGATTACCAGAGCGCGTCTTGGTGTCATATAGAAAAGTGACTCGACCACCATCATCTTAGTGGGGTGTGTGTGTTGAGGGTGGGGGTGTTTTGTTTTTGTTTTTTTTTTTTGGGGGGGGGGGGGTGGCTAAATAAACAATGATCAAACAACAATGTTTTCTCGATGGTTTCCAATTCTCAAGGCCTGGCACTCGCGTTTTAAAGGCTATTAGTTGATGTATGTGAAGAATGTATTTGTTGATGAAGTACACATTTTTTTCCGGCAATACAGGTGAATATTTACAACGTATTTTAATTACTGAAAAAAAACTAGTGCCGAGATAGGAAAGTGGGTGCCGTCTTACCAGTTGCGTTTGTTGAAATAATAGCTGTTACGCTGTGGCTATTTCTTAATATGTTTTGTTTTATTTCACACGATTATTCATAAGTTTATTTATCGTTAGGTGCTGACGTTTAATACACCAGGTCTGCAGCTATTGGGGTACTAATCGCTACCCCTCACTCTAAAAGTTGTTCAATAAAAGTTGTCCGTAATGTATATCCCCGATATGATATCCTCAATAAGCCCAAAACTACGCTACAAATACTCAAATTCACTCTCAGGACATTAATAATTTCAAGTAAATCCCCCACCCCCACACCCGAACATCCAACAACATGAGATCGATACATCCCACCGTCTGTTGAGAGTCGAGTGTTTGGTGGGCTGTGTTTAAGGGGAAATACTTTTGAAGGAGGGCTCCCGGACTCCCATTAACTGGAAACAAACTTCTCTGAAACTTTTCCCTCCACCTTAAAGTCTTGCACAAAGCAGGTTTCACAGAGAGTGTCAATATGGTACAAAACCTAAAAATGCAACAAATACAGAATCCTTGATCCCCACCAACCGGATGTAGGTATCGCACCCTGACCTCGTCCATTCAGCCTTTCGTTTGTTGAGAATCGAGTGGTCTGTGTATAATTAAATTGATATCGAGTCCGGTCTTCTGGGTCGAGTGTAATAGGAGAAACAGTTGGTTGTTGAAGTATTCCTTTTCCACGTATTGGAAGACTGTAAACGTATTCGAAGGGTGCGAGCTGAATAGGTGAAAATGGTGATGGTGTGGTGGGGGGGGGGGGGGGGGGTGTTAATTGTGCGAGTTATGAATGGATGGTTGTTCGTGTGAAGTATGTCTTGTTGCATTTTTCAAAGTAAATCATGTGTACAAAAGAAATTGATGACCTGAATAAAACATTACACGTGAACTAATTTAGCGCTCATGCGCGCGTATAATTTGAACAATAGCTGACACAGTTCATGGTGACTTAGAAAAATTCAATTAACTGTAAAAAATGGACATCTGCAAAATCTGAAAGGAATATTGTTGATTCTCCTATATTTGATCTTCCATTATTTTAATTTCTTTGCATTGTCTTTTTAAAGTGTACAAACAAACCGGTCCGTAATACATACATATGCTTCTATGCCGTCAGCTAAAGTGGTTTTACAACTGTGACACGGAAATAATCCGACTAGAAAGTCCGATCCAATTTTATTGCAGGTGATATTGAATACCGGTTAGTCGTCAATTGTACTAAAATGAGACTTCAGGTTAAAATGAGACCGCAGATAAAAATGAGATCTGGTTATAAGGGGGTATATCCAATACATATCCGAAGTTTGGTACTGATATTTTCACTTTAAGTCCAACAGTAAATCCTGGAACTGTTTGTTGTTGTTGTTGTTGTTGTTGTTGTTGTCGTTATTGTTGTTGTTGTTGTTTCTTTATTAACTCCCCCTCATCTTTTGCCAGGGTTTGGGATCGGCAAGTATACAACTTGACAGATTTAGAAATTATTCAACACTGCATTTTGCAAATGTTTTTCTTTTCGTGGCCCTTTTGACGTTTACAGCGCATTTATTGTATTGTTCCTCAGCTACTTTAAGCCTTTACTGCGCATTTCGCTACTGTTTTCTGCGCACAGTGCTTCCGAAATTGCATTGGAAAGGCAATTAACGTTCGTCTTTACTGCCACTGGGTTTGACTCGTTGCAATGTATGCCTACAAGGTTATCTGCATTCAATGCCGGGTTAAAATGTTTTTCTTTTCTTTTCTATGTTAGTTAAATGTGTCTGAAAATACGAAGATATTCTAATAATCACAAACAACAAATCACAAAAGCAATTATGCACTTTTGATAACGGATCAAACATACCAATATCGTTCCAAGTGGAGGTGTTACAGTTAAAACTAGAAGTCCTGTCAGGACATACGCACAAATAGCACGTCCATCTGCCCGTTAATCTACGCTTTATGATCGTAGTGAGGCTATCAAATTCTGTACATATGATCTGTGCACAAGCAATGTTTCAGCCAATGGACCTCCGGGTAACCCGGATGTCCATTGGCAGAAACACTGCCTGCGTTTGCTATGAGTAACCAGGAGAACCTGCCGTGCTTTGGATGCCATTCGATATGGCAATAGCGCGCAATTCCTACGCGCAATTAAGCCTAGATAAGCGCACAGTTCATGACAGGACTTCTAGTTTTAACTGTAGATGCGATATAGAGACTAGCTATTATCAACAGTAATTAGTTGCAAAGACAGTTATCCAAGTGAGACCGGTAATATGCATTTCTATCAGACATTAAAGATAAAATAATATGGGTTAGCGTCAAGATATTGCAATTATTTTTGGAATATGTTTTACATGTAATATTGCGTGTACTTTCGCGTTATTTAGTTTCTTAAGGCCAGTAGTTTACTCACGGTCTAGTTGTCCTCGCTTGCGAAAATTGTGACCCCAATTATTCAGTCGCGCTACACATTAAGAGCTAAATTTTATGAATTAAAATTAAGCTTCCCGAGTGCTCCCTAAATTCTCGCCCTCATTAACTCAACTTGACGAGCAGTTTATGGCGTATTTATGCTATGAAGGCGCGCGCATGGGTATATGGGATAATAATTGCCCCAGATCATGAGGTACTGATTTCTCAGGTCGAGCCAATTCGCGAAAGAAGCTATTAAACATAGAAATTTATATATACTGGATCCACTTATATGCTGAATTCGTTATTTAACTGGGGTTCGCCGTATTCGATTTATCACTATTCGTATTGCCTTGTGTCACTTCCAAACAGAGAAGTATTTTTTACCACCATTTTTTGTTATGATACATCCGCCCTCGATCATATTAGATGAGATGCCTACGTGAACACTTTCCCACAATTCGCGATATGTCTGTAGCCTTCATCTAGCCTTTCTACATTGTTTATTTTTGTGGTGACAGGTGGGATAGTTTTTCAAGTTTTTTTTTCGAATGGAAATGATCTTATCCCCCAAAGTGTAGCCACCACCCACTGTCCAATAAGCTTAAAATTGTACAAAAATTGTTTTACGTAAACCACCACTGACAATACTTGGAAAAGGTGTCGGGGCAGTTCCTCTCAAAATCACCTACAGTACGTGGAGAGTGGATTGTAACTAAATCACCCGTGGAGTGGAGTTATCGCCCAAGCTATAACTTTCAAATTGGGTACATATCGACAAAAACACAAGCAATGTTTCAGCCAATGGACCTCCGGAGGTCCTTTGGCTGAAACTTTGCTTGTGCTGGTTAGGTTTTTGCAACAAATTTGCAATTATTGCTTGGGTGGAATCTACACTCTGCGCGTGATTTAGTGATAATACACTCTCCACGCACTGTATGTAAGGGCGTTGTGTTCAAAGTCGAGTTTCTTACCGTGACGATTCGGCCAAAAACGTTGCTTTGCTTTTGGGTGGTGTGTGGGGGGAGGGGGGCAGGGTGGGTGTGGGGGGGACCCTTCAAAGTATTTCCGAGGGAATATATTAACTCGCATAGCCTTGATTCCTGTCCGATAAACTTAAAATTATTTTAAACTAATTTCTTGTGAATCGCAAGTCACAATGCTTTGCAATGTGGTATTCACGTTTTTTTTTAGTAAGAGAAATTCAACTTTATTCACAGAAAGTTTATTATTTATGTTCTAATACGAAGAAGTAACATGATATAGGCCTCTATGCACTTAATAAGAGCCTTTATGGGCATTGTTTTAGCGCGCTTGTGCCTACACAAAACGTTTTCTTGTTCTCTATTACACTTCAACTGGTTTTGTTTAGGAAGTTTGTGGCGCGCATTTTCCGAAAATTGTCGACGCGTCCACAAATTAAGGGGAGGTGAAATGTTTTTTCCCAATACATCTGATGAGCAGAGCGAAGTGTTTTTTTCTGTGGACTGAATTTGTTCGATTGGCTTGTTTGGAGACTTGACAACGACGCCGATGAGACTGTAGTCAACGTGATAATGACTGTGAACAGGGAGATGGAAACGGCCGGAATATCAACGGTTGGAGGGCCGGCGTTTTTCGCTTACGTTCCAGGAATCAAGTTATATAGAGATGATTTGGTTCACCCTGTACATGGCATGTGTTGTCGCCACACACACCAGTGCATTTGATATACAATCCAGGCTGTCTATGGCAAAGTTGGGCTACTTTAACTCTTTACCCAACGTAACGGCCAAAACCGGCCAGCTTTATTCACTCCTCATTGGAAACGAGCTCAACTAGCTCGTTCCAATGATGGGTCATAAGCTATGTTTTTGGCGGAAAAAATAAAAATAATATAGTGCTTCAAGACTTTTATTTGCAAGTGTCGTCTTCTTTTCGTGTTAGATAAAGGGTTAAATATGGCATGTGTTACTTGATGGTAAGTGTCCAGGCCCTGGCTGATAGCTAATTACACACACTAAGTTTCCAACAACTGAACCTAAACTCCGACTCCGCAATATACCAACTACATCTCCAAAGCAGTGTGTGTTGCTTTAGATCTTCTACTTGGACTTACGACTGTACATGTATGCTACACGCAGTCGCTCTCATGCGAACGGAGGTCTTTGGTTGGTTCGGTTCCAGCATGACCAATTTTGAGTCTGGTACGTGCTAATTGAATAGTGAAATGCGTCTCTTTATTACATGTGTTTATCCACAAACAAACTTCTGAACTTCTAGCTCAGTAATCTCGACTGGCAAATATTCCAGCTACATCATCGATGCATGCCTTCTTAGGAGTCAAACCACGATGATGTAATTGGAATAATTTATCAATCGCGACTTGAGTCAATATATTTGGAACAAATTGAGTTTAACCACCGACGCCGGAACCGGTTATCTTCGCAACGCCATCGAGAATTTCGACTTGGTATTCACTATTCGGCACTCAGTAACACAATAAAGATTTCGAATTTTGCAAATCTTCTTCACATAAAGTGTAACGCCAGTATATGTCTAATTTTCAATCTGGAAGCAAGGATTTCACAGAGGGCATAATTTTACAGCAGTGTCGTTAATCTCGGTTATAACGAAGACAAGAGGACCGCCGAAATGACTTCGATATAACCGATATTGGCTGTATCCGTATACCAAAGTGATTTGCTATATTCAGTTCTCATCACATTTGCATTGGTGTAGGGAGTATTACAACGTGTTACATTCTGGTATGCAAAATATGATATAGATGTATACAAAATATTGCAGTGTGAAAAAATATTTATATTCACTGTCCTTACATGTGTCATTTAAAAAAAAATATATTTTGTTTTGTCCATCCGATATCTGCGAATTGTTGTGAATGCTTTCGAATATGCTGCTTCTTTCGTAGGAAAGGTTTCACAAATGTCTTTTTCATCACCATTCTCATGATCACTGGCAGCTGTATCGTTTGCGGTAATGGGCTGAACACTATCACTTTCAGTTTTACACTCAGTAGTGACAACACAGTCGTCAACAGAAATTATATCCTTAACACAGGGACCGACCTGGGCATGCGCCAGTGCGTATTTGGTTCTGAAACATCAGGACCTGGCTCTTAAATCTCAGAAATAGGCTTCTCAGTTGGCGCGTAACTTCTCAGATCATATTTTGATATTCTTTCGATGGCTAATCGAGAGAGACACTCTTACGTGTATTATATATATGATTATTATTTATCATTGTTGTAGAGTGCTTAAGTTAATATTTCAAGTCTTAATTACCAAGCATTAATCTTCACTGTGGTTTCTGATCAAGTCTTGGCTGCCTAAATAGGCAGCCAAGACTTGATCAGAAACCACTGTGAAGATTAATGTTTGCGATAGTGTACTAAATGAAAATCATGAGAGCTATTACATACTTGCAGTGTGTGTTACAAACAGCAGTGTGACTCCGTAAATTGAAATCTGGCGCATGAATTGAAAAAATAGGCTCCGAGGCTAGAGCGTATTTTAAATAGTCCTGGTCGGTCCCTATTAACAGTTAGGTCGCGGTCTGTTACATATGGTCGAGGGAGGGGGTAAATCATCGTCGTCAACAGACCTACACCTGAGGCTTGCAATGGGGAGTTTATCGTCACTGTCGGAGTTTGAACAATAAATGGCTTTCTCGAATCCAGCTGTTTTGGAAGCATTTCACCACAATTTTTTTTCGGTGGCCTCCCGTCATGCGGCATAACCGAATCCAATTGCCTCCAGTACCTGAACTTCTGGTTCAGATTTTTTATCAAAACACTCCGACATTATTATTTATTGGTGTTTAACGCCACATCAGCAGCTAAGGTTATATCGTGGCGAGAAAACGTCAACAAAAAAAACATGGCAGAAATGAAATACAAAGATGAGTAAAAACAACTATAATAAAAATGATAGACAATGTAATATGAACTGTGATGCGTGAAGAAACAAGAAATATGAATAATTCACAAATCAACCTGGCGAATTTAAGTCTTAAAGACTTTAGTTTAAGATGATAAAAACAATTTTAAAATTTACTTAAAATGAGAGAATTATATTGAAGCTCGTACGGTTAAAGAGATCTCTCAGAGATGCTAAAGAAAAATACTGACCTCTGACAAGATTAAAATCAGTACAACGTAAAATAATGTGTTCCACTGACAACACCTGCTGGCAGGGAACACACTCTGGTCGCACATAATCCTCTAACAAAAAGGAATGTGTTAGTCGTGTATGACCAATATGACATCGCGTCAAAACTGCAAGATTCTTTCTACAAAGGTTACTGGATGGGTAGTGATCAGAAATAGTTGGTCGGAAGCGATGAAGCTTGTTATTAGTTGTCCCATCCCTTTCCGCCTGCCACATAGATTTCATGTAACTACTAATATGAGGCTTAAAATTATTGAAAGGGATCTTAAAATCAGTAAGAAGCCTCTTTTGCACTGTCAGCTATGGCGTTACCAGCAGTACCTACAGGTCCGGGTAACCAGCAAAACACGATATCATATTGGTCACACATGAGAGTTGTTAACTTCTCACAAAGTTCCAAAATGAGAGGGTTATTCAACCTGGGGTTGAGTAAAGCGAGGAAAGAGAGTCACATTGAAGGGACAGTTTAATTCTGCGCTTCTCAAGAGAAGGCTCCTCCGCTTCAACAAGCATTGATTCTATTGGTGAAGTTCTAAACGCACCCAAGCTAATTCTAATACCACTATTATGAATTAAATCAAGTGGTTTCATGTATGATTTTCTTGCAGAACCGTAAACCACACAGCCATAATCTAATTTTGATCTGACAAGTGATCTATACAGATGGAGTAATGTTTTTTGGTCAGCACCCCAATCAGTGTTACCAACTACCTTCAAAAGGTTCAGTGCCCTTTTACATTTTACCTTTAGTTGTTTTATATGAGAAGAGAAATTCAGTTTGCTGTCAAACAACAAACCCAAGAATTCCACTTCCTTAACAACATTTATACGACTCCCGTCTATTTTCAATTCCGGATCAAGGTGGTGCTTCCGGAGCTTACAGAAGTGAACACAATTAGTTTTCGTCTTTGAGAATGTGAAGCCGTTTTCTGCAGCCCATTTCTGGGTTCTGTTTAAACACTGCTGAAGTTTGCGCTCTATAGCATTCATTTTGTTTGCTGCTATAACAGATTAAAAAGTCATCTACATACAATGACGAGTCAACCATATTCCCAGTTGCATCAATAATACTATTGATTTTTACTGAGAAAAGGGTAACAGAAAAAATACTACCTTGCGGAACCCCCAACTCCTGCTCGTGAGGATCAGAAAACGTTCACCCAACACGAACCTGAAATTGGCGGTCCCTTAGAAAGTTTTCAATAAAAAAAGGCATACGCCCTCACAACCCCATGTTAAAAAGATCTTTTAAAATCCCATACGTCCACGTTGCGTCATATGCCTTTTCCAGGTCGAAGAAGATGGCGACCAAATGTTCTTTTCTGGCAACGGCATTTTTTATAAACGTTTCATGTCTAACCAAATGATCTACAGTACTTTTCTGGTTTCTGAAACCACATCGAATATTCGCAAGAGGATTGTGCGATTCTAGAAACCAGACAAGTCGATCATTGATCATCCTCTCCATGGTTTAGCACAGACAACTTGTTAAGGCAATAGACCTACTAGGGTTGTTGTGATCTTTGTCAGGCTTGGGAATAGGAATTATTGTAGCTTTTCGCCAGGAAGGTGGAAACTGGCCAGTCACCCATATGTCATTAAAAATAGATAATAATAGTGCAAGTGAAGTTTGAGGCAGATGTTTTAAAAGTTGATAGTGTATTTCATCAGGTCCAGTGGCAGAATCCTGTGCTCTATGCAAAGAGTTACTTAACTCTTCCACAGAGAAAGGTTCATTGTAATCCTCTAAGTTATTAGATTTAAATTTAATCTTTTGTTTTTCTTGTTGTTTTTTTAAGTTTGAGGAATTCTGGGTTACTATTTTCAGACGACGAATGTTTCGAAAATGTAGAGGCCAACTTGTTTGAAATTTATTGTTTTGATGTAATGAGTGTGTTGTTATATTGTAGGTGTTGTACAGCTGATTTTGTTTCTTTTCCTTTAATTTTTTTGATCATTTTCCAAATTTTAGTGATGGGGGTATTTTGATTCAGTTTCGAAACGTAAGTTTCCCATGAACTTTTCTTTTTATGTTTTAAAAGTCTTCTTGTTTTTCCCGATTTATACGTAATCTATCCAAATTTTGTGTGGTTGGTGACTTATTAAATTCCCTCTCAAATTTCTTGCGATCTTGTATTGCCCGTTTGCACTCAGTATCAAACCATGGTTTAGTGAAATGTTTTGGATTTGCCGAGGTTTTAGGAATGACTTGGTTTGCAATGTCAATCAAGTCTGTGGTGAAATGTTCAATCTGGTCAGTACTCTCCTGAAATTTCTCCCGTGTGAGGCGTTCAGAACAAAGCGATGAGAAAGTGTCCCAGTCAGCCTTTTCAACGTTTTACTGGGGCACCCTCTCATCATCCGCCGGAATTACACCCTCCAACACAATCGGAAAGTGGTCACTCCCGCACAAGTTATCTTCTACCTTCCAAGAAAAATCAGGGAAGACAGATTGGCATGCAATTGTTTGATCAAGTAAAGTGTAAGAATCAGATGCGGGGTGCAGGTAAGTATCTGACCCATCATTAAACAAGCACAAGTCATATTTTGTAATGAACTCTTCGACAGTTTTACCTTTTACATCTTCTTGACTGCAGGAATTACCCCAAAGGGGATTATGAGCGTTGAAATCACCCAACAAAATGTATGGAGTTGGGAGTTGTCGGACAAGCAGCTCAAGATCATTCAGTTGTAAGGCTTTATTTGGTGAAACGTAAATAGAACAAAGTGTAACTGTTTTGTCCAAAGTTAGGCGTACCGCCACAGCCTGTAACTTTGTCTGTAGTGGTACAGAACTGTGAATGTCGTCGTTCCTAACCAAGACACTCGTTCCACGAATATGAAGATCATTATCATCCGCCCAGGCATTATACGAAGTATAATGCTTAAAGGCTGAATGATCTTGAGCCTCGGGTTTCTTTAAAAGAGTTTCCTGCAGGAAAAAAAAACAGCAGGTTTATTCTTTTGGCTTAGCCTAGTTCATTAAAATTCCTTCTAAAACCTCGACAATTCCACTGTATAATATTTTCTTTGGATGTATTATCCATGTTTGAGTGGTGATTTAGAAGGTGGACGTATGGGCGAAATTGCCCCAGTGTTTCTTCTAGGTGATGTTTTACGTGGGGATTTTCCCTGAGACGAACTCAGGGGTGGTTTGTTTGAGAACATGTCATCGATGCACTCATCAACTGACATTGCCTCAATGCCTTCAAACATGTTGTTCTTGACAACATTTTGAAGACGTTTAAATATTCTATTGGATTCTAGTTTCTGCTTATCCTTTTCTTTATTATTGTCTTGTTCTGATTGTTTCCTTCTCTGACTCCGATTTTGTTGAGAGCTATGTTGTATGTCTTGGTTTGGTTTATTTGGCTCATTCTTTTCAGGTTTAGGTTTTGGTTCTTTATTTTGTTCTGCTTGAGGTAGATTTTAGGGTGTTGTTCCTTTTGGTCGGTTGTTATTTTTTCTGTTTTTCGGGCAGCTGTATTATTTTGAGTGGATGGTTGTTCTGATTAATCTATTGTAAATGACTGCCCTGAAGATGGTATTGTACCTTAGAGCCATGTGTATTGTGTTTGGCATGCTACTGATTGAGTTGGTGATTTTTGAGATAATTTTGTGGCATATGATGGTGATGATGCACACATATCTGGCATTGATGATACGATTTCCCTGGCTTCTTTAAAACTTATTTGTTTTTCACATTTAACTTTTTTGATAGTTTTCTCCCGTTTCCAGACAGGGCAATCCTTGGACGATGACATGTGATTGCCTTGACAGTTAACACACTTGATGGGATTGCTGCATGGCTCCTGGTGTTGCAGGCCACATCGGAAACATATTTGTTGACCTCTACAATTGTTCTGTCCATGTCCATATTTCTGACATTTGAAGCATCGAAGTGGATTCGGAATATACAAATCAACTTTGATGTTCATATATCCAACTTTGATAGCTTTTGGCGGTTGAGTAGAATTGAATGTCAAAATGTAAGTATTTGTTTTAATTACTGTGTTATCCTTTTTAATCTGTATATTTTTAACATCGGTCATTCCTTGGGGTTCTAATTCCTTTTTATTTCCATTACATCAATGCCATTTAATTCTCTGGTTCTTATTACACCTCTGCTGCTGTTTAGTATTTTATGTGGAAAAGTATTCACCTCAATATCTGCTAGTTTTTGTGTTTTTAATAAATTTGTCGCTTGAGCTTCCCTTCGACAATCTATCAGTAAAGCGCCAGATCTTAATTTCTTGGCGTCTTTAAATGTTCCAGCAATCCCTTTAATTGATTTTTCTATTAGAAATGGGTTAATATCTGATAGTCTTTTATTTTCATCAGTTGCATACATTATAATGAATTTTGGCCAATTATGTGTTGTAGGTTCAAAATCTGAGTCAGAATCCGAGTCAGTAGAAAGAAATTCCCGACCTCGTTTTTGTTTTTTATTTGTGGAATCCATATTTGATTTTCATGTCGTTCACTGCCCCGGCTCCTACCCGCCACGGAGTCCAACAATGGGTAGGGTTACTGCCATGCTGTGAACCCACCGGGCTGCCGGTATTCCCACATACCTGGAATGAGGCAGTATACTCAGTCAGTGGTGATGCCGAGGCATACCACCGACTGAATGACCCGTGTGTGGAAGTGTCAGGTCTTCAGATGGTGGTCATTCAATCAATCACTGTATAAAACACTGTAATAAAAGGTTGCCATGCATAACCGAAACAGTCAGTGCAGCAAACCTAAGTGGTTGTTAAAATATAAAGTGTTTAAAAAAAGTACACCATGGCAATTATGTTATTTGATTAAAAGAAATGACTGATTGAATGACCACCAAATGCCCCCCGGCGTGACACCCAGTACTTTTTGGGGTGGGGGCTCCCGATTGGCCAGAACGGACCATCCGACCATCCTTCTACCCCCGATAGTAGGGGCCAAAGCAGTGTGTTGGACATTTCTCCAAAATGGAGACCTGGGCCAAAGCAGTGTTTACGACTTGGTCTCCATCCTGGAGACTGCCCTAACCGGTGCCACTAGTCCTCAACTGCCAAGATTCCTTCTTCCGAGGCCTTCGGAATGCACCTCATGGGAGAACAAGGTGCCTGCAAGATGGAATTAGCAGGATTGACCATTTTGGACCGGGGCTGCGTATTTGTATATGAGCAAGCCAGTTCAGTTGAGCAAACCTGTCAATTAAAAATCAGCAAACCTGCCCAATTGAGCAGGCCGTCCTCGATCCGCCACCTGAGGACCCGCCTAGTAGGGGACGGTCAGACCCCCATGGTCTCCGACATTAAGCCGCTTTTGTCGATATTTCAATTTAAAATTATTACCCAATCACGTAGTTAGCGAACATGCGAATCCCTTTTTTGTCTCAAAGCAAACATAGAAGGCGCCCCTGCGAAAACCAATTAAGCGAAATGACAAAACAGCAAAATGAAAATAACATTCGCTTTATATAATGTAACTCAGTAAATTCTGGGATTAAAATTACCTTCGGAATAGCCGATAATTCGCTATAACCGACTTCGCTATAAGCATATATAATTGGTATGAATTAAGAAGGATTTTGCCGGGGATTTGAACAAAACCTCGCTATAGCCGGTTATTCCTTATATCCGACTTCGCACTAAATGAGTTTTACTGTATTAAGAAACGGGACGAACTAAGGTCATCGGTTTCAATTTCCGCATTTATCCTGTCTTTATATGATTCTACTCGTTCTTGTCTCAATACTCTGGATGTAAACCAACAAAGACGTTTAATCTATAGTTTTTGACTCAGCCTTACAATTTAACACCAGTTGTAATATACTTTGTGATGACAGGAATTAATGAACTGTACCCAGATTTGGGACCAAAATATAAAGGTCCGATTGAAATCCATATTCTTGCAACTCCAGTTTTCTCCAAAAGTGCAAGTTTTCATAAATATTGTTCTCTCTGCTAGTGGAGTCGGCGTGGTGGTCATTGTTGTGGTGGTGGTGTTGATATTTTGGTGATAGTCTTTGAACAATTAGTGGACATTACAAAATGATCAATATTTTATACTTTATCCCTGTAGAGGTAGTCGGTATGGCTCAATGAGCCATCCTAGGCAGATTTTACACAGTCACAACCATGCTTAGACAAATACGTTATTTCCCTATAAAATTTATCATAACTCTGGACATTGTGTGATATCGTTATCGCTGCTGTCATCACTATCAGTTGCAGCTCCTTTTAGAGTCGATGTCCCTGGCACACCTATTTCATATGTTGTTGTGGTCTCTTTACTGTTACTGTCATCACTGTAAAAGACAGCTCCAATAAGGTCGATGCCCCTGATACACCCATTCCTATTCTTTGCTGTGCAGTTTCATTAGAGTCAATGTCCCTGACACATCCATGTCCGATTCTTTATTGTATAGTTCTACTACAGTAGATATCGCTGACACATCCATGTCCGATTCTTTATTGTATAGTTCTACTAGAGTAGATATCGCTGACACATTTATGTCCGATTCTTTCTTCTACAGTTCCATTAAAATCAGTGTCCCTAACACATCCATGTCAATTCTTTTCTGTACAGTTCCAGTAGAGTCGAGGCCACTGACATACCCATGTCCGCTTCTTTCTTGTATTGCTTCATTGGATTCGATGTCCCCGACACATCCATGTCCGATTCTTTCTTGTAAATTTCCCATAGAGTTAATGTCCCTGACACTTCCGTGTCCAATTCTTTCTTGTACAGTTCCATTAGAGTCCCTAACACATCCATGTAAGATTATTTATTGTGATTAATATTAAGAGGGAATACGTATGTAATTGGCCTCATTCCTCCTGACAAATATTGCTGGCTCGTAGTCTGCACTCTTCAGCTTCATTCTTTCTTTGATACTTACAAGCCCACTTAGTTCATAATATACAGAAGGTGTGACAACTGTGATGGGACCTGATATCAAGGACTACCCGTTTTGGAATGAGGTGGGTATAATGACGAGAGTGCATTTTTCTATCTCAAAAGCTGGTAGATATTCATTTACGCATCGCATTATTGTCCCTGTTGAACACACCCAGAAGCATCAACGCGTCTTCTTTTGTCTCCATACAACAGCCGAAAACGTCTGTGGGTGGTATTTTGTATTTTATAACAGGTTAGAAAATTGCTTTAGATCCAATGGGTACTGAATATCCATAGAACAGACTGCGTTGATGGTTCATACATATTTAAAGAAATGAATTGATATGGTAGTATAGACATTTATGGGCAAAAGTAATTTTGGGGGTTGGTCAATGAGTAATTGAGTAAGACCTTTCCAGTGGTACTGCTAAAAAAAACATTGCTTCTTGGTGGCAAACCTCAGACATTGCTATAAACCAAATGCTCTTTCAGATATCATATTTCAAAACAAAGCAAAATAATGGCAGGGATCAATCAATATGCTGTAGATACGGCCAAGAAATCAGACGCAATGTAATAACCCTATAAAATGTGCAAACTGTCAGGGGAATCACATGTCATCATCCAAGGATTGTCTATCTGGAAAAAAAGGGAAACAAACTATACACAAAGTGACATGTCAAAAGAAGAAATTTCTAACGCTGTCTGTAGAATGCTAGACATAATATACAGGGCTCAAAGGACCTATCCCATCCTTACTGATATTACAATAAAACGATGAGATCCACTTTCCAACAAAACAAGTTCAACTGCCAAAAAACAGAGAAAGAAACAAAAACTAGACAAAAAGCAAAAACAAACAACTGATTTACTTCAATCACAGAACAAAAAAAAGAACTAAAACCTAAATCAGAAAGAATAAGGCTAACAAACATAAACCAGATCCACAACACAGATCCCAACTAACTTTGTGTCAGAGTCAAAAACTATATCAAGAAAAAGATGACAAGAAGAAAGAGAAGGAAAAGCATAAACTAGAATCAGATAGAAGGTATGTCCCCGCGTAAAAATTCACCAAAGAGAAAAACGGGGAAAATATTTCCAAAAACATTCATGATCAAAATCAAAAACTAAACATTTGCCGCATCACCAACAAAAAAACCCAATCAAATTATCTACAGTACGTGGAGAGTGTATTATCACTAAAACACCCGCAGAATGGAGATTCCACCCAACCAATAATTACAAATTTGTTGCAAAGCATAATCAGCACAAGCAATGTTTCAGCCAATGGACCTCCGGGTATAACCCGGAGGTCCATTGGCTGAAACATTGCTTGTGTTTTTTGTCGATATGTACAGAATTTGAAAGTAATAGCTTGGGTGATAACTCCACTCCGCGGGTGATTTAGTTACAATCCACTCTCCACGTACTGTAGGTTTTAGAGCGAATTTTAATGAACTGGGCCTTCTGAGCCAAAACTATAAGTAAGCTCCCCTGTGCTTGCAAGGAACAATCTAGAAGGAACCTGACACTCAAGATCATTCAGTTTTTGAGCATTATACTTCGTATGATGCCTGAGCTGACGAAAATGATTTTCCTGTCGCGGAACGTCTGGTTTAGTGAGAAGCGACATTCTTCACAGCCCTGTTTATTTACAAGCAAATTTACAGGCTGCAGCGGTATGCCTAACTTTAGGCAAGACACTAACATTGTGTTCTATTTACATTTCACCAAATAAAATACCCTTCAGGTGAATGAGTTGAGCATTCGGTTCAACTTTTTCAAACTCCATACATTTTATTGGGAAATTGTAATGCACATGCCCTCTTTGGGGTGACTTTTGCAACAAAGTGGATCTAAAAGGGGAAACAGTAACACAGCTTATTTCAAAATATGACTTGTGTATGTTCATTGATGATTCAGACACTTATCTGCACTCCACATCTGGTTTTTCAAATAAATTGATTTTACCGTGGCATGTCTTTCAGTCTACCTTGATTTCTCTTGAAGGGTTTAAGATGATTTGTATGGGGAGTGACCACTTTACGGTTGTGCTGGGAAGTGTGGTTCTGAGGATGATGATTTGTAAGGGAGTGACCACTTTACGGTTGTGCTGGGAAGTGTGGTTCTGTAAGATGATTTGTATGGGAGTGACCACTTTACGGCTGTGCTGGGAAGTGTGGTTCTGTAAGATGATTTGTATGGGAGTGACCACTTTACGGTTGTGCTGGAAAGTGTGGTTCTGTAAGATGATTTGTATGGGAGTGACCACTTTACGGTAGTGCTGGGAAGTGTGGTTCTGTAAGATGATTTGTATGGGAGTGACCACTTTACAGTTGTGCTGGGAAGTGTGGTTATGTAAGATGATTTGTATGGGAGTGACCACTTTATGGTTGTGCTGGGAAGTGTGGTTCTGTAAGATGATTTGTATGGGAGTGACCACTTTACGGTTGTGCTGGGAAGTGTGGTTCTGTGGATGATGATAGAGTGCCTCAATGTAACTTTAACCCTTTACCTAACGCAGACGATATCAAAATTTATTATTTTAAATATCATTTTTTCAATTTTTTCAAAACATTTCAAGAAAACCATATCATGTGACCCCTCGTCGGAACGAGCTCAACGAGCTCGTTCCAACGAGGGGTCACATGATATGGTTTTGTTGAAATATTTTGAAAAATGATATGTTTTCAACTGCTGAATTTGCATATTACGCGGGCGGATGCGGCCGATTCGTTGGGTAAAGGGTTAAAAAGGTCAAATGATACACTTCCTTGTTGCTTTGTTACCAACAACTAACAAGGGGGAAATTTTCAGACAGTGCTAATCAAATCTAACAGTTTACTAAAGAGCTACTTGGCATTGCAAGCACTGCCATTCCAAAAAACTCGCTTTATCCAAATAGTTTCGCCAAACCACGTTTCGTTAAACATTGCAACCAGGCTATGCAGGAACGCAAGAACACTAAATGGGAGTTTAGTAAGTCACCCACAACAGTTAATTGGGACAAACTTAGTATCGATTGGGCAAAGACTTATAAAAAAATTATGTTTTCAAACTTAACCAACACACTCCCATCAATAACATTTGGAAAATGGTTAAAACAAATAAAGATGGAAAAACAAAATCAAATATAAAACAGTTGGAAAATAACAGCACACTAATTACTTCAAAACATGAAATATCAAATAAATTGACCTCAATATTTTCTAAATATTTGCCTTTTGACAACTGAATTCCATAATTTATGAAATTTAAAAAAAAACAGGAAAAACAAAACATCAAAATATCTGACAATGTAGAGGACTGCAATGAAATTTTCTAAATGGATGAGATAAACAACCCTTTGCAAAGAGCAAAAGATACTACCACTGGACCCGATGACATACACCATCAACGTCTAAAACTTCCTCCTCAAACTTTCCTTGAACTTTTCAGTTTTCAATGGCATATAGGTGCCTGGCCAGTTTCCACTTCCCTGCCTAAAATCAACAATATTTGAGTCGGAAGAAATAATCGACTTCGTTTCCTTACATTCTCGATGTATTCAAGTGCAAGCTATAAAGCTTTAACTTCAGCTGTGAGAATAGAACTGTTATTAGGTATTCTGATTGAGGTGATCTGATCACCAGTAAGAACGGCTGATGATAATTTGTCGCTATCTTTAGATCCTTTTATACGCACTATATTTAGACTTTATTTCGGCGTGCTTTTGTTTAAATTCCAGAGAGTATGTCTCAGATTTCTTGGAGGCAGCTAGGTCCAAGCTGACAGTTTGTGTTTCTTTAGATGCCAGGGAGAAATGTGTGCTTCGCGTTTTTTTATAGAATCAGATTTAAGTGTGGCAGACTCCATATGGGTTTTAATTCTGATTCCCAATGGAGTAACATGTTCCTTGTGTCTGTTATAGAACTCCACATTTTGAGGATCTGAGAAACAATGATAAGCAGGGTTTGATGGATTAGCCAATAGTTTGGGAACATATTGGAGTGACAGTTTAATGTTGCTTCTCAAGAGAAAGCTCATCTGTCTCAACAAGCATTGAATCTATTGGCGACGTTCTGAATGCGTCCAAACTAATCCTTATGCCACTGTTATGAATTGCATCAAGTGGTTTGAGGTACGACTTTCTCGCGGAACCACGAACCCCACAACCGTAATCCAATTTCGATCTTACAAGTAATCAATACAGATGAAGTAATGTGTCTGGTCAGCACCGCAATCAGTGCTACCAACTACCTTCAGATGGTTCACATTAAGTCTTTAGTTGTTTTATGTGAGAAGTGAAATTCAGTTTGTTGTCTAACAATTAAACTAAAAATTTCACTTCTTTAACAACTTTAATGGTACTCCCATCTATGTTCAACCCCGGATCGAGGTGATGTTTCCGAAGTTTACAAAAATGTACACAATTTACTTTTGACTTTGAGAATTTAAATCCATTTTCTGTGGCCCATTTGAGAAATCTAATCTATTTAAGCACAGCTGAAGTTTGCTGTGTATAACATTCATGTTTGGTGCTCTCATTACTCGTTTTCAATGACTAAAATGCAGTGATGTTTTTTATTTATTGCTTTCTTTTATTCTTATTATATAGAAAATAACAATTATTTAAAGAAGAAAATAACTAAAATAAAAAAGGAAAGGGGAAAAGAGAATATTTAAAAAAAAACATGTCATATTTAAAGATCAAACATCCCCAAAACAGAGAGATGAGATGGTTCGCCGATTTCTAGAATTGAAGAAGAATATTCGGGAGAGCAATATGGCTAAATGAATGGTTGACAGCGAGATGAAATGAGAGACGACAAAGTTGATCAAACCTATGACTGAAACCCAGGAAGAAATGAAAACACAGATCATCAAATAACTGAAACCATTGAGAGAAAGCAGGACAACTAGTTTCAGACTTTCTGATCAGACTTCTATTCATGAACCTTATCATCCGAAAAACAAAAAAAAAAACTCTAAAAAGCTTAACAAAAAAACTTTAACGAAACTTCAAAAATCTTAAACTTAAAAAAACATAAAAAAGGAAGTTTGAGAACTTTAGAATTATTTATTAAAGTTCTCAGACTTTCTTACAGTTTTTCCTTTGAGTACTTCCTCTGTTCCTTTCGAGTAAACGTTTGTCCTTTTTCATGCATTCAAATGATAACACTCAATCAAAACAGATACTATAGAAAAAGAAGAATTGGAATTAGTCTTCTTCAAAATGAAATCAATTTATCAATTTCATCTCCCTCTTCGCCTCTCAAAGGTGTTTCGAAGTTGCTCATATTGCAATACTGATCTCTTGACCTTTTATGTTTCTTGTTATGCCATTTACCACCCGGGGGACAACAGCTCTATTATTCAAGACATTGGAAGTCAAACTCATTCGAACGATGCATCTTTCTATTGGCATCAAATATCCCACATGACCATGTAACGGTCCATTTGTGAAGGACTATTCCAATGTGCCCAAATCTAATGCACCACTTTCCTCGGCCCGCATGGTTATCAACTGTCTCACATATTTTAGTTTTCCCATGACCCAAAACATAGTAGAGGCATCCATCATCAACTTGGGATCGAGTAGTTTCGTGATTTGATTACCTACCATGTTCAGATCACATCCATCACATCGCCGGCTTTCTTTATTTTGGTGTCGTCCGCGTATTTTCTGCTGACAGCCCTCGAATTGGATTCTGGATTGCACCGACTAGTTTGTTACCGTTCATGTTGATGCCAGATTCCATCGTTCCTATCAATCGTGTGTTGAGGCACAAATCTTTCTCCTGCTCTTTGAGAGAGGTCTGGGACTTGGTGAGAGCAGAATCCACATAGCCTTTATTGACTGTTGTCGAGTCGGTATCGTCATCACTGATTTGTGACAGATTGAACTTCTTAATCCTTTACCCAACCAATCGGCCGCATACGCCCGCGTAATATGCAAATTCAGCAGCTGCAAAAATATTATTTTTCCCAAAATTTTAACAAACCATATCATGTGACCCCTCTTTGGAACGAGCTCGTCGATATTTAAAAAACACATCTTTAGAATAGTCGAGCCAATAGCCACGTGTCAGCCATCAGATTATTTTTTTTATTGAAATACTTATATATTCTTTCCTTAGCATGTCCAGAAAATTGCATGCAGGCATGTGACAAACGATTTTTCTTTATCGCGCACCCCAGTAACGATAAATAGATATTATCATAACAGTGTGTTGATCCGTGTCGTAGTATCACGTCGAGTTGAAGTGGCCAGATTTTGCAGGCAGCTCGTGTGATCCGAAAATCTGGTGACCTCAACTAGACGTGATGCGACGACACGGATCAACACACTGTTATGATGATATGTTTATCATATGACATTGTTTCGATGTCAAATTCACCCAAATTTGCCATTTTAATTAATATGCGGTGAAAAGCCGGTTACAAAATAGCAGACGGAACAACAACGACTTCCCTAGTTACGAAAACTATTCACGGAAACTCTCGGATATTTCCGTGGGAGTGTAATATGGATTTTTGATTTCCGTAAGAGTGTGACATGGACTTTTGATCCGGAAAAATCTCACCCGGTGTGATACTGTAAGAAAGAAAATTACCATGCATATGATGTGTGCACACATACCTATTAGTATATATGTATATACTTACATATATATGTGTATGGGTGTGTGCACATCTCTGATGTGTGGAGGCGAATTAGTCGCTTTGTTATGGAAAATATTAAATTTCTATGCGGTGGCCTTAAGCTCTTGCACACATTACTGAGAGTTATAAAAGTGGGTCAAAATTCGTGTTGTATAGTTGATTTGAACTAGCTCGGGCCGCAATCGATATGATCCTGCACGAATTTTTAGAAAGCTGAGAGATGATATAACCTGGTTTGAATTTTGATTCAGATGAGAGCATTTTGGATCTTCTTCGGGGTAAGTTGTTTTATTTTTTGCTCTCCTTCGGATTAACTCCCCGCCGGGGCCAGTCATTTTAACATGGACTTTTGATCCTCGTCCTGTGCCTGGATATCTACGATTAGTCCCGATGTCTCGGTCTAATCGATGAATTTCGGTATGTGACGGGTTTCGGTGGGTCGTTAAATTTGGACCCACCCACCCCCCCCCCCCTCCTCCGTTTCCATCTGATAACTTTATGGAACTTTACAATTATAGTAAATAGTATATTCTACCCTTCAATAAGTTATTTAAGGGGGTAGAATAGGAAATATGACAGTCAGGCTGTTCGAACCAACAACCTAATTGATGCGTTATGAGCGTGTTGGATTTAGAATGAATATCTATTGATTCGGAAATATGTGTTATACGATTGTTAACGTAACCCTTCCGCCGGTAGTTTCGGGTGGTAGGACTTTTGGTACCGACTTATGAAGAGCTCCCCTTCTTTAGCCAAGGGTTGTAGCCTTGTGAAGAATTGTAAGTATTTTTGTTGAGCAATTCTTCTGAATATTTGAAGGATTGGAACCTGGATTCCGACTTAGGAGAGCTCCCCCCCCCCCTCTTTAGATAGGGCGCGGTAGCAACCGATTTATATCTATATAATAAGACTAAATGTTGGTATATAAGTCCTTTGCCGGGGAAAAAGGAATTTGATGAGCGAATTGGTGGTTATGGCTTGTAGAGCTAATATTATCAAAGTGATATGTTGGTTTCACTTGTAAAGTGAAACAGTTGATGTAAAAGAGAAATATCAATTATGTGTAAGTAGAATTCCATATACGTCATCCAATGTAGAATGTAAAGAAGGGGAAGAAAACTTTTGTACAATAAAATCATTAATACATTCAATTAATTCGTTCAACATTTGTGATGATTCCTTTTGTAGCTTCTAACCCTGACAACGAGCCTTTTTGAATATTCCTGAATCCTGCCCTTTTAAAATTTACCGATGTTTAGGACTTGCCTATGGATAACTTTTGCGGCGTGGCTGTTGGCCCGAACTCATTTCTTGTACATGTAATTGGGTCCGGTCCGGGAGCAACGGCGCAAAAAGGGGTGTCAGGGCCGTGTTGGCATTTGTGAAAGATTTTAGGTGATTAATTTAATCAATTTCTCTTTAAATGAACCTGTTGAAACCCCTCGACAACAAGTTTGTATACGGCTGGATCTTGTTTGGCTTCTGCGGTGAGGCTCTGTCGACTGGAACTCATTTTTAGTGAGTTCGCGCCGAGAGTGCCTGCGCAGCAAGATCTAGGCGGGGTTAGATCAGTGTCGTTACATATTTTTGGCGTCGCCGACAGGATAAATTTTACATTGATTAGATTTAAATTAATAGGATAAACTATATTTTGTTTGTTTTTGTTTTTTTTTTGAATTGATAAAGGAATTTATTATTTTGGTTTGGGTTTTTTTTGTGTGTTTGAGGATAGGATTGTTGTAAGGCTGAAATTGAATGTATTGTGGTAAATCGTCATATTGGGTTGAAGCTATATTTTTTTTTTTTTTTTTAAATGGCTACTGGAATTAGTCATGAGTTGGATGATTATATGTATGCCTCGGAAGCTCTGACCGCTGATTTAACGGGCAGAGGTGATAGGCCTAAGGAATTTCAGAATGTTCCCCCTACTCCTGATCCTACTCCTGGGAGAAAACTTAGTAAGGTTGATGCGACTATTTTGAAATGCCAACAGTTGAGTGACGATTTGCAGAATTCTATTATTGAATTGTGCGACCAAACGGAGGATTACTCTGCAATGATTAATACACCTGGGCGGTTTCGGCAAGTTTAACTGCACGTCGAATTTCAGCTGGGCGCGCGGATGCTACGGCGAAAGCGTCCAGGGTGGACCAACATAACCAAATTTTTTGGGAAAATCAGAAAGTATCGAGTTTGCCCAGACATCAGCGTGGAGAAAGAGATATACCGTCGGATAATAGGTGTGGTGAGCAAGCTTATCCGCGTAAACCGATTGTTTCGCCGGATACTTTTTAATGGAACCACCAGTGTAGCAGATTGGTTATCCCATTTTGAGAAATGTGTTGGGATTAACATGTGGTCGGAAGACCGGGCTCGTCAATTTTTAGTGGTGTCCTTGAGGGGCGCCGCCCTACAGTTTTATGAAGATTTGGACCCGGAAATTAAATCTAATTCTCCATAGAGTTATGCAGAGTTTGCGCGATCGTTTTGATCCATTTAAGTGTACTGCAATATATAGGGCCCAATTAAGATCCAGACGTAGGTCGCAGCGGGAGACTTTTCCTGAGTTAGCGGGAAGTATTAGGCGCCTAGTAAGACAGGCGTATCCAGGGATTCCCCTAGATGTTAGGGACGATTTGGCGAAGGATAGCTTTATTTCCGCGTTGACGGATAATGAAGTTAGAATGCAAGTGTTGAGGGCTAAGCCTTAGACCCTTGATGGGGCAGTACGCTCTGCTTTAGATGAGGAATCATATAAGAAGGTAGAGGTACCTTTTTCGGTTGGTGTAGTTGGAGAATCGGAGGTTTCGAATGGAATCGGTGCATTAACCCAGGCGGTGGAAAGTTTGCAGGAACAATTGAGAGAGATGCAGATTGAGCAGAATAAATTACGGGACGAAGTTTTAAGTCAGGGTCGAGGTCAGGACGGTAATAATTTTTATAGAGGTCGTCGGGGCCGAGGTGGTTGTGGAAATGGAGGAGGTAGAAGTAGGAATAGAGGTAGGAATAGAGGTAGAGGTAAAGGTGATTGGTCCCACAAGTCTGGTTTAGACAATGGTTTAAACGAGTAAAGACTGGGGTAGGGGTCGAACCTCAGTCTATGATAGAAAGGACCCTCCCACCTGAGAGTATCGGTCATAGTTATCTGACTCTCAAAGTCTTGAATGAAAATGTTAAGTTCCTACTGGATACTGGTTCGGCAGTGAGCTTAATCAGTACAAGAGTGTTATATGATATTTTGGGTATTGAGCAGTCTCTATGTTAGAGAGGCTCCTCGTAGTGTTTTGGGGTCTAATGGGCAGCCCCTTGATTTAAAAGGGTTAATTGATTTACCTGTAGCTGTTGGTAAGTATCAATGTGTACAAACTTTTTTTTGTGATCGATTTTGCATTTGATGCAATCTTGGGAATTGATTTTATGAATAGAACTAATTCAGTGATCTCCTTACCAGACAAAACTATTACGATTTTAGGGGTTAAATTTTTCCTTGAGTTTTTGAATGAAAATAATCAAATTCATGTATTGCTGATTGAGGGATTGACAGTACCTCCCTTTTCGGAAGTTGTCGTGAAGGGTCGTATTGACGGTCCACCAACTGGACAGAGTTTGTGTGAACCCGAC
This sequence comes from Pictodentalium vernedei, assembly GCA_031216915.1. Classification (NCBI taxonomy): domain Eukaryota; kingdom Metazoa; phylum Mollusca; class Scaphopoda; order Dentaliida; family Dentaliidae; genus Pictodentalium; species Pictodentalium vernedei. Next base: position 536,725,910 of record CM062293.1, read on the forward strand.
CCAGGGTTTATGAAAAATCATCATGGATTAATGCTGGGACGAAGTATTGTTGATGTTAGTCAACCGGAAGTTCCTGTCAGATTAATAAATGTTTCTCAGGCCGCATAAAAGTTAAAAGGTGGTGAATCTGTGGCTGTTCTTCAGAATGTTGAAATTTTGGATGAACAAGCTAATGAGTTCTCCCCTTCAGATGATGGGAAGTTCTCCCTGTCACAAACTTATGACAGAGAGGCATTGACTAGTGTTCAAGTGGAACAGGCCAATGAGTTTTTAGAAAAGAATCGCGACGTATTTATACAGTTTGAAGGTGATTTGGGCCGCACTGATCTCATTCAGCATAATATTTGTACGGGTGGCCATCTTCCTATTAAGCAGCGGGCGTATCGGCTCCCTTTTCATAAAAGGCGCGAGGTAGAGCAACAGATAGAAGCTATGCTCAAGCAGGGGGTAATTCAGCCTTCTTCTAGTCCGTGGGCGGCTCCCATAGTTTTAGTTAAAAAGAAAGACAATAGTTTTCGTTTTTGTGTGGACTATCGTAAATTAAATGCCATTACAAAAAAAAAGATGCCTATCCCCTATGCGTATAGATGAGGAGAGTTTAGAAGGTATGGCGGGGGCACAGTGGTTTTCTACCTTATATTTGGCTTCTGGGTATTGGCAAATGGAGTTGACTCCTGATGCCCAAGAGAAAACGGCCTTTACTACTGGTGTTGGGCTTTATCAATTCACAGTCCTCCCATTTGGGCTCTGTGGGGCCCCTGGATGCTTCGAGAGGCTCATGGAGCTTATACTAAAAGGGTTACACTGGGAAACCTGCCTTATATATATTGATGACGTCATCATATATGCGCGGTCTTTCCAGGAACATATTGAACGATTACAAGAAGTTTTTTAGCAGAATAAGATCCGCAGGGTTAAAATTGAAACCCTCCAAGTGTGCGTTATTTAGACGTCAGGTCTCTTATTTAGGTCACATTGTTTCCGCGTCGGGTGTGTCACCTGACCCGGAGAAAAGTGCGCGTGTAAAAGATTGGCCTGTTCCGACTTGCTTGAAAGATCTTCGGAGTTTTGTCGGTTTATCTGCGTATTATCGAAAATATGTGTTTCATTTTTGTACTTTGGCAAGTCCTTTAACCAAGTTAACTCGCAAGAACGAGAAATTTGTTTGGAGCGAGGCCCACCAAAAAAGCTTTTGATGTATTAAAAGACAAATTGTGTCAGAGCCCAATTTTGGCTTACCCAGATTTCGAGTATGAATTTATTCTCGATACGTATTTGAGTGATTTTGCCTCTGGCGCAGTTTTGTCTCAAATTATAGAGGGCAAGGAGCGAGTGATAGCTTATCTCAGTAAAGCCCATTCCCAGCAGGAGAAAAATTATAGTGTTACCCGGAAAGACCTATTAGCCGTGATTAAAAGTGTTAAACATTTTAGACATTTTCTCATTGCTAAGCATTTTACGCTGCGAACTGACCACGGGTCTTTGCAGTGGTTGTTTAATTTTAAGGAACCTGTTGGGCAGGTGGCACGTTGGCTGGAATACCTCAGTGGATTCGAATTCACGACGATTCACCGTCGTGGTGAACAGCATAAAAATGCAGATGCGCTGAGTAGGATTCCTTCCTGTAATAAAAATAATATTAATACTGTAGAGTTTGAGTCTGGAATTAAATTGACTAAGGAAAATCAGCGGGCTGATCCCGTTATTAAAAGGTTTCTCGAAATTAAACTAAAAGGAGAGAAAACTAGTCTTGATAAATTAAAAGGAGAACCCCCGGAGCTTCAGAAGTATGTGAGTCAGTGGGAACATTTTTTTGTGGAAAATGACATTCTTTTTCGAGAATGGACACAAATAGGGACCCCCAGTAAAACTTTGTGGGTGGTCCCAAAAGACTTAAGAAGTCAGGTATGTAAGGAGCATCATGATCCTTTAGTGGGTGCACATTTGGGTGTCCATAAGACATATTCAAAAATTCGAGAGCGGTTTTTCTGGATAGGTATGCGTCGGGATGTAGAACTTTGGGTTCAGTCTTGTCCGAGTTGTCAGCGTCGTAAGCCGCCGGGCAAGGCCAGTCGAGCTCCCATGGTAACAGACAAAGTGTCGGAGCCTATGGAACGAATTGCTTTAGACATTTTAGGGCCATTACCCGAGTCTGTTCAGGGCAATATATATATTTTGGTTATATCAGACTATTTTTCCAAGTGGACGGAGGCTTTTGCTATCCCGAATCAAAGGGCAAGTACAGTAGCCGATGTGGTGATTCGAGAATGAATTAGTCGGTATGGTATGCCGAAATTCATACATTCAGATCAGGGATCGAATTTTGAGTCAGATCTATTTCAAGAAGTTTGTCGCTATTTTCAGATTAAGAAGACTCGTACCTCTCCTTATATGCCTCAAAGTGATGGCCAAGTTGAGAGGTTTAATAGAACTTTAGCGTCTATGTTAGCCTGCTTTGTAGAGGACAATCACAGCGACTGGGAATATTATCTCCCATTCGCCATGATGGCCTATAGGAGCGCCAAACATGAGACTACTGGGTTCACCCCCTTTAGTATCATGTTTGGTAAGGAAATTACTTTACCTACAGAATTAACTGCTGGTAGAACTCCTGATAGGGATTGGGCTCCCTCTCAGTATGTTAGTGAATTAGAGAGTCGTCTTGCCCAAATTTTCCAGTTAGTTTCGGCGAAATGTGATTCTGAGATTAAAAGAAGAAAGAAAATTTACGACAAACGAGTTTTCGGCAAACCTTTGACCGTTGATGATAAGGTTTGGCTTTATTTACCTAGGGTGAATAAAGGCCAAACCTCAAAATTTGCACAATTTTGGGTTGGTCCCTATATTATCAAAAGCAAACTCTCGGACGCAAATTATCTTGTGGTTCGCATCGGAGGAGGTAAACCACAGGTTGTACATTTTAACCGATTGAAGAAATGTTACAGCCGTAAGTCAGATGTGGCTAATTCGAATATGGGTGCCCCTATGTGTCCCAGACCTGATGATCCTAGTGGAAATAATTTAGACCGGTCCTCAGTGGAGAGTCATGGGGAGGAGGAGGCGATCCTCGATGAAGGTCCAACTAGTAGGCGTGGTCGTTTCCTTCGGCGACCGCGCCGACTAGGTTCTCAAGACTTTGTATTCTATTAATTATTTATTGTTTTTTTTTTTTTTTTTTGGCAACCCACTTGACATTGTACGTTAGGTTGGCGGTTCGCGTGGGCTTGATGTGTAAATTTTGTGATTAAGCGCGATAGATATTTAGAATTATTTGAGTTTTAAATTTTGCGCTTATAAATCGGCCTTCGACTTAGAATTACCTTTGCTGGGTATCTATGGTGATACCAAAGTGTTATAACTTGTAAATAATTAAATATATGAGCTATTGATTTGTTATATGAGCTGTGTTGGCTTGTATGGTAATAATTTTTCTTTCTTTTATTATAATTGCGTCATTTCCCTGCCGTTGGGGATTGCCGCTTGAGATGAGTTTTGGAAAGTAACATTTTGTGTAAATGTTTGAGGGTATCGCCATGGGGCTATTTCCCGATAGCCCCTGTGACGATACCTTCAGACTAGATTGATCATAGTTGGTACAAATGCAAGTGTGGTTGGCCCCTTTTTATACCCGTCAAGATCGTTCTTGAGCCCGCTGACCGGTTCATTTTTGCGATTCGGTGCGCAAGAGGGTTGGTTTTATTATTTGGGGGGGAGGGGGGGGGGGTCGTGTGCGTGTGTAGGAAGGGAAGTGAGAGTTATGCGCTAGGGTATGTTTCGTGAATATAAGAGTTATGGAAGTTAAGCTACCGGTAGCTATTATGATAGAATATTTCGCGAGCGATGTGTCCGTGGTAGTAATCTAAGTTAATAAACGGGTCAGCTTGGTCAAGAGAACTATCTGACGGGAAATTATGAACATTTTTCTTTTTTTTTTCTCTTTTATGTTGGTTCCTAATTTCATTTAAGGAAATGATTGTATAACCTTTTGTGGAAAAATAATATTGTGAATCTAGATACTGTTCTCTGTGTAACTTTTTCCTTATAGCACAATGGAGATGTTGTTGGGCCATTCATTTGTGAGAAGAATTGGAGGGATAGAAAAGCTGCCTGATCGTTTACATGGAATCCCTGGAGCCAGACTTCAACAATTGACATCCATATGTGTTATTGGTGCAGAGACTGTGTTGATGCAAATTGGTGAAAATGACGTAGATAGTAACGTCTTCCATCTTGGACAGTATAAACTTGACGTTGAAAGACTTATTAACTGTTGTTTTCGCCAAGGCGTTAAAAAAATAATCTTAATGGGTTTATTCCCTCGAATGAAGAAAAGAGTGTCTAGCACCCTGTATGAATTGAGAAGGGTTGCTGTTAACCAGTTCTATAAAACTCTTCCAGGCCCAAATGTTGTTTTTAAGCCTTTATTTAAGGTGTCCCGTAGGCATTTTTCTGGAGACGGGGTACATTTGAATGACTTGGGCCAGTTTTCATATGTAAAATATATTGTTTCAGTCTTGGACGAACAAAGCTCCTCTAGTTGAAAGTTATTACCAGAATGAGCACTGCAGTATCCATAAGCTTGAAAATATTTTAAAAAGCTTACATTCAAAGAATGATTAAGTTCCAGGGGAACTTTCATCTAATAAATGAAAGAGTTATATTTTGTTTTCTCTTCCGGTTAAATTATTGGAATAAAATCGTTAATGTCTATGCTGGGAGTTCTGTGTGGGTCTATAGAAATAAAAGTGTTGTTGATTTATGTTTGAATGGGCCCATATCTGACGATTTCCACCCCCTGCGGCATGACAAAGTCGGCTTCAGGCAGTACTGGTTTTCGATAGTGGATCAGTTCTGGTCGGGGACCTGTTTCGGCCTAAAATGATAACCGTTAGCCTTATATAATGTGGCATTTGTTGAAAAATTATTATTTAATCAATTGTAATTGTCTTATGAGGAACCACACAATAATATCTAATACTCAGTATTAGAGGGTTTTTTTTGTTTTTTTCTTTTGACATTTTTATTTACGAAGGAACTGTACATATCTTCCCCTTTTTGTCTTTTTTCAACGGGGGCGTTGAACCTTGGGGTGGGGGTGGTGTAAGAAAGAAAATTACCATGCATATTATGTGTGCACACATACCTATTAGTAGATATGCATATACTTACATATATATGTGTATGGGTGTGTGCACATCTCTGATGTGTGGAGGCGAATTAGTCGCTTTGTTATGGAAAATATTAAATTTCTATGTGGTGGCCTTAAGATCTTGCACACATTACTGAGAGTTATAAAAGTGGGTCAAAATTCGTGTTGTATAGTTGATTTGAACTAGCTCGTGCCGCAATCGATATGATCCTGCACGAATTTTTGGTGAGCTGAGAGATGATATAACCTGGTTTGAATTTTGATTCTGATGAGAACATTTTGGATCTTCTTCGGGGTAAGTTGTTTTATTTTTTGCTCTCCTTCGGATTAACTCCCCGCCGGGGCCGGTCATTTTAACATGGACTTTTGATCCTCGTCCTGTGCCTGGATATTTACGATTAGTCCCGATGTCTCTGTCTAATCGATGAATTTCGGTATGTGACGGGTTTCGGTGGGTCGTTAAATTTAGAACCCCCCCCCCCCCCCCCCCCCCACACACTCCGTTTCCATCTGATAACTTTATGGAATTTTACAATTATAGTAAATAGTATATTCTACCCTTCAATAAGTTATTTAAGGGGGTAGAATAGGAAATATGACAGTCAGGCTGTTCGATACAACAACCTAATTGATGCGCTATGAGCGTGAGGGATTTAGAATGAATATCTATTGATTCGGAAATATGTGTTATACGATTGTTAACGTAACCCTTCCGCCGGTAGTTTCGGGTGGTAGGACTTTTGGTACCGACTTATGAAGAGCTCCCCTTCTTTAGCCAAGGGTTGTAGCCTTGTGAAGAATTGTAAGTATTTTTGTTGAGCAATTCTTCTGAATTTTTGAAGGATTGGAACCTGGATTCCGACTTAGGAGAGTTCCCCCCCCCCCCCCTCTTTAGATAGGGCGCGGTAGCAACCGATTTATATCTATATAATAAGACTAAATGTTGGTATATAAGTCCTTTGCCGGGGAAAAAGGAATTTGATGAGCGAATTGGTGGTTATGGCTTGTAGAGCTAATATTATCAAAGTGATGTGTTGTTTTCACTTGTAAAGTGAAACAGTTGATGTAAAAGAGAAATATCAATTATGTGTAAGTAGAATTCCATATACGTCATCCAATGTAGAATGTAAAGAAGGGGAAGAACACTTTTGTACAATAAAATCATTAATACATTCAATTAATTCGTTCAACATTTGCGATGATTCCTTTTGTAGCTTCTAACCCTTACAACGAGCCTTTTTGAATATTCATTAATCCTGCCCTTTTAAAATTTACCGATGTTTAGGACTTGCCTATGGATAACTTTTGCGGCGTGGCTGTTGGCCCGAACTCATTTCTTGTAATTGGGTCCGGTCCGGGAGCAACGGCGCAAAAAGGGGTGTCAGGGCCGTGTTGGCATTTGTGAAAGATTTTAGGTGATTAATTTAATCAATTTCTCTTTAAACGAACCTGTAGAAACCCCTCGACAACAAGTTTGTATTCGGCTGGATCTTGTTTGGCTTCTGCGGTGAGGCTCTGTCGCCTGGAACTCATTTTTAGTGAGTTCGCGCCGAGAGTGCCTGCGCAGCAAGATCTAGGCGGGGTTAGATCAGTGTCGTTACAATACAACAGTTTGGAAAACATCGTCAAACAGTAGTGATATTTAGGGTAAAAATGTCATAGTCATATGATAATAACGCCGATCAGGAAAAACAGATAAAACTACTGAGGTCAAAACTCCGGAAAGTATTTGTAGAAATTACCTTCACGGAAGGCGTTCAGGCCTCTTTTAATACAACTGAAGAAGTGTTAAGGCTGCTTATCCCGGTGTGACTTGAAGGAACTTGAACATACAACCTGCTTGCACTAAACTCAGGCTAGAATGAATACCCAATACACCGTAAAAAACACGGTGAAAACATGCACCAAATGCACTGGTCGTTGTCTGAAGTCATCGACCAATCAAAACAAGAGGCGGGAAAATTTTTCCCGTTGTCGCATTTACAGACATTTTTGGCTTTACACTGAAACGCCAAAAAAATTATATTATGGCCATTTGTTCAGTGCTAATCCTTTGGGAAACAATTGAAGAATTGTAGAGACAGTGCGATTTTTTGTTTCCTATTTCGTCGAGTCGAGGAATCTCTTAACACATCGCGATACTGAGCAGAATAATAACGTCGCCGCTGTCACGCAAAAACGAGGCGATTTCGGTCTGGTATGACGAATGCTTGATACCGGTTCAAAGGGAGAGGGGGAATCCAAATGGGATGAGCGAAAGTATTTTGATACCTTAAGCTGTCTGATGTATCCTCTTCTGGAAAAGAAAACCAACCCAACTACTTCAAGAGTGCATTTTGGGGATGCTGCTTATTAAATAAAATCACACAGGGCTAGTTTACTCATTGACCATAAGTTTAACCCTTTACCCAACGAATCGCCCACATCCGCCCGCTTAATATGCAAATTCAGCAGCGGAAAAATATTATTTTTCGAAAAATGTCAGCAAAACCATATCATGTGGCCCCTCTTTGGAACGAGCTCGTCGAGCTCGTTCCAACGAGGGGCCACATGATATGGTTTTGTTGGAATTTTTTGAAAAAAGTTAAAAAATGATATTTAAAATAATAAATTTTGAAATCCTCTGCGTTGGGTAAAGGGTTAAATCTACTCGCTGGGCTCATTAACTTTTGAATATACTATTCGGTTTACGAGTCGATTAAAGAGAGACAGGGACGTCTTTACCGAGAGACAGAGACAGACAGACAGACAGACAGATTTTAAAGAAATTCTTAACTCGAATGTTTTTTTATGATAATAATAAAATACACAAATATAAAAAAAAAATGTAAATAAAAATCAATTGATTATTATTAGTTAGTGAATCGGATTATTTGTTGACTTTGATGAATAGAGTTTTTTTCAGATTCCTCCTTATTTGTCCCAATTTAACGACGGAAAATCCGACAAATACGAACGAGTGTGGCGACCGGATAAAAATATCTTGAAATTTGACGCTCTCGAAAGCTGTGAGGTGTACGTCTTCAAACATTCGGGAGAGTGGAACATGACAACCAAAAGTCTCTGAACGCGGCTGGTTGTAAAACAAAAATAAAAAAAAACAATTCCAGGTCCGTAAAGCGCAATAACTCTGAGAACAAAATAGGTGGAACCACTCTTATGAGAGATCTGCGAGAAGATGTTAAAATCCGGGCTCAAAATTTAACAAAATCAGGGTTTCCACTCACCTTAATTCTATGGGATTTCTGCTGTGAAACTTGAAACCATTAACCATAGTGCAGAGTCTTATCTTATTAATAAATGATATGGCGAAAAAGAACCTCAAGTCATAAAGTAAACAGTTAATGGATGCAAGGACCTGATAGCAGCGACGGATGGTAAAAACACAAATTATGAGACAAACACGCTGCCATTCCACCATATATGTTAAAAGTGTCCGTCTAAAAGACAAACATTCGCGAAAAAAATACCAAATCCGTAAAGGGTAATAACTCTGGCAAGAATACGGCAAATAATACAGGTGTGACAGGAATGATAGTCCGTAGAAAAATTAGTCCCTCTGGACTATTATTCCGCGGAATTATAGTCCTAGGTCTACCATTTCTAGGAATAGTAGTCCGGCGGACTACTATTCCTAGAAATGGTAGACCTAGGACTATAATTCCGCGGAATAATAGTCCAGAGGGACTAACGTTCCTACGGACTACCATTCCTGTCACACCAGCATTGTATGTGAGACTACACATCTATACGATACATTTGCATACCAAATACGATGTTATTCCACGAAGTATTTCACAAGTTATCGAGTTTAGAAAACTCGTTGGTCACAAGCAGACAGACAAACATTGTCACACATTTAGAGCTGGTCGTCGTAACTGAAAAACTTTATCGATACTCCACAAAGATATATGAGAACGTGAATAGATAAGAGAGTCTTAATTGTTATTGATAATGGATTCAGCACCATTCACCTGATAAACCTGTAAATGTCATGGAAGAAAGAAAACTACGCAGGAAGTGCCATTCACAACATATCTTTTCTTCCAGACATGAACTGAATGGGCTAGCATAATTCATTACCTTTGATGCACAACTTTTATATTAGTCACACCCGCGATTTATTTTAAAATTTAATTTAGTTGTTTTAGCCGCTGAATAACTGTTTTGAAGCGCCCATGAAGGTCGTTACCAACTTTAATTCAACCTTTCTACCGTAGAGAACCTTCTTAGACATATATGGTGTTGGATCTTAGCCAGGCAGAGCCTTTTCTTATCCATACTCTTCTCAAACGGTTCCGGGACACCAAGTGTGCAGCGTCCAAATGACTAATATATATCTCTTTCGATAGCCATACAATCGAGAAATGTTCACAACAATCTCTCGTGCCTGGCAAAACAATTTTTAAAACAATATTAGCTACAAACATACACACAATAGTTTTTTTTTCGCGAGAATGAGTGGAGAAAATAAATTATTCATTGTTGAAATCATTTTTCTTCTAGTGCGTATCTAGTATATAGAGTAAACGAATCGATGTTTTACACAAGATCCCTCATTCTTTAAGTTAAAAAAACCCCTGAGAAATTCAAATCCAAACACACACATGAGTTATTCACGAGAAGGAATGAAGAAACTAAATTCTTTATTTGAAAAAAAAATATCTTCTGGTGTATATATTATATATAGAGCAAACGAATCAATGTTTTGTAGATCGCTTATTCTTTAAGTTAAATGATTCATACTTCTAAATGTGTATTTAACAGTTATCTTTTTCATTATTATTATTTTTGCAAATATTCTGAAAAATGTAGGTATTAGGAAGGTAGTCTTGCAATACATCGATTTAGCGGTCTCGATGCGTAGTGTTCGAACATAAGGTGATAGATCCCTCCCGATGGGGTGGAGTGTGACAATGGTGTCAAAACGCGGACGGTATTAGGAAAGCAGTCATGTCAAGTATCAAATGAAACATCGCAACGCATGGAGTTCGAAAAGGATGTACCGACCCTTCCGAGGTGTGGGGGGGGGGGGGGGATTTGACAAGGGTGTCGAAACGTTATCGGAATTGAAAGGTAGACAGTTCCCACTCCGTGTAGTAGTGGGAGGTAGGGGTGCAAAACGTCGTACGTTTTCGAAAGCTAGGCATGTTACATATCAAATGAAAGTTCTGACGCGTATAATTCGCCACTGATGTGTTCGACCTCACTCACTTGTTGAGGATGGGTGTGGGGTATAAGAAAACCATAGGTTGCTTTTCTGAGAGGTGAGCACACTGGCTTTTATTATGTATCGCGGGCAATAACCTATTTTGTGCACACGCCAGGGCCTGTGGGTTAAAAACTGAATCCTAACGCGTGTCTTTAAAAACACTGTTTTTTTCTATTTTAACAAATATTCATTATGAAAGTCTAATTTATAAATCCATATTCATTGCATATTACTCTTATTAAACACGAAAACAAAATGTCAGCATCTACTATCAAACTAGTTTAGCCCTCTTGATATTCAGATGAGAAAATCGTCTAAACTGATATTTCTTTTCGATCAACACCCGCCAAACCATTATATATATAGGTTACACCATAGAAAGCATGTGATATTGAACATGCAATCGCGAGGGTGTTCACGAGAGATTTGCACGAGAGAACATGTCCGAGCGACTGTATGTTCAATATCACGAGTTGATATGGTGTAAACGTCTTGTCACAGAGTTGTTTTCTCAGACAAACTAACGACGCACAGTCAGCAAGAAAGACACAATATCAAGTCTCGATAAAATTAACTGAGCTGCTCTCTGTTGTGGCACTTGCATTTGAACAGCTGATGGATACAGCAGGTTTTTGTCACTCCTTAATTTGGCATTGTTTTCTCATTCTTTTAAACACTTTCTTTTTTTGAGTCAGCAAAATCTTGCTATCGTTATACGGAAAACTTCATTTTTATCGTACTTTTTTTTTTTTTTAGTTTTAATATTTAATGGAACAAATTACATTTCCTCGCCTGAGTGCTAGAATGTCCTATGTCCCATAGGGGACATAGGACATTCTAGCACTCAGGCGACGATTTGGTGTCTACAAAATGGAATACATACGCATAACTCAATATGATATAATATTACACGGCATAACAGAGAAAATACATTTCAAAACAGGGATTCGACAGAAAGCTTATAGCTTATTTTGGGTCGCCTCCCAAGCTCTTTCATTTTAAATCTGAAACGTTGTATAATAATTTTCAGCAGGCGAGACAGTTCAGAATAGTTACTGAATGGGTGCAGATACTTTAATGGAGATCACTGAAATGTTTCGCAGGTTTTTTGTTTATGTCAGAGCTGGCACTGTCCCAATTCATTGTTTTGTTCTCGAAAGATATCCTTCATCGCCCAGGTGTTGCAGAGCTCGGGGTGATATTTGTTGAAGACAGCATATGCTCCTATCAACTCTTCGAAATACATTTCTTCTTTTAAACAAAGGAGTGACGTCATAACTATGTAATAAACGTTTATACGCGTGCATTACATACTTCCCCTTCTTTTGACAAACGTTAAAACAATTATCTGTGCATAATTGTCAGTATATACACCTGGAACTTCATTAAGCAGCCTCTGAAATGTTTCATGACAGTGAATTTACTGTAACTGTTTATAACGTTTTAATGATTGCTATGCCTTGAGTACATTTCATCTACTGAAACATGATGTTTCTGGTTGATAGCGTACTCCAAACACATCTCTTCGTTCACGTGAAGCATGCTTCCCACGAATGTCACAAAAAAACTATCATCCACATGCAATATCTGAGTACAAGACAAAACAGTTTGTCACTTCTTTTATCAATAAATGTTGACATGGCAAGGTGGAGACTAACAGACACTAAGATGGCAAATCGTTGGCATGCATGCAATAGGCATGCAATCAAAGTTATTTGAAGGCAACTTGGCTGTAATCATTCAGCCATCAGCAGACTTATCCGAAAACTTCATCAAACCAACGATGTTAAGGACAAACCAAGGCCTGGACAAAAGATCCATCCCCGGGAAGATTGGATTCTAGCACGCATCGTTAGCCTGAGGTTTTGAAACACATTTGGCCCCTTAACAGGCATTTGTGCAACAGAACTGTACGAAGCCGTCTCAAAGCAAGCAATGGATGTGAGGTCCAGAAGGGTCATCAAGCGTCCAGATCTGTCCGATCAGTATCAATTACGACGTTTGGAGTGGTGTATGGCACGACAATATTGGAATCCCAGGACATGGAGCAGAGTCCATTGGTCAGACGAGAGTAGGTTCCTGCTTCACGTCACAGATGATCGCATGAGAGTATGAAGACAAATTTTCCATCAAAACATTAGCGACAGATATGTGTAATTAGCGCCATTAATATACTGAATATGTTCATCATTGTGTTTTCTTCCATTTATCAATAGACCACTCTTTCCGTATACAAACACTTTTAGCTATCTGAAGATAGCCTGAAAGTCATGACAATTCCAACTAGAACCACTGCGAAAAAAACAGGGGGAACTGAATAAAGTTCCAGGTGTATAAATAATTAAAATAGAAAACATTCAGAAAATTACTTCGGCATACTAATTAACTTTAGAGGGCAACACAAATATGTATATTAATACTTCCAGATCAAAACATTCCTTACAAAGTTTTTCACTCTTTCTGTCTTGGATATCATTCCTGAAAAATCGTCTTACCATTAAACATATACAAATGTTTTTGAGAATACCATGGTGTTGGATAGAAACACCCTTTCATCAAGTTGAACGAGAGCTATATTCGAATACTGAATTCAAACAATGAGTTTGCTCAGCAATGGCCAAGGCAAGGGCATTTTTTCTATCTTACATTTACTCCATTGGTTAGGAAATAGTTGCAACTGATTTTCAATTGTACATCTTAAGCATTAACCCTTTACCCAACGCAGACGGTATCAAAATTTATTATTTTAAATATCATTTTTTTAAGTTTTCTAAAAATTTCAACAAAACCATATCATGTGACCCCTCATTGAGCTCGTTCCAATGAGGGGTCACATGATATGGTTTTGTTGAAATATTTTGAAAAATTTAATTTTTTCATCTGCTCAGTTTGCATACGACGCGGGCGGATGCGGGCGATTCGTTAGGTAAAGGATAACTTTAACCCTTTACCTAACGCAGACGATATCAAAATTATTTTAATTATCATTTTTTCAAATTTTTCAAACCATTTCAAGAAAACCATACCATGTGACCCCTCGTTGGAACGAACTCGACGAGCTCGTTCCAATGAGGGGTCACATGATATGGTTTTGTTGAAATATTTTGAAAAATTTAATTTTTTCAACTGCTCAATTTGCAAACAACGCGGGCGGATGGCGGGCGATTCGTTAGGTAAAGTGTTAACTATTTACCCAACGAATAGGCCGCACCCACCCGCGTAATTTTCAAATTGAGCAGTAGAAAATGTTTTGTTTACAACAATTCAACTAAGTCACATCATGCGACCCTCATTACAACGAGTTCGATGCTTCATTAATTAAAATGTTACTGATGATTTATTACCTTGTAAACTCATACGTGGGCATCACTGCGAACGAGTGGAGTACTCTACATTAAGCCGTTCTTTTCTATTTGCGAAAACAAGGCATGCTTGTGAAATAAGTTTAATGTGTGTGTGTTGTGTGGCGCGGGGGGGGGGGGGGGGCTAAGCGGGTACCTGTTTGTTAAACACAGAGTATTAGTACTAACCAAGAAACAATAATGATATATACTGCGTTTTTACTGGTATATTTTTCATCATTGACAGCTACATGCCCAACTGGATACAAAATAGAAAGAGGACTGTGTTACAGATATTACAGTAACGAACTGGGGTATGACAATGCAACGAGTGTTTGTCAATCAGATGGAGGGCACTTATTGACAATTCCAAGCCTCGATGCTGTAAACCATTTTCTCTCCTGCTGCGGTGAGTAACACTTTATCGTTGAATTTAAAAAAACAGCCCTGGCATTGACTGTGAGAAGTTTGCAAATCTTCTAAGTAGAATTGCCATTGGTGATCAACACAACCCGCTGTGGTTTACGACTTGACAACCAGTTACGCAGTGAGTTTAAAAAACGAATATGTTCTCTGACTCCTTAACAAACCTGTCACTTGATTAATTATATTGACTGATCTTAACTCTAACCTGCTCCTATAGTTTCTGTGCATCTTCATAGGCAATAGGGTGCTTGGTATTGTAATATAACGCATCGTCGATGTGACGCCTTCCGTGTGCGCACATGAATGTATGTTTCACGGGTGTACTTGATAGTATAAGGCGCGCGTAAGTTATTACGTGCGAACATGTTACCAACGCCCACAGATGCCCTTTATTTATCCTATATGGCAACAGGGTTTCTGATTGGTTTTAGTGTTACCTTAAAGCACCCTGTGCTTTATTGATATTGAATATTACCGTTTTCCAAGAGAATTCAGCAGAACTTGTTCTTTATTTAAGACATTGCTGGTAAAATGTTGAAGGTGGACCTTTTTAGAAGGCAAGACTGAATGGGGTATTTTTGTTGCAATTTATTCGGAAATGGTAGTTAGATATTTGTTACGGACAGCATTACTCGAGTTCCAACTAGCCGTATTTTATCAGCTTAATGTTTATAGTTGGGTGGAATATTGCACAGTAACATGTCACGTAGCGTATAATAAGTCTGTGCTATTTCAGTGAATATCGGGAATTGTCGGATTCGTATGGACTTGAAAATGCAAGCGCTCGTGAAAAATACAAGTTTCAGATCCACACTCATGAGATAATGCCTGATATTCACTGAAATTGCTGAGATATCCATATTTTTTTTTATTTGTACTTTTTCCCACATTTTCATTAGATAGCCCGAGATACTTTTCACGTTCGCGGGGAAAGTTTTACGTACGCACGCGACACTTTCGCATTCAAACGCGATACTTTACGTACCTGTACGTGAATGTTTTAAGTGTACACATGATATTTTTTGTTCGCGCTTGACACTTTTCGCATGCGCACGTGAAGTTATTGCGTACGAACATGTTACTAACGCCCGAAGATATCCTATACTTATCCATATATGACAGTAAGTATTTTTAAGGAGGAATTTAGGGCTTTTCCTTAAGAGTACCATGTGTTTTAACTGATTATTGAATAATAATGTTTACATAACCTGTTCTTTATTGGAGATACTGACGATACAAGTTTCAAATGAATCTTTGTTAGAAGAGTTGTCTGAATTGCGTCCGTTTGTCGCAATTTTTGGGAGAATGGTAGTTAATGATTCGTTATGGACAGTCTGAATGGTGTAGACGTTTGCAATTTGTACATAAACAGTTGTTCGATATTTTTCTCGTACAGCGGTGACGCAACGAATTTGAGACTTTGAATGGGTATTATCAACCCTTTAAAATCGGAGGCTTTCTGAAGTTGATGGCATGAGATGGACAGATTATAAACTAAGGCCCGGTATATCACCACTTTTCGCTAGAATTGGATATCTAATCGAAACGAATCGAATTTCGAATAACATTTACTTTCCAATTGTTACAATACTGCATCTGTCTTATTTTACAGTCTCTCTCTCAATATGCGTACGGGTTAGACTTGTAGCATCGAACCACAAGTATAAGTTGATGAACCTAACTCTTCACACTGAAAGGTTGAACAGTCTATTTATATGCCAGTCATAATTATTCTGAATAGAAATTTCGGGATAGACCAGTGCTGAGATCCGACGCGCAACGTACAGTCATTAATTATTACCTTATGGGATGGGGCTCTGACACACTGGCATTCAATTTACCCGCATTTGTCGTTTTGAATGTTTGACGTACAAAAAGGGTTCGAATATTTTCTGATATCGGTATTCCGGCGGTGACAACTCACCCCACAGTTATATTAGCAACGGAGCGAGATTAAAACAGGAATTGACATGTATTACCAAACAGGACAAAGGGAGACCATATTTCGCCCATTAAGTCTAGCAAGACACCGTCTGCAAGGCATTAGCATCACATACTGTTTCACTGGAGGGCAATACAATGTGCAAAAAAACAGGCTTTACACGATATCCGCGATCGCATCCACTGACATTTCCTGAAATATTCTCACTGAATTTGTGTTATCTCGGTAGACTGGATACATTCACTCTCCATTTTTAGAAAACTGAAGGAGAAGTTGTCATCTTCATAATGTCGACAATAACGGAGTGTATGAAGATCCAAAATCAGGGCGATTTGATTCGTTTGTTTTTCGAATAATCAAAATAATTTTGACTAGAATCGAAACAGAATAAAATTTCAAACGTTATCAGCATCACATGTGAATCACATTGTAAAGCTGCTGGATTTCGTCCGGACTAGAATTGTTAAGACGCATCTTTAATGGAAATTTTATTCCCTAAGTTCATCATTTATTTATTTATTGGTGTTTAAGGTCACATATGTCTGCACAATGGCTAATCATGAACACGACAGTTTTACGGGTGGAGGAAGCCGGAGTACCCGGAGAGAACCACCGATCAACGGCGAGCAACTGTCAGCTCCCCAAAATACTAACCCCCACAGGCTGGGATAGCATTGGTTGAGGACAAGTGCACCATCGACGTGCAGTACGCCTTAGCACAGAGCGCCACCGAACCGCCACGTGTGCAATGGGAATGAAGTGTCTTGCCCAAGGACACAACACGGTTGCCGCAGGTGGGATTCGAGTCGACGACCTCCCGGTTTGCAGCCTGCACCTCTACCTACAGAGCCTGTCGCAACATCATTGAGTCTGCCTCTCAGCAACTATTTTTTGTGTATACCAATAGCAGGAATGAACTATTAATTAAGGACAGCAAATCACACAGAAGCTGAAAAATGGTCCACGTTTCCAACCAAAAACATTCGTGGTGACGTCTGTGTTAACCCAGATCAGACAACCGAGATTTCTAACGTAGGCCCTTAATCCTAAAAGCATAAGTGTTACATGAACGCAAAATATCACCACAAATTATCATCTATTCCCATTGAAATAGGTTCTGGGAAATATTTTTATTCTTTCTTTACCCAAGGGAAGTGTAACCCTATTCGCACCGAGGCAAACAAAACGTCTAAATTTCAAATTACATTATTCCCATAATTCAACTAGGAATTCCAGCAATTTAATATTGTTTGATAGCTCAGGGTGCTCTGTCACACAATATTAATTTGGATAAATTCCAACTTGCATTATGGACAGAAATACAAATTAACTGGAATTATTTTGATGGAACACCCACAGTTGAATACACTGTGTAAATTTCAAGTTGCATGCTTTCCCATAATGCAACTAGGAATTTAATCAGTTTAATAGTGTTTGACAGAGCTCATTGAGCTATGTCAAACAATATTAAATTGGCTAAATTCCAACTTGCATTAAGGTAAAACATGCAAATTAACTGAAACTATTTTGTTGGAACACCGACAGTTGAATACAAAGATGGGTGTAGTGTATTCCCAGCAGGGACCATAATGAAAGATCGGGTTTCTTATGGACGCACATACAATACAACAGAAATATATATTTTATCACTTGATACACAGTAATAATTCCCATTTCAAAACAAAATATTGTGAGTCAGATGTGTCTGTTACCAATTTTTTAATTTGAGATCAAAATCTCAAATTCGCGCTCTCAAACACAACTCACAAAATAATATCTGTTCCCCACTGGGCTTCTCATTTTCAAAATTGCAGGTAGACCAAAAATGATTTGCCTTAAATTACTCCAGGAAATCCACCTGTATTGCTCTTTGATTCATTGGAGAAGAACCATTGGGTCCCATTTTAGAGAATGTTAGATGCTGACAATATCTGTTCATCTAAAAGTTTAGATACAGTGTCTGTAACGTGTGATTTAATTCGGATAAAAGAGACCCCCAACAGTCTCTCTCACGGAATGCATGTCTGGATGTATCATGTCCGAATTTCAAAATGCGACGTAGGCACCTCCACTGAGCATTTGTAGTGTTTGCAATTAATTATTGGTAATTTCTCTTTAAAGCAGTCATATACTACTCAAAGTTTGCTAAGCATCAAGTACATCAAGTACATTCAACTACCTGTTTTACGTTTTAGTTGACATATTGTAATGAAAAGTGTATATATTTGTTATTTAATTATATCTTTAATGATTTAAGTACAGAAATTAAGATTTTATTTGTGTTTGACATTATGTTTTAGCTTTTGAATACGATAACCGTGGAACTTGGATATTATTGGTAAAAGAGGGAATTTTTGAATTTGCCAAAACGTTGACGGAGCGAACTGGTTTGGCTTCAATAGTATGAGACACATTACTGTCAATTACAGCTTGACAACGCCTTCTCATGCTCCCAATCAGGTTCCCGGTGGTCCTTTGTGGGATGTTGTTCCATTCTTGGACCAGTATGGAACCAAGCTCCTGGACACTTCTTGGCTGGACTGGACGGGCTGAAATTGGAAGCTGCAACTCATTCCAGACATGGTCGGTTAACTCATCTCTTGAAAGTCTTGGGGCATAAAGTACAACCATATACAGCTTCTAGCCGTGTGCAGTAGCCTCGTGACGATTTTTGTGGTCGTTGGATGAAAATTATTTCTCACAAATTCCGCAGGTAAAGGTTATGTTTTCCATTTCGATTATTTACAACGTAGTAGATACCATGTGAATAAAACTCGAATTGCCAACAACGTGTTTGCAAAACAAATGACAAATTAAGCTATGAGTAACTGTCATTGTTTTAAAATTGACTGATAATTCATTTTTAGAGATCCAGTCAAAAACAGAAATGGGACCGTTAAAAAATCGATGAATTTGAAAATTTGAGTCTGGAAGAAGGACGCGTTTTGCTAATTTGATGAGGTTTTTATTACATCCATAACTTTTGAACAATAGGAATTAGTTATTAAAATCAATAAGGTGACAGACTGGTCTCTTACAATTTCTATAGCACTTAAATTTGAAGCGTCAGACCTACGATATTTATGACCGGTCGTTAAAAATATTATAATGAAATTTATTACGTCAACACCTGTCACTCGTGTGTCGTAGTTCGCGTTTGAAAAAAAAATCGATTTAACGAGATTTCATTGGTTTTTCATTACACCCATGCACGCAGACACAATACAGTGTTTTCCTTAGCACGTGTCCAGAGTCAGTCGATAGCATTCATATATATATGTCGAATACGTTAATATTATTTTTAAATATTTTATTTTTTATCTAATAATATCTATCCCAAATTATGACTTGACAGCTTGACAACGCCTTCTCATGCTCCCAATCAGGTTTCCGGTGGTCCTTTGTGGGATGTTGTTCCATTATTGGACCAGTATGGAACCAAGCTCCTGGACACTTCTTGGCTGGACTGGACGGGCTGAAATTGGAAGCAGCAACTCATTCCAGACATGGTCGGTTAACTCATCTCTTGAAAGTCTTGGGGCATAAAGTACAGCCATGTTACGTTGGGTATTCTGCATATTCCACATCGTATACGCGCACATAACGGTTTTGGCTGTTATGTGCGATGTAGAATATGGAGATGTATGTGGTTATGTTCGTGTAGATACTAGGTATGATTTACAAATTTCGGAATTTTTAGGGGTTTTTTTTTGGGGGGGGGGGGGGGGGCGGGGAGGATACCCCCTTATCCCTCCCCACCCCCCGCCCATTCCACCCCCAGTTCCTACGCTACTGCTATTGCCGTTAAAGTTGATAGCAGTGTGTCATCTGTGTGTTTCTTTTTTTCCACTTTAACCCTTTACCTAACATGAAAAGCAGACGACACTTGCAAAAAAAATTCTTGAATAACTAATTTTTTTCATTTTTTGTCTCAAAAACATAGGTTATGACCCCTCGTTGGAACGAGCTCGACGAGCTCGTTCCAACGAGGGGTCATAACCTATGTTTTTGAGACAAAAAATGAAAATATTTTGAAAATTAATTGGCGATTTTTGAGAATAGCGCTGGCCGGTTTTGGCCGTTACGTTGGGTAAAGGGTTAACGCATGATAGGCCTACATAAAAATATCATCATGGGAAAAATGGCCTAGTCTCACTTAATTCGTTGAGTTTATTTTTTCCAATTACTGTCATCAAAAATGGTAGCCTCAACATGTGTAATCCCTTCTTGATAAGTACAAGTAAAAACATTCGCTTTCTGAATTAAATGATCACACGTGAGTTTTCTATCCTCAATACAGATTTGTATTTTATCTAGACGTTTCTACTTGTATTGGAGTAAGTACGTTCTTGTTGTGAGATAAAACAGAGTATGGTCAAAGTACTGATGTGGATAACTCCAGAAGTTCGGGAGGTATTTGTTCTTTTAGACGTACTGTCCCCGGATTCTGAATGAAGTTTTGGCCGTGGGTAGTTTTACCTACATACCGCGGTTGATTTCAGTGCAGCTCGATACTAAATATGTCAATTTTCCACATAATTTGTTCAAAAGTCCTATTCTGTGCAGCAATATCGTTTTTCGGATCTTAGCTGAGACACAAATTTCGTTAGAATCAATAATAATTTCGACTCATTGTGGCGCGATTTTCGCACAAATAATTCGGATCTGGTTTTTCATTCAGGTTTATGTAAATACATTATGATGCGAGTCAGTTTGGTTTATGCTGTTCGTAAAATGATGAGTGGAGTCAAAATATTCCTAGTGCAACGAGTTTAATGAGTCTAGAATTTCGTAAATTGTTATGATTATGATGTGGCTTCTAAGGTGGGGCAGGCTTGTCTTTGCAGGTGGGCAACCTGCGACAGGAGACTCCTTCAAAGAATATCGGTAAGCGCGTTCCTCTTAAACAGGTAATGGCAGCATCGCCTGATTCCATTTTGTATGTAGCCACCCAAACATAGTTCACATTTGGTTGCCCAGTATCAGCGTAACAGTTACAGTCCGAACTTCCCTGAGAGTCATTAGTTCGAAAATATAACATAATAGTTTCTACAAAAAGCGTTCATATACTACTCAAAGTTTGCTAAGCACCAAATATTTGACACATCATTGTGAAATTTGCTTGTGACATATTTGCGATATTTTTGGTGGATATAATTCAGAAATGTATTGAGATGGTCCTCTGTGTTTACATTAGCTCTCTTGATAGGCAGACTTTTCGTGACATTCATGGAAAGCATGTACCCCTTGATTTTCATGATGTTTTCGTGTACTGTCTACATGAACATGACATGCTTAGGATATTCAGTCTTCATTTCAACACAAACCATGTGATTTAATGATTGAATATGGCAAATGCAAATGTAAGAAGACATTTGTCTGAAGCAGAAATGTGGCGGGCTGTATGGGTGGTGGAGCACGGAGCTACCCATCGTCAGGATGGTGAAGCTCCTGGTGTGCACCATACAGTCATCACCAGAGCCTGGGCAAGATTTCAGCAGTATGGCACACCAGTAAGATGGCATTGGTGGTGGCTGAGATAGGACAACATCTGCAGCTGAAGACTGGCTTTTGATCATTCAGGCCCGTAGGAACTGCTTTGCCACAGTAACCCAGCTTCACAATGACCTTCAGAATGCATCCGGGGTAAATGTTTCGACGCCAACTATCCAGACAAGGTTGCACGAAGGTGGTCTCCGATCGAGTAGACCATGTATTCGCATTCCGCTCTCTCAGAACCACTGCCAGGCACGGTATGAATGGGCCATGAACCACGTTGGATGGACCAGAGAAGATTGGCGACCTGTCCTTTCTACAGATGAATGAAGGTACTGCCTCGACCACACATATAGACGTCATAGGGTATGGAGAAGACCAGGGGAGCGATTCCATGAAACCAACATTGCTGAGCATGATCGCTGTGTCGGAGGGTCAATCATGATCTGGGGCGGCATCAGTTGGGATGGACGTACAGAGCTCTGTGTCCTTGGACGTGGTACATTGACTGCACAGCGGTATATTGATGAGATCCTGGATGTCCCCGACAGATTGTATGCAGGTGCAGTGGGTGATAGATTCATTGTGGTGGACGATAATGCCCGTCCTCATGCTGCCCATGTTGTCGTGGAGTACCGACAGAGGGAGGGGATTGGGCGTATGGACTGGCCAGTTGCTGCTTGCAATTTCAGCCCGTCCAGTCCAGCCAAGAAGTGAGCAGGAGCTTGGTGCCATGCTGGTCCAAGAATGGAACAACATCCCACAAAGGACAACCAGAGTAGTATATTGGAGGCAAAATGACCTAGTTCTGGGGGAAAGGGGCGGGGAGAGGGGTGGATGATGTAATGTAATTAAAATGTTACGTAAGGTAATTAACATGACGTCACTTAATTAATGAATATTTTTTAATCACTTTAATTAATAACTGTTGATTTATTAATTTTATTTAATGACTGTTGCATAATTAATGAGTGTAATTAGGGCTGACTATAATAATTAGTATATTAATAAATGAATTAATAATGTTTACATCGTTTAGTACATATTTTTTTTTAAAGTCATAATTTGGGATAGATATTATTAGATAAAAAATAATAATATATTTAAAAATAATATTAACATATTGGACATATATATGAATGCTATCGACTGACTCTGAACACGTGCTAAGGTAAACACTGTATTGTGTCTGCGTGTATGGAATGAAATCTCGTTAAATCATTTTTTTTTTTTGAAACGCGAACTACAAAACGTGATCGATTTCTGCGTTTTGACTGGTTCTCATAAAATCAATCAGTCAATTTTAAAACAATGACAGTCACTCATAACTAAATTTGTCATTTGTTTTGCAAGCAGGTTGTTGGCAATTCGAGTTTTATTCACATCGTATCTACTACATTGTAAGTAATCGAAATGGAAACAAAACCTTTACCTGTGGAATTTGTGAGAAAGGATTTTCCTCCAACGACCACAAAAATCGCCACGAGGCTACTGTACCTGGGGAGAGGCTATACATGGCTGTACTTTATGCCCCAAGACGTTCAATAGATGAGTTAACAGATCATCTGAAATGCCACCAAGAAGTTACTTTGAACTATCAATATTGTGTTTCAGGATCTAATTCAGCAAAAGAGAGGCAGGGTACCTCGTACTGACGGTGATGTCAAGGAGTTCCAGTGTACGTTTTGTCTGAAATCATATAGTAGGAAAGATACATTAGAAAAACTTATGGAGAAATGGCCAATCTCGACATTTAACTGCGTGATTTGCGAGAACAGCTGATTCAACTTACCCGACATCACGCCACTAGTAGTAGAGCTGCATAACTCGATGTCGGTTGACCGGTGGAGCTGCTCCTCATCCAATAAGGGGGGTCAAATGAGGTTATGAGGAGGTGTGAAGGGGACAATTGTGCAGTCATATGTTTAAAAATTTAAATTTGAATAATCTTAATTGCTATGACGTAGTCCCCCCTAATAAATAGCGTATATTCATTTAATATATATATATATATTAATACTTTTCGTTAAAGAATCTATTATTCATTTTTTATTCCACAAGATACTTCTCTAAAAAACAAAATTGCGGGTCAGTTTGACAGAAATACATGTATCGATTTTTCATGACAACCTGTCGGTTACCAAAACAGCCCTTAGGTGTTTAACAGTTAATTGTGGACCAGTGCATTTAAAAATGGCAAATTCAAGTAATTTCCGGCCATCATTTTTCTCAAAGCTGATGATAATAATCGCTTTTAAAAATAAAAAAAAACTCTAAAATTTGGGTGATAACACTACAGCCTGTGTTTAATCATAGAAAAATCACACCCATGCTATCGTGTTTTCCTAGCCCGTATGTTTTATTATTGAATGTTTACTGAAGAATAATCCACCCATCTAGTAAAAGCATGAAATAGCTACCATTATCTAATTACCCATGTGGGGGAGGGGGTGGGCGGTAGAGTTATGTACTATGGCGTACTACCTTCAGCCAATGATAACCCTGTGTGAAACTTTGACTGGTATTTGCCTTTGCACGGTGGTTCTTTCTGGATTGCTCCAACTGTCGTTAAATAAATAAATGAAAAACTACAGTTCTATAATAACAGACCAAGCCCCCCTTCGTTTTACAAGTTTTGTGGGGTGGAAAATCAGCAGTACCTGCTCCTCGCACTTTAACAGTTCAAAAACACTGTTACTCGATCAAATATGGTAAAAGGATATGCGACTCTGTATTCGCCACCCAAAATTGCCTGACTTGGGAAAATATAACCTACCTAGAGCTGCACTAAAGCTACGCACACTATTCGGACTCCCGCATTGTGTCCTTGGGCAAGGTAATTAACCCCGATTATCCACATAAAGGTTAAAAAATAAAACATACAAGTTTAGTAAAACACGATAGCGCGGGTGTGATTTTTCTATGATTAAACACAGGCCATAGTGTTATCACACAAATTTTAGCGTTTTTTTTTTTTTTTTAATTTTTAAAAGTGATTATTGTTATCAACTTTGAGAAAAATGATGGCTGGACATTACTTGAATTTGTCATTTTTAAATGCACTGGTCCACAATTAACTGTTAAACACCTAAGGGTTGTTTTGATAACCGACAGACAATCATGAATAAATTGATACATGCATTTCTTTCAAACTAACCCGCCATTTTGTTTTTTCGAGAGGTGTCTTGTGAAATAAAAAAATGAATTATAGATTATTTAACGAAAATTATTAATATATATATATTAAATGAATATACGCTATTTATTAGGGGGGGGAGCTACGTCATAGCAATTAAGGTTATTAAAATTAAAATTTTTAAACATATGGCCTCACACTTGTCCCCTTCACCCCTCCTCATAACCTCACTTGACCCCCCCTTATTGGATGAGGAGCAGCTCCACCGGTCAATCAACGTCGAGTTATGCAGCTCTACTACTAGTGGTGTGATGACGGGTAAGTTGAATCAGCTGTTCTCACAAGTTACGCAGTTAAATGTCGAGATTGGCCATTTCTCCATACGTTTTTCTAATGTATCTTTCCTACTATAGGATTTCAGACAAAACATGCACTTGAACTCCTTGACATCACCGTCTATACGATGTACTCTGCCTCTGTTTTGTTAAATTTGCTACTGAAACACAAAATTGATAGTTCAAAGTAACTCCTTGGTGGCTTTTCAGATGATCTGTTAACTCATCTCTTGAAAGTCTTGGGGCACAAAGTACAGCCATGTATTGCCTCTCACCATGTACAGTAGCCTCGTGGCGATTTTTGTGTCATTGGATGAAAATCCTTTCTCACAAATTCTACAGGTAAAGGTTTTGTTCTCCATTTCGATTACTTACAACGTAGTAGATAATAGAGACCGATCTGGACTATTTAAAATACGCTCTAGCCTCGGAGCCTATTTTTTCAGTTCATGCGCCAGATTTCAATTTACGGAGTCACACTGCTGTTTGTAACACACACTGCAAGTATGTAATAGCTCTCATGATTTTCATTTAGTACACTATCGCAAACATTAATCTTCACAGTGGTTTCTGATCAAGTCTTGGCTGCCTATTTAGGCAGCCAAGACTTGATCAGAAACCACAGTGAAGATTAATGCTTGGTAATTAAGACTTGAAATATTAACTTAAGTACTCTACAACAATGATAAATAATAATCATATATACAATACATGTAAGAGTGTCTCTCTCGATTATCCATCGAAAGAATATCAAAATATGATCTGAGAAGTTACGCGCCAACTGAGAAGCCTATTTCTGAGATTTAAGAGCCAGGTCCTGATGTTTCAGAACCAAATACGCACTGGCGCATGCCCAGGTCGGTCCCTGAGATACGATGTGAATAAAACTCAAATTGCCAACAATGTGTTTGCAAAACAAATGACAAATTTAGCTATGAGTGACTGTCGTTGTTTTAAAAGTGACTGATTGATTTTTTGACAACCGATAGAAACGAAGAAATCGGACCGTTAAAAATCG
Source organism: Pictodentalium vernedei (assembly GCA_031216915.1). NCBI lineage: Eukaryota > Metazoa > Mollusca > Scaphopoda > Dentaliida > Dentaliidae > Pictodentalium > Pictodentalium vernedei. The sequence goes on from CM062293.1 coordinate 536,751,965, forward strand.
CTGAAATTTGAAAATTTGAATCCCAGAGTCTGAAAGAAGGTGATGATGAATGAAAGGTTTTAGCGCACCAAAGGTGCCCAGGGACGATGTGGGATTTACAAATCTCTTGCGACCCGGTTAAACTTATTTTATTTCACTTGGATCACACAGGCCTAGCTTTTCTATTGCTTCAAATGGGGTCTGATGGGGCATGCACGCGGTTGAAATTCCCGGTGGTTTACGTTTGAGTGATAGATTGTCAATAATCAATCCCTCAACGCCATTAAGACAACCAGAGAGTGGGCTCTATTCATTTCCAGCTTGACGATGGTAGAGGTTTGAGTCCCACCATGGTGGCGAGCCAGATTATAATGTTGTGCGATGGCAAATTTAACGGAAGAAGAGAAAGAAAACCAAACAACAATGCCGGTTTGGTAGCGGCCCCGGTATATGACCATAGCGGTTACAAAAAAGGAGTGGAGAAAGCGCCAACAGTTTAGTTTTGAAAAACCGGAAGTCATCCACCAAACCTTCTGGGAGATAGGATGTCGTATGTGATTATGAGGTATCTGGTTATCCCTCGGGAATTCCAAATTACTTCCCCCACCCCCCCCCCCCCCCCCATAAAAAAAGAAAAACAAGAAAAGAAAAAAAAGGCCTTTAAAAGGGCTGTTTGCTGGCAAGATTGTTTCAATCCTTGCCTTGTCTTGTTAGGTTTTCTGCACATCTTTGCATGAGGATTGTTTCAATCCCTCATAGTTTGTCATTCAGTTTGGTCGTGTGTCTGAGGAGATGAGATTGTATGCAGGTGCAGTGGGTGATAGATTCATTCTGATGAACGATAATGCCCGTCCTCATGCTGCCCATGCTGTCGGGGAGTACCGACAGAGGGAGGGGATTGGGCATATGGACTGGTCAGTTGCAGTTTACAATTTCAGCCCGTCCAGTCCAGCCAAGAAGTGACCAGGAGCGTTGTGCCATGCTGGTCATCCAGGATCTCATCAATATACCGCTGTGCAGCCAATGTACCACGTCCAAGTAACACATAGCTTTGTACGTCCATGCCAGCTGATGCCGTCCCAGACCATGATTGACCCTCCACCATAGCGATCATGCTCAGCAATGTTGGCTTCATGGAATCGCTCCCCTGGTCTTCTCCATACCCTAGGACGTCTATATGTGTGGTCGAGGCAGTACCTTCATTCATCTGTAGAAAGGACAGGTCGCCAATCTTCTCTGGTCCATCCAACGTGGTCCATGGCCCATTCATACCGTGCCTGGCGGTGGTTCTGAGACAGCGAAATGCGAATGCATGGTCTTCTCGATCGGAGACCACCTTCGTGCAACCTTGCCCGGATAGTTGGCGTCGAAACATTTACCCCGGATGCATTCTGAAGGTCACTGTGAAGCTGGGTTGCTGTGGCAAAGCAGTTCATACGGGCCTGAATGATCAAAAGCCACTCTTCAGCTGCAGATGTTGTCCTGTCTCAGCCACCACCAATGCCATCTTACTGGTGTGCCATACTGCTGAAATCTTGCCCAGGCTCTGGTGATCACAGTATGGTGCACACCAGGAGCTTCACCAACCTGACGATGGGTAGCTCCGTGCTCCACCACCCACACAGCCCGCCACATTTCTGCTTCAGACAAATGTCTTCTTACATTTGCATTTGACATATTCAATCATTAAATCACAAGGGTTTGTGTTGAAATGAAGACTGAATACCCTAAGCATGTCATGTACATGTAGACAGTACACGAAAACATCATGAAAATCAAGGGGTACATGCTTTCCATGAATGTCACGAAAAGTCTGCCTATCAAGAGAGCTAATGTAAACACAGGGGACCATCTCAATACATTTCTGAATTATATCCACCAAAAATATCGCAAATATGTCACAAGCAAATTTCACAATGATGTGTCAAATATTTGGTGCTTAGCAAACTTTGAGTAGTATATGTACGCTTTTTGTAGAAACTACTATGTTATAGTTTCGAACTAATGACTCCCAGGAAAGTTCGGACTATAACTGTTATGCTGATACTCGGCAACCAAATGTGAACTATGTGTGGGTGGCTACATACAAAATGGAATCAGGCGATGCTGCCATTACCTGTTTAAGAGGAACACGCTTACCAATATTCTTTGAAGGCGTCTCCTCTCGCAGGTTGCCCGCGTACAAAGACAAGCCTGCACCACCTTAGAAGCCACATCATAATTATAAAAATTTACTAAATTCTGGACTCATTAAACTCGTTGCGCTAGTTATATTTTGACTCCACTCATCATTTTACGAACAGCATAAACCAAACTGACTCGCACCATAATGTATTTACATAAACCTGAATGAAAAACAAGAGCCAAATTATTTGTGCGAAAATCGCGCATCGATGAGTCGAAATTATTATTGATTCTAACGAAATTCGTGTCTCAGCTAAGTTCCGAAAAACGATAATGCTGCACAGAATAGGAATTTTGAACAAATTATGTGGAAAACTGACATATTTAGTGACGAGATGCACTGATATCAACCTCGGTATGTAGGTAAAACTACCCACAGCCAAAACTCCATTCAGAATCCGGGGACAGTACGTCTAAAAGAACAAATACCTCCCGAACGTCTGTAGTTATCCGCATCAGTAATTTGACCATGCTCTGTTTTATTTTACAACAAGAACGTACTTACTCCAATACAAGTAGAAACGTCTAGATAAAATACAAATCTGTATTGAGGATAGAAAACTCACGTGTAATCATTTAATACAGAAAGCGAATGTTTTTACTTATCAAAAACGGATTACACATGTCGAGGCTACCATTTTTGATGACAGTAATTGAAAAAAATAAACTCAACGAAATAAGTGAGACTAGGCCATTTTTCCCATGACGATATTTTTATGTAGGCCTATCATGCGTTAAAGTGGAAAAAAAGAAACACAAAGATAACACACTGCTATAAACTTTATCGACAAGGAGAATAACGAATGGTGATTATGTCATGCACACAGTACAGTCGCCGTGGATTGGTCGTAATCCACGAGTGGGCAGTTATGTCCACGCATCTGTTTACCAGGTAGTAAAAATCGTGATTAGGAAAATTTTAATTAATGAAGCACCGGGTTGAACCCGGTGCTTCATCAATTAAATTTTTGATGATTATTCCTGTAATTAGTGTTCGGGATCTAATATTATTGCTTTCGTGGAAATATTACCCGCGCGTGGAAAGGGACCAGTCCGCGGCTACTGTACTGTAGCACAAGAACACAATACCATGATTTGCATTCATAAAAAGTAGCTCAAAGACGGTAAACGATTGTCAAAAAATATGTGAACAAAACAAGAAAGAGAGAAATAGTGTAAGATAAATTAGTTATTGTCAACAAGTTGCTTTCCGTGGTGGTGGATTAAAGTCTTGACCTCTACTCTGGGTCATATACTGACTCGTCCTAACGGACTCGTCGTTATAAGAGATGAGTTCGCGACTTCAAAATACCATATTGGAAACCCACATGATGGTAATACCACCATATTACGATATCTATGACACAAAACTGACAGCCAAGAACGATCAGACAACCCCTTCCCCAAAAATGATATGTTTCGTTATATTTAATTCCCCGATATTTATCATCGAATTATAAATATATACACACTTTACAAAATATTGATAACTCAGTTGTCGGTAACCGTATGCGAAATTATAATTTTGGTTAACCTGTCCCTATCTATAATTGAGAATACAGTATAACTGGTCTTTAGAACAAATGAAGGAATCACAATACTATTTTGCCTCCGTCTCTTTCATACTAGAAGTTTATATACTGGACGACATGACAAACGTTAGTTCGCCACCATATGACGCCTCGTTCCGAGATATGGTCTCGCAGGATACAGAGACCGACACGACCCATAATTTACATCTGTAACAGTTCCTTAAAAAGTTTCTGAAGTCTATCCAAAAGCACTCTTTTCCCTTATAAATTAGAATACACACCATCTATAAGATAGGACATTTATTGATTTGTCGGTTTTGAAGAAATTTTATTTATTTGTTGTGATTTAATGATACATTCTACAGTCAGTGTCACCTCGTGTCGGACAGTGGTATGGGTGGAGATCCCTGATTACACGGACATAACCACTGAGCAGTGGCAAGCAACTGACAGACTCCTCAATCTAGTAACTCTTCTTAAACAGGTTTAACATTAGTTGAAGGCAAGTATACAACGTGCATTACTCATTAGCACACGGCGTCACCCTGCCTTGCAAGAGCATTTGAGATTTGAGATTAAATGCATTTCCCAGGGACACAACGCTGTTGCCTCTGGCCAAAATCGAACCGTGGACCATTCAGGTTTAAGTCCAATGGCATGACCACTGAGCCACTCCGATCCCAGAAAAAGGGAGATAAATCCCTTCATCAACGAATAATTCAAGGGCACCATTTAAAGCTTTTTTTCGTAATCCATTTTTTTTTTTGGGGGGGGGGGAGGGGGTGGTTGTTGTCATTTCTGCCTTCAGAACGTGCGGAAACTCAATTTGTTAATAATAACTCCCAAATCCGTCCTTTAACCCTTTACCTAACGTAACGGCCAAAACCGGCCAGCGCTATTCTCAAAAATCGCCAATTAATTTTCATTATTTTTTTCATTTTTTGTCTCAAAAACATAGGTTATGACCCCTCGGTGGAACGAGCTCGTCGAGCTCGTTCCAACGAGGGGTCATGACCTATGTTTTTTGAAACACAAAAATGAAGAAAAAAAATAGTTATTCAAGAATTATTTTGGCAAGTGTCGTCTGCTTTTCAGGTTAGGTATAGGGTTAATAACTTAAAGATATCTAACTTTCTATATAATCCTCGAGGGAAAAAATGATCCGTGCGTAGATAATTTCCTCCAAATTTCAAACAGTTATCTGAAGGACCTATGGAAATTGTATTACAGGGAGAATAATGACTTCGCACCAGGGATACATATGAACTGCATATGTGTTCGCAGGGCATACAGACAATGCACAATCACAGACATACGAAATCGTCTTTACCCAAAAATTAAAATTCGAGTTAATGTTGTTTCTTCTGCAGTCATCCATTAAGACAACCCAAAAATATATATCCACGACATAAAGTTATTAACACTCCAACTGGAAACACTCAATGATTAATTTTGAAAGTTTCATCCACATCATTTCTAGAAAAGAAAACTATACTAACAAATAGCTTACAAATAAAATATCATACACAATACATCTAATATGGGAATCACGTCAACGTGGAAGTGGTGATGTTGGGAGTGAGTTGGTTTCGGAAGTAGAATTGTATTAATATTCTCTTATTTTTCATTAACTGTCGACATAATACATACCACACATGCAGAAAACATTTTCTGAATAACTCAATATTTTCATTTTTATCTCGAAAAAAAACTTTATGCCACTTCATTGGAACGAGCTCGGCGAGCTCGTTCCAATGAGGGCATAAAGTATGTTTATGAGGCATAAATGCTGAAGTTTGGCTGGCTATTTTCGTGAACAGCGCCGGTCAGCTTTAGTGGTTACGTCAGATAAAAGGTTAAATTCCTCATTATGTGATAAAAAGAATATTCATTTCGTCACAATTTGATATGGAATTTAACTTTCCCGGTTGTCAAAAATATTCTTTAATTGCCCGTTATCTTATTCTCTAGCCAATGTACAGGTTTTCTGTGCTGGGTCATTTTGAACACCAACAGAAAATGGGAAAATTAGTTCAAACAAAAATTAAATGTTGACATTGTTTGCTCTCAATTGGAACGTGTTTACATTACCAAGCCAATTACCAAAAAAAACACGTGCATTTTTAGGTGAAGGGGAAACAAAGAGCGATAACCCTACCGCCAACCAACAACACGTATACCACATGGTATCGCGGAACTAAATATCTGGTTTAGAATTTTCTGCCTTGAAATGTTCCACTCGGCTATTGCAAGTCTAAAATATGACTCCTAGAAAAACGTATTGCTTGAGAAAACTGTTAAAGCATTTTATTAGGTTTTTATATCAATACTGAATTCTCCACAAGAAAAAAGAAAAAAGAGATTTTCTGAGTATTTTCTCGGTCTAAAAAAATAAGTTAACCATTTATGTATTTTTGGTGGGAATTCCCAGAAAAAAACGGGGTTCATGACGGCATTTCACTTCCTGGTGCATTTTTTCTCATATCTGTTGCATGGCCCCCGTTTTCTGGGCAGAAAAAGTTGTGTGAATGTCTGTACTTTATGTAGGTCGTTCCAGTGATGCGATCATATTTTGTTATGACCCCTCTTTGGAAAGCGATCGACAAGCTCTTTCCAGTGAGGGAGTCATGCGCTATTTTTTTGAGGCAAACATTCCCCAAAAAATAAAATTTAGCTATTTGCTTGTGAACAGTGCTGGCCACTTTTAGTCATTACTTATGCGTTAGCTAAAGACAAAATTACACATTATGTGATAAAATCTTTCAAACGCGTCACGATCTGAACTGAAATGTCTGATCCTCATTAACTAAAATCGATCTGAGTCTCGGTACTCCTCAGCTCAGGTTGATTTTATTAAACTCGGTGCAGAATCGCGACTCTTTCCTGATTCTTTAAATATTTGCAAATGCCATTTTTCCAGCTTGAAATAAACTTTTGATGAAGACAACCGTGTTCCTCATATATCGCCAAACGACTGCTTGTATCAAATTCACTGCTTCCAACAACCTTCGCCGATTATCGAAAGCATAACGACAAAGAGATCCGGAACTTACCCATATAATTAGGCGACGACACTGTTGTAGAAAAAGTCGGAATTGAAATCAGGAGCCGACTGTACACGGCGATTGTAACTACAAGACAGTATACAAATTTGTGTACAGTTCGTTAAGTTCGGCGAAGTATATTCACGGCAGTTTTCGCAACATAATTACGTTTGTGTCCACATGCGATCCCAGCATTTATAAGAACAATACACCGTAGGAGGAACAAAAACGAACCTTGATGGACACTTACGTAGCATCGACCGAACATCATTTAGCTGGCACTATACAGAAACTCACATCCATAAAAGTTTGTAAGCACTGCGTATTTGCCACGGACACATCTCAAAGGAATTTCATGCTTGCATTGGGCAATGCTTAACTCGACAAACTTCAATTGTAAATCTGCCAAAATACTAACGTAGCGTTACGGACACATTCACACCCACCACAACCCGCTACGGGCACATTCATACCAGCCCACCCCACCCCCACATAATACTCAGCCTGGTATACACGCCGCGCTTATTTTATCGAACTTATCGACGAATCTGACAGGATGCCAACTAAACTACCTTGTGTTCCATAAATAACAAAGCGTTAAAAAAGTCTTGCACGAGAAGCAACAGAACCCAACAAGCAATATTTCAAAATATACCACTCTAAACATCAATCTGGACCAAACATCTGATGCAATTCCCATCTCCAGCAGCACTAAGCCATGCGGAAAATGAAACTCTGTTCCGCACTTATGTGCGGAACGGAAATCGTTGACAGACCACTTTTAAATAGAATCGAAATTTCACTGGAATTTTCTACAAGTCGTGCTCTGCAATGCAATTTAAATCACTACCAATAGCTAAAAATCACACCGAGCTCCAATATGTTCTATGTGACAAAAGGCACATAGGACACATTGGAACTCAGGGGAAGAAATAGTAACACGAGTTCCTCTCACAAATTTGGTTGGCGATAATATGTGTTCTTTTTTGTTGGTAGTTGTCAAATAAATTGTTGAGTGTCCTTCTAATATTTGTTTCTTATAGACGTGAAGGCATGTAATAAACACAGAATGATATGCGTATGAATGGATTAGTCGATATGGCACTTCTGGCATCGCTGATGTAATGTAATGTAATAACTTTATTTGCAAAAGACATTATAATACATGTTTATAACATAATTGCCCAAGAAACAACAAATAGTATTAATAATATATCATATCAAGGATTTATGAAGCTACATATTTGTCTTCTACAGGGAGGTGACATAGCCAAATGGCTGTATTACTGTCATCCACCTCAGGGAAAGGGGAAACGTAGAGTATGGAAAAACAAAAAAGTGGGAGATAAAAAAGCAACGAATGAGGGAAAAAAGTGAAGAGAGAGAGAGAAAGGGGGAGGGAGAGGAAGAGAGAGAGAGAGAGAGAGAGAGGGAGAGAGAGAGAGAGAGAGAGAGAGAGAGAGAGAGAGAGAGAGAGAGGAGAATCGGCTGCAACTGAAAATAACATGTGCAGTAGGAAAAATGAAGTAAAATATATATATGTAAGGAATGAACTCTGCAGTCCTGGTGATAAGTGGAATTTGGTTTCATTCTTGCACTGAGAAGGGGGCATACATGGGAATGTGGTATTTTGCCCAGAGCCAGCTGAGAGATTTAAGTTCCTCGTTGGCAGTTTGTGTTCTGGAGTTTTCAGGAACCAACCCTAATTAATAAGGACTTTTCAGACTTATTCAGTGAGTATGTAGTGTCGCGGGAGTCGGTACTTCCCGACATTCGTGGCATGCTCTGTTACTACATTTGACAGAGGCTTCATACGAACCTAGAAACGTGTTGGTCATCTTTTTTTTAAACTGTGCTCGTGGTAAATTTCGAACCAGTGGGTCAAATCATTCCACTTTTTTGGAAATGTGTGTAAGGGGATAAAACTCGAGGCCTTCAGCCTTTCATGTTTGCAGTTCTCAGCATAAATATGCTTTGTAATATACTCCTCTTCACCTGAGTAAAATACACATCTGATAACGCAACCCAATCACTTACTTCATCAATATTTCATTCCCCCATTGCATCATTGTGGCCTACCTCTGACCCCACATTCCCTGTCTGTTTTGTCATTTCATTAGACCTATTGATCCAACTCTTTAGAACAGCTTTACCCCTAAACACCTTTAGTTGATCCACATGCACCACTACTGACCATTGACCTTTATCTTTCTGAAATCCATAGTTTACCAAACTGAATATTTATAAAACCCAAAAAAATCCAATTCATCCATAACACAGTCTGTGAGCAAGGGCTGAGGATTCCACCTCCGAACCCAGCCACCTTTTAAAAATTATCGGGGCTTTAAACCAGGGGTTGTACAGTTAAAACTAGAAGTCCTGTCACGAATAGTGCGCTTATCTAGGCTTAATTGCGCGCTGGAATTGCGCGCGCAATTGCCAAATCGAATGGCATCCAAAGCACGGCAGGTTCTCCTGGTTACTCATAGCAAACACATGCAATGTTTCTGCCAATGGACCTCCGGGTTACCCGGAGGTCCATTGGCTGACACATTGCTTGTGCACAGGCCATATGTACATAATTTGATAGCTTTACTGGGGCCATAACGCGTACATTAACGCGCATATCAACGTGCTATTTGTGCGCATTTCATGACAGGACTTCTAGTTTTAACTGTAGTATTATTGTTTATGGTTAGCAGATCCATTCACATTTTGAAACAAAAACTTGTACACGTTTCTGAGAGCATTCTATACCGAATGAAAATAACTGACTGGACAAAAATGATTTTTTCTCTTGGGTGATTCAACAACCATTAAATCAATAGGGCCTTCAGTTTTTCGCCCTGACATAACTAGTCTTGAATTACACATAGTACTTACTTGGTTAGTTGAACGATACTCCATCATAACATGGGGCAAATGTCTATACCACTCATCTTGAATCCTATTTGCAAATGGGGCGAACACCTGCACAATGTACGATTAAATCTCCCCACTAATCCATTGGATTGTGGTCTATAAGGAGCCGTTCCAGTCTTTCCAATCCCCAAGCTGATACATAATGCCTGAAACAATCAGAGTGAAATTATCTGTGGATTTGTATCATAATGCTAAAAATGCACAAATACATCTGTTATCAATGTTCCTGCTATTGTGTCTCTATAGGCTCTATGGTCAGAGGCAGCAAATGCTTCTGTCCATTTGGAGAAATAATCCTCCATCACAATAACATATTGATTGCCATTTTGAGAAACAGTCTCTCAATTTAAAGGGTGCTAAAATTTGTTAATAAAGCTTAATGTGTGGGTCTTTCACACAATCCCTTTATAACACTCTTTCCTCAACCAACAGAACTTCCCACATTTGGCAGAAAACCTTATCTTCATGACTCAAACTATACAGGATGGATTTTGAAGACTTAAGATCAGGCTTTAATTTTAAAGAACTAACCTGCCCAGTAACTGACTCATTCTTTTAACAGACTTTGAGTCTATGAATTAACCCAGTTAGAGACGTCAGATCAACGTTCTTGTGAAGAGTTTTTCAACAAAACAGGAGATATACTACTTCTTTCATTTTGTAATTAATCAACCAAACTTTAACTCTCAGACATTTGTATTATCTGAAAAGCTGGTCAATCTACCTTGTTGCAAACACATGTTCCGTGAGAGAGCCCCTCCACATTAAGTTATTGACTTCACTTCCAATTCTGAATCTCAAAAGTCTCTGTGTCTATCACAGAAATCCATCTGGCCAACATACCCTCCAGGTATTTTAAATCATACCAACGGTGTATGGTCTGTCCTATCTGGAATTCGTGCACTCACAAGCAATGTTTGAATTGCTTTAAGCAAATTACTACTGTCATTAACTCCCTATATGCTGCACAGTAATGTTGTTGTGATCTAATCAGAGTGTGGTGTGCATATGCTATTACCTTTTCTTCCCCATTTTGAACTTGGGGCAAAACTGCATCCAAACCTGTGGCACTTGAATCTTTATTCAAAATAAATAAACAATCCCATGAGGGATAAGACGAAATTGGAGCAGGAATAAACCGCTCTTTGAGCTTTATAAAAAAGAGATCACAGTTAACATCCTATTTAAACTGTGTTTCCTGGTAAGTTTTGTCAGGGAGACGCCACAGGAGCACAATTCACAATGAACCGGCAGTAAGGCCCAGCACATTCCAGAAAACTTTTAATGTCTAACTCCAAGTGTCGGTAAGCCATTGTTTAATAGCCTCTATGTTTTAGGATCACAGCTGATACTATTATCAGAAACATCATGAGCAAGATAAAATATATCAGTAGCAAATGACTTGCATTTGGTTGGTTTCTGCTTTACATTTGCATATCAGAAACTTTCAAAAACTTACCTTAAATTTTGCAGAGCTATGTCGAATGATGAACCGTACACAATGACACCATCCAAATAACACAGATATCCCGTCCACTGTAATCCACCCCAAACCATTTCCAGTAAACTAGAGAATGTTGTGCTTCCAGTTGATAGCATCACATTAAACTCAAACAGTCCCTTGCTAACTAAAGCAGTTTTGGATTTATCTTGTTTGTCCATTGCTACCTGTCAATACCCACCGGCAATGTCCAAAGTACTAAACCTCTGGGAGTCACCTAATGTCTCCAACACATTATCTACACTTTTTAAATGATAAGCATCCTTTCTTGTCACAAAATGTAATTTTCGATAATGAATACAGAAGCGTACTGATCCATCTTCTTATTGGGGATGAAAACTAATAGGTTCAATGGTTCCTTAGTCTAACATTTTATCATTTTCTGGGTCAAAAATCTCCCTCGTAACCAGATAAGCCCCTCTTGAGTGTAATTTAAATGGTTTATAAGTAACAGGGCGTTTAGTTGGCAGATACAGTGTCACATACGGCGAAGAGAAAACAATATTAGGTGAGGCGAAGCCGTGTGGCTCAATTTATGCTAATATATCAACATAGATGTCACATTCCATTCAGCGTTGTTGTTGTCATGGAACCCATACACAGAACGACACGATATTTTCTGGGTCAATAATCTCCCTCTTAACCAGATAAGCCCTTCTTGTGTGTAACTTAAATGCTTTATAAGTTACAGGGCGTTTAGTTGGCAGATACAGTGCCATATACGGCGAACTTAACGCAATGTAATGTATTTATTATGCACGGCATGCTAAAATATCATTGGGGAAGTTAACTCAACGAATAGTTAAATGATGTGCACTTCTCAAAAAACGTAAACAAAGGGTGTTATTGTTTCACGGTAGTGTGTACGAAATACTATGGTTAGAAGACAGGTCTGCTTATTCGTATGATTTGTCATTTGTAAAAAATCGGCAGATTAATTTTACGTGTTTTATTTAAGAACATTAACAAAACAAAACATAAATAAAAACAATTCAATAAAATGTATAGAAAAATGAAATAACTTAAATTTTAATCATGGCCAATAAACATTAAACACCACTGCTCAGTCCTTGCGTCAGTGACCCAAAGGAACATCGCCCCAGCTACGTTACTTGGACATTCCCTACCGTAAACGGCCCTACAGATCCGAATAGCATAAATTGAGCCACACGGAATATATCAACATAGATGTCACATTCCATTCAGCGTTGTTGTTGTCAAGGAACCCATACACAGAACGACACACACGTGTGAATGGGTTAATCGATATGGCACGAGTGCCAGCGCGAAAGGATAGAACGAGAGGCCACAGGCCTCGAGTTTTATCCTTCCGCGATGGCACAAGTGCCACACCGATTACCCCATTCACACACGCGTGTTATTCTGTGTTTATTACACGCCTTCGCGTCTATAAAACAATTATTAGAAAGACACTCAACAATTCTTTTGATAATTATCACCAAAAAGAACACATTTTGTCGCCAACCAAACTTGCGAGGGGAACCTGTGTTACTCTTTCGTCCTCTGAGTTCCACTGTGTTCTATGTGGCTACTGGCACATAGAACACATTGGAACTCAGGGGATGACTTTTAGCTATTTCTTGGGATTGAAATTGTAATTGCGGTACACGTTTTGTAGAAAATTCCAGTGAAATTTCGCATTCTTTATAAAATAGTCCGTCAACGATTTACGTTCCACACCTGTGCGGAACAGATTTTTATTTGCCGCATAGTTTAATGTTGTTGTAGATAGGGATTTCATAGAACAGGCGTGCAATAAATAACGGGCGGGCCTCCCTTTTACAGGAAGATATATCCAATAAACCTAACTTACAAGGTTTATATTACGACTCAGTTCGGTTAAGGTTTTTATGCCCCAACGGTTGAGCGCTTGAAATGAGAGAAAGAGCAGCTTATATAAGTAAAGATCCCGCTGTACAATACGAATACTGAGATATGATTGGGAGTCTCAGTCTCGATTAAGCTCGCATAAAGCAATACGCAACACCGAATGGATTTTAATGCATAACACCAATGGGATACATTGGTTGAGAAGAAAATGGAATTTAACAGGAACTCGGGAATACCAAAATAAACGTCTGTTACGGGGCAGTAACCGCATAAACAAATGCCCCTGCCGTAATTATTTTATTTGATTACGTTTCCCAAAACCATTACAATCGAAATATAGGAAAACCCGATTTAACACGATTTAAGAAATCAAAAAGGAATTCGAGAGAATAAACAGACACATCACAGTAAATACTGACCAAGTTTCCAAATAATAGTTTAAATATCAACAATCGAAGCAATATGGCACTCACAGATTACATCAAACATGGACGAAATGTCCATCACCAACATAATTCTTTTCAGAGTCATATGTTATCGTCGGCTGAGTGTTAGAATGTTCTATGTCCCATAGGGGACATATGACATAAAAGTACTCAGGCAACGATATGTTAACGCAGGAGAATTATGGAAACCAATTATGACATTCTTCAGCTTATTTATTTCGGTTCTCTTTTCAAAAAATCTCAACAAAACCTTATGATCTGACCTCGTTGGAACGAGCTCGACGAGCTCGTTCCAACGAGAGATCACATGATATGGTTTTGTTAAAAAAATAATGTTTAAAATACTATTTGTTCAACTGCTGAATTTGCACAAAACGCGAGCGGATGCGGCCGATTCGTTGGATAAAGGGTTAAAGACGGCACATTAAACAATAATATGATAAAATGTAAAATACACATCTGACACATTGTTTCACATTCTAATCGAATCAATATTGAAGAGGCATACAAATATTCGGATTGCATTGGGCTTTGTCAATATTGAAGAAGCATGTAAATATTCGGATCGTATTGCCTGGAAATTTTGCAAATCATCAACATATTTATTTTTTCACGCCCATCAAAGTGCACTTTCTAAAAAGTGTCAATATGTTATGAGGTGTCGAAAATTTAGAAACATTTGAGAATCTGTTACTGTTGAGCATTCTTTATTTAGGGCAACTCTCCATCTGATATATGGCCAAACGACGCCTTGATTTAATATAACACTGAAGTTGCTATCAATGTATAACTTGTTTAACAAAGGTGTCGACAATGGCCTCTGATTCAGTAAACTTATATTTTGTATCACTGATTATATTTCAGGTTGGGCGGACCACGTGTGGGTAGACGGAAAAGCAGGACGAAAACACAATGGTAAGCCGCTGGAATGGGAGAAATGGATTGGTATTCCTCCTTCGGCTATTGAATGCGTGAAGCTTTGTGGAAACTTAAAGGCACTGGAAAAAGAGTCATGTATCGAGAAACTGCCGTTTGCTTGTCAAATTGAGATCTGAAGGCTTTTTGCTGTACGGCTGGATATTTTGTTCATTGAGGGACGAAAGAAGAATGCATTCTTAAATTAATTTATCTCTTTGTATTTTTTGTATATGTGTAATGTTTGTTTTAAGAATTATGTAAATTGTGTCTTTTGGAATGCACCAAGTTTTGAGGAAAAAAGCTCCCAAAACAACAATAGAGGCACGAAAGCTCTCAAAACGATGAGAGATGCGTGAAAGCTTTAAGGGAAGTTGTTATTGTATTGTTGGCCTAAATTAATATTTTAAAATAACTTTATGTAATTTTGCTAAGTATGTTAATTTATTGACGACCATGACATGTCAAGTGGCGGGGTTGCTCTATGGTTATAGCATTCAACGTCAAACCGAGAGGTCCACGGTTAGATCCAGACCAGTGGTAAAGGCGGTGTGTCCTTCCACAATGTACTTTATCCAGATACACTACGTGGAGAGTGGATTGTAACTAAATCACCCACAGAGTGCAGTTATCACCCAAACTATAACTTTCAAATTTTATACACATGGACAAAAAACATAAGCAATGTTTCAGCCAATGGACCTCCAGGTTCATTGATTGAAACGTTGCCTGTGCTTGTTATGCTTTGCAACAAATTTGCAATTATTGCTTTGGTGGAATCTCCACTCTGTGGGTGATTTAGTGATAATACACTCTCCACGTACTGCAGCTCACGTTAGGCACGGTGGATTTGTGTACAACGTTTACAGCTCATGCCTGTGCGAAGTTAACAAGAAATGACTATGGCTGTCGAAAGAGTCGTTAAAAACAATGACTTACAAACACATACTCTTTAAAAACCTCAAAGGATACATACTTTCTGAACAGGATGCGAACCTCAAGTTTAGCATTTTATCTAGCGTAATAGCCAAGCGGGGCCAGAATTACTTACAAAAACATACCGTTCAATTTTCATTATTTTAGTCATTTGTTCGTCTGAAACCCACATCTTATGACCATTCATTGGAATGAGCTCATCAACATCGTTCCAATGAAGGGGTCATAATCTATGGTTTTTGACAAATAAATATGACAAAAATAGTTATTCGAAAATTTTATTTGCAAGTGTCGTCTGTCTTTTGTGTTAGGTAAAGGGTTAGAAAAATAATTTCTACTACAATCGCCTGCACGCCAAGTCACCATGCTACCATTCACGTAAACATATGATTGCAGAATAAGACGATGAGCAATTGGAATATACCTATTTGATCACTTTTCTTGATTTTGAAATGATTTTGGCTTATCAATGTTTTACTTATCCATAAATACTGGGTTATTGAGTAATTTTGTATGCATGAGAAACAGCGGATGGCAAATGATAAGTTGTGTTTCCATTAGAAGGTTATAATTCATACCTTACAGTTGAAACTAGAAGTCATGTCACGAATAGTGCGCTTATCTAGGCTTAATTGCGCGTTGGAATTGCGCGCATTTGCCATATCGAATGGCATCCAAAGCACGACAGGTTCTCCTGGTTACTCATAGCAAACACATGCAATGTTTCTGCCAATGGACCTCCGGGTTACCCGGAGGTCCATTGGCTGAAACATTGCTTGTGCACATGCCATATGTACAGATTTTGACAGCTTTACTGGGGCCATAACGCGTACATTAACGCGCATATCAACGTGCTATTTATGACAGGACTTCTAGTTTTAACTGTAATCGTCGTGAGTGCTTGTTTTTTTTCTTTTAACTGGAAGCGCCTTCGTGATAACCGTATCTTCATTTTTTGCTAACGAAGTGTGACAGTGAACTATTTTTCCTCGAAATTTTCAGCTATAAATTCTTATCATTTAAAGTGTATTTTCTTGAACAAAAATATATCATTCAGACATTCTGGTTTTGCGTTGTCACCAACGAAAACCATTTCAACCAGTGTCTGTGCCGGCTCAAAGCAGCGAGTGTGCTTCAGTTGCCAACTGTTCAGAAAACGTTCAACATCATGTCAAAGTTATTTATTTATTCCTCACGTTTATTGATGTTCGTGAACTTCCCAGACATTCTAATGGTCTTCATTCGTTTCTTTTTGTCGCGTACTCAAGTCAATGGGTAGCTCGGTGATTAGTGCAATGGACTGTAGACCGAAAGGTCGGCGTTTCAATCCTCCTCCACTATAAATGTGTTGTGTCCTTGGACAGCTGGCTTAACCCAACCCTGTCCACGTTGGGCCAAGGCGGTGTTGTGCACTAAGACATACAGTGCGTCGATAGTTGTCTTGGATGCAACCGCTGCTAACTCTGCTCGAGCAGAGCTGGTGACTAAGAGATACCGACAATTGCTCGCCGTAGGTAGTCGAGTTCGGGTGCCTGTTCTTCCTTCACACGTGGAATTGTCCGATACGATATGACGTTTGCAGTTGAATGGTTCGTTAAATCCAAGCAAAACAAATATAAACCAGGCCAGTGGAGTTCCGTGTTTTCTTTCGGCGCCCAACCACGAAGACGGATATCACATCCGAGGAGGTTAGCAAACCTTAATTTCTGGGGCTTACGTACAATGACGAAATCGTGAGGAATAGAAGTGTCAGCAAATTTTATTGTTCTGGTTGGATTCGATTCGAAACGTATGATCGTGCAGTAATCTCATCTTTATATTAGATTATTCAATTTAGCTGTAAAGGTAAACAATTCGTTTGAATGACCGAGGTTTTTGAAATGTAATTATGGATTTAAAAGTTGTTCTATGATCCGGTTGGCCATGGCTCACAATTTTCGTTATTTCAACAGATTTGATTTTCTATAACTATTTTTTTCTGTTCTTTACATCAACAGTGACCTCATGTTTCCATTAATATAAACGGTGAGATTTGCTATTTTTTTTTCCAGGGAATAATAAAAAAATCGTAAATTATTGGAAAAATGCATTCACTAAACAGAGAGGGAAAGAAGACATAGGCGTTAGTTATGATAAATATTCTTAATTGCCGATTATCTGTGAAATTAATTATTATCTTGTCATAAACGAAGCCAAGTTTCCTTTTCTTAATGTTAATAAATGAAAACAACAGTCAGGTCTATAAACGAAAACAACAGAGAGCCCACGGAGCTGCCAATTGATTTCGACTATTAAAAGAATCAAAAGGAAACTTGACTTTATTTTCTACTGATGTCATAGGTGTTTTAACTCTTCTGGTGCGACAGGCGACTAAAGTCGACAGACGGCAGACCGCGGAAAGGTACTGCTTTAGTCATTTTAGCCAACTGTGTGTGTCCATTTCCAAGTGATTTTAATCCTTTACCCAACGCAGACTATATCAAGATTTATATTTTAAATATAATTATTTTCAAATTTAAAAAAAAAAATCAAACAAAACCATATCATGTGACCTCTCGTTGGAACGAGCTCGACGAGCTCGTTCCAACGAGGGGTCACATGATATTGTTTTGTTGAAACTTTTAAAAAAATATTATTTTTTTAACTGCTGAAGTTGCATATTCCGCGGGTGAGGGGTGCGGCCGAGTCGTTGGGTAAAGGGTTGAACAAACATACGTATTCCTATGTTTCATGCACCATTTATGTCCTATCCATGAACAACGATATCGTTCCTTGAAAGTATAAAGGTGCCATTAGAATATATACAGAAAATGATTTGAAAAACTGTCAATGAGATCATTAGAACATCTTTTAAATTAATAACGCTTTAGTCTAACAACCTATACTTTCTGTAAAATTCCTGATGAATTTTAGGCGCGAAGAATTCTGTTTCTCAGATTATTCCGCGCCAAAACAGTTAAAGCTTCCTCGAATTTTCTGATAATTTCGAGACAGTTAACTTGATGGTAAGTCGATTTTCATGACGATGTTAATCAGGGGTGCTCAAATCAGCCAATCACGAATTAATGGCAAAATCGGAGTCAATGGTGTTTATTAGGCCATGTTGTGTTACTCATTTTGGGATATTAGGATAGGCTTTTAAATTTAATTTTGAGTTTTGAATTTTCTATTGTACAACTGGGACGGAAGTTATCTAAAATGGCCACCACAAGTATAAATAATTGGCTAATGTTGACCTCATACCAATGATGCGGTGATGAATAGCCAAAAATAAAGAGCATCATTGCTAACACTACTACATAAATAAATACATAGATATGCCATTGCGTGTGTTAGGATGGGCATATGCATATATATGGATCCATACAATGTTTATTATATTCAGTTGTTAAGTCATTCAACAAATTTGAAATGCGTTTTAGTGGTCCTTTTTTCTTCTATTCTTTATTTGTCTTTTTCTTTCTTTATCATCAGATCAAAATTTTGTGTTCGGCCCCTTAATCTAAACTAACAAAATATGGCACACTAATCCGAGATATGTAATACAATACTCACCAGGACAACCATCTGTTTTTCAAAATTATGTCCGTGCGGGATGAGAGTGATGGGAAATTTAATTTTGTATTTTTGTCAATATTTTTTAATATCCACGCGTGTATCAAGCCCCTTCCTTCAATCTAATACAAATCACATCTCCAATAAAAAAAACATCTCTAAAAAGGTGGGGCACGATGGGGAATTTTCAACCCCTTTACGTACGGGCATAATGGTCATTGAAAAAATCAACTTCGTCTTACTTTCATGAAATTTCAGTTTGTTGTAGACGGGAAAAATAGAAACGGCTGTTTTCCGTTTCTCGAGGTACAGCCGGATTTTTTTCTTTTCTTTTCTTTTTGACGTTTTTACGTCACTTCATATATCAGCTGTTTTCTCTTTAACACTCACTTGAAGGGAACGAATGTAAACCTTTTTTAAGATTTTAATTGCCAGTTCATTTTTAATTTTGTGTTTCTGAAATTTTGGAAGTATATTCTACAATAAACAATATGCCAAAAAATGTGGCGCCTGTCCTGAGAATTTCCTAACTGTTATGGCCGAACACGGATGTACAGTACGTGGAGAGTGTATTTTTTTATCACTAAATCACCCGCAGAGTGGAGATTCCACCCAAGCAATAATTGCAAATTTGTTGCAAAGCATAACCAGCACAAGCAAAGTTTCAGCCAATGGCTGAAACATTGCTTGTGTTTTTGTTGATATGTACATAATTTGAAAGTTATAGCTTGGGTGATAACACCACTCCACGGGTGATTTAGTTATAATCCACTCTCCACGTACTGTAGCATCTATTGTTCATAGGGTCAAATCTTAAAATGCATAGGAGCGGTTTTTTTTTTTATTTTAGTATGTTGTTTTCCGTTGCTCACAAAGTAGGAGACGACTGTTTTGTTTTGTTTTTTCTTTAGGGGGAGGTTAAACCCTAAACTTGGGAACACGCGCCGTTCCATAATTCCTAACGATACAGCCTCGCAACTTTTCAAATCGACATTTGGAAATGTAAAATCAAATTGGGAGATGACATCGATTTAGCAGTGTCAATTCAAATACATAATTCAGTTCAAATTTCTGCGCTTGTATGTAATTTCATTTTTTGTCCTCGCATCTCACATTGTTCTTTTAAGACAATATGCGGGAGAGAGCCTCTTGGCAATCTAATATATAAGTTAACAAGTTAAAAAAAAACATTGGTAAAATTCTGAGCTGCCCTTGTGACCGTGCTGCCACGGACGATCGACTACTCATAACCATTTATTCTTTGAGTGGAGTTCTCGCAATTCGATCTACCATTCCCACGGGCCATTGGACCTAATTGTGACCTTTACCGCGTGGCTTAAATGCCATCATGCCAATTTTCATACGCATGTTGTTGTGGGATAATTGCTTGGTCGGTCAATATGACAATTTGAAGTTCAATGTTAAGGAAGACTATTGCCTGTATATGTCCCACTCAATCAACAGTTATCTTATGTACTCCAGCCAACACTCTTCTACATAGGGTAAAACACTAATGTATGTCTGCTGCTGCTTTCAGCCCACTTGCATGAAACTTCGCAGGGTATTAGTTCTTGCATTTCCTCCTTAGTGGAAACACTACTTAATTTATCAAAATGCGCCTATGGCAACATATAGTTAAAGAGTTTTTGACCACCTGCTTAAGCTAAATCCTACCAACTTATAATGAAACCGACAACTTACATTATCATATTACCAAATTTCTTTATAACTTTAATCATATCATTCCCTGAGTGGAGAGGCGCCATGTGCAAGGCAAAAGCTTTGCATACGGCGCTTTCTTCCACTGAGAGGTTAAACTATCTGTTCGTTATTATCAATCGAACTGTTGCTCAGTGTATTGCTTATTGTATTAAGTATTGTACTAATTATCTCTTGCCTACCTCGTTGTGTCGTGATGGGGACGCTACAGAGGTATCGGTGGTGAATTCTCTACCCGACAAGTAAGTATAACTCGCAAATATGGGCCGCAGGAACAGGCGATAAGTTTCCGGCCCGTGGGGGTTGGTCTTATAGAACGGTTCACGGACTGGCGGCTCATCGTTGCTTTTTGTATTCTATATTCGGGGGGTTGATATGCAGTCTCGTGCACTGGTATCGTTTCTCTCACAAACCGTTTACTATCCAACGTAGTATCTTTCCAAAAGAGGTTCCATCATTAAACCCAATGAACCAACAACACAAACCTTGATGTAATGAAAATCCTTTTCATCAAAAAGGAAAGGCAGGAAGACAGCCTTTTAGGCTATGTCATTTCCCTGCAGCACATTCATCTGTAACCTGTCTTATTATTATATTGTATATTTATATGCTGTAAATAAAATCAATCAGTCAATCGAATGAATATTCATAGCATCCTCTAGCGGGCTCTGCCTACCTCAAGATAAATCCCTCCTCCATACAATTGACCTATTTCCTACACTTATTCCGTACAATCGACCAAATTCCTGTATTGAACCAGTCATATCATTTTATGTTGTTGTCGATGTTTAGTTTGTCGATCCTCAAACTACACAAGACATACTCGGCGAAAGAAAAAGAACAAGTTAATGAAATGAACTCCCACTATACATAACCTGCCTCGCACAAATATATCCAAGAACGTCCACTCCTACTACTACCCAATATTGTAAATATGTTTTGTTTATTTTCTTTAACTCATGTTCCTTGCATTTCACAATTTTATTCATCACTGTGTATTTGGTCCAACGGTAGTCTCAGCATCCACGAGAATATTTGATTACATTTCATCATTTCATGTGGCATTGCCTGATTCCTCCAACAGTCAAATAACATTTTATTCCACCAGTCCGATCAAGGGCCATGTTAGGGCACAAATAATATGGTTACAGGTATTATACGACATACCCACTCTTCTCATTTCCCATATACTCAAGTTAGATAAACCTGACAATGGCGGATGGGACTATGTACAGACTAAGAATGGGTCCTTTTGAACCAGTTTCTTGTGGTGGGAGACACCACAACAACTGTCTCAACCTATTGGACATAGGTCTAGCTAATCTTCTTTGCAGGTTGGCATAAAGGTAATGATACTAAATCACAATGATATTTACCAAAGCCTGTGTGCGACATCAGTACTGGAAACATATCCAAATAGCTGCATAGCAAGATATGTGTCAAATTCCTATCACGTAAGTCAGGAGGTATGATTTGGCTTCTTCGGTCTTTTCTCATTCCAACGAGTAACTAAGATCATATGGGACGGCTCACATCCGCATCGTAGAAACTTACCACATTCCACCGTACCCACTTGGGTTCAGCGTCTGTTACTGATATTGAGACAAACCCTGGTCCTCAAAGCTACTCGGTGTTGTCAGTAGGATGAAATACTAACACTGACCAACACGTGCCCTCCCAAAATTTATACGAATTGAAGCTACTACATCTCAATATTCAAAGTTTGAAACCAGAACTCGACATTTTACGTGTTGAGTTACTTAGCTACGAAATATGTGTTTTCAATGAATCTTGGCTTAGTTCTACGGATTTTAATTCAGATCTTGAAATGCCAGGATTTCCTGAACCATTCAGAAATGAAGGTCAATGGGAGGCGGTATAGCCATTCACTTGAAAAATACGATTCCATTTAAGCATCGATCTGACTTGGAAATTGATAACGTTGAATGTATCTGGCTCCAGCTTACCTGCGGCTCCAAACGTTTCTAACTTGGAGCCTTTTGTCGACCAACTAACACCAGTGGTGATTCATGGGACTTAATCTCGACATCCATTGAAAGAGCACTTGATGGGAACAATCTGCCAATTATTATAGAAGATGACTTTAACGACGGCCAGGCCTCAACCTAGAATGAGCCTATTCAGAATTTGCAACAGCAGTATAACATATTTCAAATAATTAAACAGCCAACATTTCTTAATGAAACATTGTCATCATTGATAGATTTAATAATCACAAATGAACCCCAAATTATAGTATCTCAAAGTGTTGGGGACCTATTCTATAGCAGGCTGGTTCAATATCACTGTCCATTATTAACTGAGCTCACGTTTCCTACCACGCAACCTCAATCTATCAGGCAATGAATATGGCTTTATGACGAGACGGACTTAAAACAACAGCCTGTTATTGAGTAACTGGGATGATATTATCAACCATTCTCAGCCTGAGCAGGCCCTAGATCATTTTGTAGAACACTTAGAACAACTCTCGTATAACTTTATTCAAAAGAAATTAATTACATGTAGGCAAAACGAACCCCCATGGATGTACCCTAAAATGCGGCTCTTACTACGACAGGGTACGCGCTACCACAGGTTGGTCAAATTGCGAAATACTCCACAGGTATGGGGAAGGTACCATCAAAAAAAAAAGAAACGAAACCACATCATTTATGAGACAATCTAGGCAAAGTTTATCCCCAAAATAGAGAATACCCTCAGCTGTTTCACAACACCCTCTCACACCCGGTGGAAACATTGAAACTACTAATGAGCCACAACACTACTGTCATACCAGATCTCTATCATGGTGGCTGCATCATTTCGTCGGCTACTAATAAAGGTGAGGCGTTAAACGAATACTTCTATTCTATATCTGGTATTGACGAATGCAAAACCCCACTCCTATCCCCGACAACCCTGCTCGCCCAAAACTCGTGGATATAGCACAGAAGAAGATGTTCTAGATGCGCTGCAAAACAACATTCAAAATTCCTCTAAAACATGCTTGTGTCATTTGAAAAAAAACACACACAAGCCTGTGCTAGTCTTCGTCTGAGGCCATCCACATCACTTTCGTCGTACTGTAGCCAGCGCGTTTCACACTTTCATGCTGCTGCTGAAAGGAAGATGAACCAAGTAATCATGAGGACTTCATCTAAAAAGCTAGATTCCAGCCATCGTTTTTGACGATGTGCAATGGTCTAGTGGTTTAGACGCTGGACTCCTGATTGCCAGGCGGTGTTGCCGAGGGTTCGAATCCCGGCGGGGGATTAGAAACCAACATTCAAAATTCCTCTAAAAGATGATTGTGTCATTTGAAAAACACACACAAGCCCGTGCCAGTCTTCGTCTGAGGCCATCCACAGCACTTTCGTCGTACTGTAGCCAGCGCGTTCCACACTTTCATGCTGTTGCCGAAAGGAAGATGAACCAAGTAATCATGAGGACTTCATCTAAAAAGCTAGATTCCAGCCATCGTTTTTTGACGGTGTGCAATGGTCTAGTGGTATAGACGCTGGACTCCTGATTGCCAGGCGGTGTTGCCGAGGGTTCGAATCCAGGCGGGGGATCAGAAACCAACATTCAAAATTCCTCTAAAACATGATTGTGTCATTTGATAAAACACACACGCACACGCACACGTGCGCACACGCATGCTCATAAAACTATGTGTAATGATCAGGAATTACAAAATCAAGAGATAAAGGCCTGTTCGTACAAACGGGTTTTGAGAAGGGACTTAAATTGATTTATGGTCAATACAGATTTTAGATGCACTGGGATGGAGTTCCAGAGAGCCGGTGCGGCACATACGAAAGCTCTGTCACCTGCTGTTGCAAGTTTAGACTTTGGTACCACCAAATTATAGGATTCAGACGAGCGGAGACTCCTGACTGGTGCATAGGGCTTAACAAGTGTAGATAAATATTCCAGAGCCAGGCCGTTAATACATTTGTATGCAATAAGTAGTATTTTATATTTTATCCGTTGCTAGATGGGGAGCCAATGAAGGGTTTTTAGAACCGGACTGATTCGGCAGAACTTACGATTTTGAGTGAGGATCCCGGCAGCACAATTCTGAATATACTGGAGTTCGTCAATAAGTGATTTTTTGCACCCATACAGCAAAGAATTACAGTAGTCGAGACGACTGGTGACAAATGCATGGATGAGTTGTTTTGCAGTTTTTCTAACGATGGTTGCCCTTATCGTGGCCAACTGTATACCAATATCTCTTCTTAGTTGCTTAGGTAAAGTCTTTGAAAGGTGCATATTCAAGAAGGTATTTGCCTTTCTCGAATCTAACTCTCTTCTGTCCTACAGTTAAAACTAGAAGTCCTTTCATTAAATGCGCACAAATAGCACATCGATCTGCGCGTTGAGCTACGCGTTATGACCATAGCAAGGTCATCAAATTCTGTGCATAAGGCATGTGCACAAGCAACGCTTCAGCCAATGGACCTCCGGGTAACTCGGAGGTCCATTGGCCGAAATATTGCATGTGTTTGCTATGAATAACCAGGCGAACATGTCGTGCTTTGGATGCCATTCGATATAGCAATTGCGCGCAATTACTACGCGCAATTAAGCCTAGATAAGCGTACAGTTCGTGACAGGACATATAGTTTTAAGTGTAATTACAGTCAGGATGTATTCCAAAAGATTCTACAATACAACACAATCAACGATGAAGGCAAACAAAAAAAAAAATACGATTTATCTTCTACGATATCAGTAAAGCTTTTGACAAGGTTTGACACAATGGACTGTTACTAAAACTAAAAAAGATAGGCATCTCAGGTAGTCTGCAATCAAATTGGCCTTGTCCTCATGGGGAACCGTTACGCGGGTGTTCCACAAGTATTCATGCTTGGACCCCTTCTTTTCGTAAGCTACATTAATGACATTGTTGAGGACATCTTGTATGACATTCGATTATTTGCGGACTCCTCCTCCCTGTATATTACGTTAGAGGAGCCAACCGGGCTGCTGAAGTTATTTCTGCAGATATAAACAAACTTGATTGCTGTGCGGGAAAATGGTTGGTGGACTTCAACCCAAACAAAACGGATTCATTGGCTATCTCACGTAAACGCAACAAGACTACACACTCCTCTCTTGTAATGTATAGAATTTGTATTAAAAAGTTGATTAACCAAAACACCTAGGTCTGATCCTGGGACGCGGGGAAATCCAATATCTAACATAATTTCTTCAGCATGGAAAAGAATAGCTCTTATTAGAAAACTGAACTTCTCTCTAGATCGGAAAACTTTGGAGAAGATATACTTTGCATTCATACGTCCAATACTCGAGTATGCGGATTCGGTGTGGGATAACTATACTGAAGGTGAGTCCATAGAGCCTACAGAAGTCCAGATAGAGGCTGCCGAATGCCGAATTACCACTGGGGCAACGAGAAGCGTTAGCAAGCAATTATTATATGCTGAAACCGGATGGGAAACACTGCAATCCCATAGAAACAAAAAACAAATTGATCCAATATTTTAAAATGTAACATCGTCTGGTGCCTAGTTATCTTTCGTCCTTAATTCCCCCCATCCTCTTCAGTATGCCACAATACTCACTTCGTGGTAAATAAATATCTCTCTGTTCCCTTCAGTCGTACTGTGTTACATCAGCGATCTTTCATACCATCCACTACCAGATTATGGATTATTATGCTAGTAAATTTGTTTATCCAATCAAATTAAGTTACTAAGAGACATAGACTCCGCAATATTAGGTTCAGGATGGCTGAAACACCCAATATTAATTTATTATTATGCCAGCTAATGAAATTCGCCAATCACAGCCCCCGAATAGTGGGACGGTACTGAGCCGTATTGGGTCACCTGCAGCCCGAGGTGATCTGATACGAAACTCGTATTAGGTCAGTACCGCCATTTTGTTTCGACGTGGAAATTCCTCACCTCGCGGTGCTTTTATATCCATATCGAAGAAATTGCAATACAATCAAACGTCCCTCCGTGTCTATATGTCCCATTTTCTCTCGTTTTATAATAAATTTATTGTGAAATTTATTTTCTAAATGTAAATTTAATTATTTGAATTGAGAAATACTACGGTATTCGATCTACTGATAACGGATAAGTCGGCCTAACTTGACATAGGGTCTAAGCTTATTGTGGCTAACACACAACAGTTTGGGTACGGTGTTCGCCTCGATATTTTAAAAGCTTTAGGAAAAATATATAACCCATAAACGCGTTGTTAGTAAATAGCGACTGCACTATAATGAAATTGTAAGAACTGAATCACAGCTATGAAGGAAAAGATGCGAGATACATTTATTTTGTTCGAATTCTATAAAATCGGACGTTTCGGACATTTTCTGCACACTCAAGACAAAGTGACAGTACGAAGAAAAGCGTCTATCGCTGTTGTCTGTGTTGTCAAGGAAATTATACACAAACAGGGAGACAACTGTGCACGTTTGTTACAACTTACATAGCGTTTTGCAGCAGTTTTGAAAATGTACCGGCGTTCAAATTTGATTGTTGTTTTGTTTTCGCTGACATAATAAATACGTTACAGGACGTTCAGGTGGCGGATACGTACCGCCTCGTCCAATACTGTTTTCACCTCGCCTCATATGATACCGTATCCGCCACCTGAACGTCCTGTAATTTATAATATTAGGTGCCCGTCAGCCGTTTTGTTTTATCATTATATCCACAAGCCTCAGCTTTTAATTTACACGTACGTACATGCTGCAGCGCAGTCGAACAGAAGACCCACCATATAAAATAGCCCTGTCGTATAAACATTGCATTCGATTGATTGAAACTGTTATAATAAAATGCCAAACCAGCCCAAAACATTGGCAGTTATAAAACAAGTCACGAGTGATTTATTAGAATGCGGAAGCAAAATTACTCCCCTTGTTGCGTATGTAAACATTGCCTGCTTTGTTTACATTTTTCGAGAAGTGCGCATCATTTAACTATTCGTTGAGTTAACTTCCTAAATGACATGTTGGCATGATGTGCATAATAAATACGTTACAGGGCGTTTAGTTGGCAGATACAGTTTCATATACGGCTCAGAGATGCCGAACCTAATATTGTTTTCTCTGAGCCGTATAAAATTATGACACTGTATCTGCCAACTAAACGCCCTGTAACTTATAATAGTCCGCTGATTGGAATCACAGAAAATAGGTCGTCGTCTAATTTCAAGTATTATATCAACCGAGACAAACCTTTCATTCTTAATATCTTTTATTTAACAAGTCTCGCAGAACGCAAGTACTCCGCCTGATGTGCAGTAACTTTTACCTTATCCTTGATTATATAACAATCATTTGACAAGCTCCTCAGATTGTGCCTGTTGCCCACGGGAATCCACCGAATACTACCTACTGTACGATATTCAGAAGCCAATCGCGATACTCTTTATCGCCTGCCTTTCGCTATCGAGACGGGCATTCTATTATATGGATACCCGTCCCTCGATGCCCATACCAACCGAATGATTGCAAGCTGCGTACATGAGTATATTCAGACTAGCGGTAGTTTTAGTGGTACCCAATCACAGCGCGGGTGGGGCTGAGTGTGGTTGTTTTATTTATCTGTGATAACTGTGATCCGTTCCCCTTACCCAATTCAAAATTGTCGTGAAGGTGCTAGGTATGTACGTAAATTCCACCTACCCTTGACGAAAAGCTTTCTAAACAGCTGCACCCAGCTAGGCCTAATATTTAATATTTAACCCTTTGCCTAACGCGGATGAACGAAGACACCTAATTCGTGATTAAATAAAATTTATTTTTCTGTCAGCGAAACGTAGCTTGGAGGCCCTCACTGGAGGGGAGCTCCTTGAGCCCGTTCCAACGAGGGGTCGAGAGGTCTGTTCTCGAGAAAATTATTGATAAAGTGAAAGCATAATGCAATTTGAATGTCGATTTTTGTGAATAGCGCTGGCGGGGTTTCCTGTTACGTCGCGGGTGGGGTTATTTATTAATGGTGCCGCCCCCCCCCCCCCCCCTCTGCTAATATGCTTATCTTGTACATAGATCTTTTGAGTCCGAGTCGATTGTTTACTTGGCCGAGTCATACACCTTTCAACTCTTAACATCAAGAGTTGTGTAAGGACAGCAGTACTATGATATCAAAGCTGGAGATGATCCCCGATCTGATCGCAAATGGATCAAAAAGTGATCGAAATTCTCGGTTCACTTTTCGAACTACAAATTCTCTTCTGTCGAAAATTAAATTGAGAATGTGGATACTTACCTTCTGTTGTTGTTTGTGCGTCTTACTTTTTTGTAGCGCACCTGTGGGACCCTCAGCAAGCGGGCAACATAATCGTGAACGGTTGGGTAACCTTTACCTTATGTTTATGTTATGTCATGATATGGCCTAAATGGGCGGAGTCACGGGTTGGATGGGTTTTTTATCTCGAGCTCATTGCACCTAAGGGCAATGGGTTCGAGATGAATTGTATATTTGATTTGTGATTCTGTCCATCAAGTCGCCCATACAGAGATTTGATGATCCTTGATAAAATGTCTCGCTTCTCATTAAATATTTCCCTTGCACTGTCATATATCACGGTGAGTCAATTCCAACCATATTTAGCCCAATCGGAAACCAATTCACCATACTTCCTGATAATAAAGAGCAAACTCATGGTTTGTACTCACACCAGTTGCTGTTAGTCCATAACACAGAGCGACACACGCGTGTGAATGGGTTAAACAAATATGACACGAGTGCCAACGAGGAAGGATAAAACGAGAGGGCGCAGGCCTCCAGTTTTATCCTTACCCGATGGCATAAGTGCCATATCGATTAAACCACTCACACGAGCATGTCGTTCTGTGTTCATTACACGCCTTCACGTTTCTAAAAACAATGATTAGAAGGACACTCGGCTACTCATTTGACAACTATCAGCAAAAACAAAACATTTTATCACCAACCAAATGTGTGGGGGGTACCTGTGTTACTGTTTCGTGCCCTGAGTTCCAATGTGCTCTCTGTACCGACTGGCACATAGAACATAATGGAAATCAGAGGACGATTTTTCAGGTATCGCTAGCAATTCAAATTGTAATGACGGTGCATTATTTGTAGAAAATTACAGTGAAATATCGCTTCTTTATAAAAATAGTCTGTTCAGTGCATATGTGCTGAACAGATTTTCATTTTTCGCATGGTTTGTTGTTGCTGTAGGTGGGGATTACATAGAACAGGCGTGTAATAAAACATCTGTCCATCTGTCAAACCGTTTTACATATTGCACATCTGTTTTACATATGTGCACATCGGTTTCACATATGTCCACATCGGTTTTACATATGTGCACGTCGGTTTTACGTATGTGCACATCGGTTTTACATATGTGCACATCGGTTTTACATATGTGCACGTGGTTTTACATATGTGCACGTGGTTTTACATACAGTAAATACACCAAATTAGTGACCATTTAGTGACCATTTAAGACCATTTAAGACAATTTAAGCCCATTTGAGACCATTTAGGCCATTTGAGAAATATTTAAGACCATTTAGTGACCATTTAAGATTTAAGACCATTTAAGACCATTTGAGAAATATTTAAGACCATTCGAGACATTTAAGACCATTTGAGAAATATTTAAGACCATTCGAGACCATTTAAGACCACTTGAGAAATATTTAAGACCATCTGAGACCATTTAAGCCATTTGAGAAATATTTAAGACCATTTCAGACTACTTTGTGGCACATATGTTGTTCAATAAGCAGAAAATTCCTGTAACATTCATGGACGGAAATTTGTTATCGAGTTGGGGTGTGAAGTTTAGATGTTTCATTCTCCGACTTGACATTTATCTGACTTTTATGTCTTGTTTTGTTTTGTTTTTTTGTTTTAAAGTAAACTGTGTCAAGTAGTGTGAAGTCGAGCAAAAACTTATTTTACCCCAGAGTCGCATCACTGTAATTTCCCACAATGCACTGTGGGAGAATCTGAAGCAACCATCAATTGGTTGGGTGGGTAGAACCGATGTGCACATATGTAAAACCGATGTGAATATGTTTAAAACCGATGTGTATATGGTTAAAACCGATGTTCCCTTATGTAAAACGGATGTGCCCGTATGTAAAACGGATGTGCACATATGTAAAACTGATGTATGCATGCGCGGATTTGAGGGTACCCTTCACTGTCTTATAAATCGTGATGTCCACCCAGTTCTCATTTGTTATCAGAACATTCAAAGAGAGAAGACATGCCGAGCCACGACTGTAAATTCTGTAGGAAAGCATTCTCAAGAGCCTTTACACGCAATAGACACGAAGATGGTTATTGCCTCAAGAGGATTGGGGTGACGGGTGAAGGCAAACAGTCAAACGAAGATTATAACTTGTCTGATTCTGACGAGAGCACATATTCAGAGTCAGACGATAGTGATACAACCACTGAAAGTGAATATTCAGAAGAGGAAGATGGCGAAACGGACATAATAGACACTTTAATCATAAGAGCATATGAAGATACTACAGCTAAATTTCAGAGATTGAAAGTGTCGTACATAGAAAATGGCTTACCCACAGACGAGGCTACCAAAGCGGCCAGGGAAGCTCTTAGAGACAGCGTGAGAGCTTCCCTCTGTAGAAGATTATTTAAGGTAATGAGTCGAGTAAGGCACTTCAGACAACATCCGGTCTATGGAAAAATTAGAAAAACTGCTCAGCGATTTCGAGATGAGGAGGGTTACGAAATGAACGAAGCTGAAAAATTCGCAACTGAGAAACGAAAATACTTGTTTGATCCATTATTAAGAAAAAACACGTTTTCTGGATGTGCAGACAGCTTGGAATCATAACTAGAGAAAGTCCAGAAGAACGACAACAACAAAAACTAACCCTTTTCAGGGACAAAAGACAGTTACTGAACATTTAATTATGTTTATTGTATGCTTACCTGTAAAAGAAGTATTGTGAAACTACTTATTGTAGAAATTACTTATGGCGAAATTGTAAAATTACTTGTAAAAAGTTATTGAAAATCCATTTTGACTGATTGTAAATGCATTTTAATTGATTGTAAAACCACTTTTGCTTTGAAAAAATTACTTGTAAATTTGTAAGTCTGATTGCAAATCCATTTTGACTATTGTAAAACCAATTAATCACTTGTAAAACTGATTTTATGTGAAAATAAAATTTAATAGAGAGAAACTTTAGAGTTGTTCATTCCTTTTCAGGTTACCTATGAGTTGAGCATGCTATAGTAGTTTACTACAACACTCCGGATCACTCATCTATTCGCCACGCAGAAAATACTGCATGGCACGATCTGATTGGACAGTTGTTTGACCAATCAGAGAGCACCTGCGTGGGATAATGTTGCAACACGCTTATCTATTGGTCCCATGGAACATACCGCCATGTGGGGCGGTCTGATTCGACAACTGTTTGACCAACCAGACATCGCCGCGATCTCACTGGGTTATCAAACACCTGTGACGTGACACCATCTTATCTATAACATAATCAAACAGTGTACATGGTCTTTATCATATTAAGCTTCTTATAAACAAAGGAGCCCTTTATCATACCTTTATCTATGACATAATCAAACATACCAGTTGTCCCTTATCCACTTGCATAACTATACAACGTGACACTATCACTATAAACACAGATTCTCTCTATCATAATTCCTTTATGACATGTCGAAACAAAACCAGGTAGTCTTTATGTCTAAAGCATTGTGTATGCTGTTACATGTACATGCCCTTGGCAACATTTAACTTAGATACACCAACAGAGCTCGAAATGTACGTGGGGCAGGGCTGGGGTTAGGGGATGGTGGCAATCTTTTGATAGTTCTCATTGGACTCCTCAGTTTGAATGTCCCCCAGCTTTGGGCTAGCCTTTGGAAGGAGGGAGGAACAGTCCTGGGCTTTGGTGGGGAGGGACTGGGCTTTTGGAAGGAGAGCCCACATACAGGGAAAACCTAAACAATGTGGGGAAAGCCTAAATGGGCTATACATAGTCTGGACCTCTAATGGGCTTTGGGGAAGGATAGCCTAAACAATAGGGTACATACAGGGCGGGTAGGGTGAGGAGGCGCCTAAAAATAACCTAGGCCTAGTGTGGAGAGGGGAGGGGGCGGGGACAGGGAGGCCTAACGGATTTGGGC
This sequence comes from Pictodentalium vernedei, assembly GCA_031216915.1. Classification (NCBI taxonomy): domain Eukaryota; kingdom Metazoa; phylum Mollusca; class Scaphopoda; order Dentaliida; family Dentaliidae; genus Pictodentalium; species Pictodentalium vernedei. The sequence continues at coordinate 536,784,716 of CM062293.1, forward strand.
GCCGGGGTCAATGACCCCGGGGTCGGGGTCAGACCCCGGGGTCCTGTTAAAAAGGCCAGATCTGTGCATCCTATACTACTCGCGTTGCTAGGTTTAGTTGTGACTTCATCAAGCAAAACAATGTCCCAGTTCTTAATTGGCCGCCCTACAGTCCAAATTTGTCCCCGATTGAGCAGTTATGGGACGATCTGGACACGAGAGTCAGGAAGCGCACCAACGTCCCAAACATCGTCGCTCAGCCCACGCAGGCACTTCATCAGGACTTGATAGCTTCCCACAAAGGACCATAAACAACTTGATGGGGTCAATGGTAAGGAGAGTTAGAGCAGCGACTGAAGACTGGGGTGGGCACCCGCTATTGATTTTGATCAGGAAATGGCGTAGGGTACCCAAGTTTGAAGATTATCTATGCAACATGTTTGAGATGATTCTTGAAAGGAAAGTCATCATCATCAGGTAAGGAGTACACTTTCACATTGTGTATCAGTATGAAGTCGTACTCTGAGCTAGGCTAAACCTCGCGCACTGTCCGATTACCCGCCATTGACAATTTCTAAACTACGATGATCCCCAGCTGTATGATTATGCAAGGCCTTTATTTCCATGAATGATGGAATAAGGTTATATGTAACCGTGATTGGTGAATAATCAGGCTCCCCCAACATAGCGTAGTTTATATTTAACCCTTTGAACATTGGTGGTATCTTCCATGCCAGTTCCATGGTAGCAAAAGGAAGAACCCATATTTATTATTTGGGGGTAGATCAATTAATATTTTTAACGTGCAGACTTATTGATTGGTCTACACCACACATTTACCTTGTAGCCACCCCCCTTAATGACATTATGACGTAGCTTGTGACCCGGCCTGAAAAAACGGCCTCTGGCGTTCAAAGGGTTAAGATAGGTATTGCTTTTCCTTGGTTAGTTCTTATCGGCGACTGATTATACTTTCCAATAATGGCCTCGGAATCAGAAACAACAACAAGTGGCAGATTGTACTTGCCTGAATACCTTACCCCATCACACCCGGGGAGAAGTAGGACCTTTGTCGCAATGCCTACCTCTCACACTGGTCCTCACCCGAGGGAAGATAACCTCAACTATAACATCGAAAACAACGGCAAAGTTCTCTCCCCTAGCCTTTCCGCTTCCTCTATCTCCTGACATGGTCGTGATCTGTGGAAAACTTCAAACTAAAATGCCCAATTCATACTTTTTTTGCCCAAGATATTCCGTTTTGATTTGATTAAAAAAATATAAATGTCATCGAGGCGATTTACTTTCGTATTTACCTCCATTTGTCGTCACGTGATCAGGTCACGCGATCTTGGAAGAAATAAACTATAAGTATTATTATAATTCTTCAAAGATTTTGTTGTTATCAAAAATATTTCTCATCTAAAAAAAATACACAATTACATTTTGAACAAACTAATTTAACTGAAACATAAAGAGAACTCGCAGCGATCACGTTAAAAGCAATAGTAAAAAAAAACACCAGATTTTGCGTGTCGATTCTGTGAAATTCTACAAACGTTAAAATGCGTATTGGTGGGTCCATTTGTTTATTGAAAACATAAAAGGAAGATATCTTTTATGATTAGACAATTTCGAATTTACCGTCATTCGATGCCACGTGGCTGAACAGTTGATTTTTGAGAGAATGGTATTTTAGTATTATATACTCTCCTAAAAAAGAAAGTGTGTATTGCAGAAATTGATCAAACTCCAAAAAAATAATTTCGTAGGTGTAAAGAGTGTTAACCTGTTCATGAATAAGTTATATTGAACACAAAAACGGCTTTCCCCGTTAAAATTGCATTAACGTTAAATGACGTGCTGCACGTTTGTGAAAAGGCATGTTTTGCACGTGGAGAGTCTGAAAGTTCATGCAGCAGTGTGAATCCTTGGGTATCTAAACACTAAAGTAAGGCCTTCCTATCGTTCACATTCAAACTTGCGCTGCTGTTAAAATGACTCCACATTAGCATGCCAAGATTGACAATGAATCAACGTCTCCTTGCCCTGGGTATGATTAGAGCTGACAGAACACACAGAGAGGTTGCCCAGCATTTGAACTGCCACCATAACACTGTAGACAGGCTAGTTCATCGACATGCACAACATGATGACGTTCGAGACCGACCCCGCTCCGGAAAACCCCGAGTTACCACCCCTGCACAAGATCGGTATATCCGTGTCGTCCATCTCCGGAGCGGCAACAAACAGCAACGACGACAGCCAGGAACATCCCTAACCTGAGACGGATACATCCTCAAACAGTAATCAACCGGCTGAGAGAATACGACTTCGAAGACCTGCAATTCGTCCAATTTTGACGTTACGTCATCGTCGTGCTCGACTGCAGTGGTGTAGACAACATATCAGGCCTCCCTTACACTGGTGGCGACGTGTTGTATTCACAGATGAATGTCGTTTCCATCTTTCATCATCAGATGGCCGCCAGAGAGTGCACAGACGTCGAAACGAACGCTACGCAGATCCATGTGTCGTGGAGCGAAACCGTTATGGGGAGGGTCTCTCATGGTGTGGGGTGGCATCACGGCCCGTAACAGAACTGAGCTGGTAATTATTGATGGCAATCTCAATGCAGCCAGATATCGCGATGAAGTGCTTACACCTGCTGTTGTCCCATTTATGCAACGTCACGGCCACGGCGTCATTCTACAGCAGGACAACGCCCGACCCCACGCAGCTTGTGTTGTTCAACAGTATCTGAAGCAACAACAAGTGGATGTTCTTCCCTGGCCCGCAAATTCGCCCGATATCTCAACCATTGAGCATGTATGGGACGGAATGAAACGTCAGCTACGCCGGCTTCCCCAGGCACCGTCAACGCTTGTGGAACTCCAAAGACAGCTTATCAGAATATGGAACAACATCCCCAACACTTCCATGCTAACTTGTTCGCTTCCATGAGGCGTAGATACACAGCAGTAGTCAATGCAGACGGAGGTCATACCAGATATTGAGTGTGTGAGTTTTGTGTTTGACCTTTAGTGTCTTTGACTCTCCATGGCACCAAGAGTATTCGTCGTAGCGTAATGAAATTTCTCGTGTTGATCACAAATTGATTCATCTGTGATTGAATAAAATTTCCATGAATGAAAATGATATATATCTTTTTTTAGTGTTATTCTTTAGCATGCACACTTTCTTTTTTGGAGAGTATATATCATTTCTGGCGAAAGGTTTCGCAGTAGAGTATTCGAAGCAATGAGGGAATAGCGGGAGGGGGTGGGGCGGTGGGGGGGGGGGTGGTGTGTTGGGGGGCCCGAGATTATTTTGAAGGAAAGCACCGAGAACATCACTACAATCTGTGCAATTGTGTGCGCAAGATGGAAAATGAAAAAAAAATATGGTATCGTGAAATCGATTCCAGGAGTCTTATAAATGGTGACAATGACTGGATTATTTTATCGGGAGGATGGCACAAGGGGATATGGGCTTGAAACGCACCAGAGTGTACCATGAAAATCGAACTTTGAAATTTAGACCATATGAATCCCTTAAGAGCAGATTACATCTGAACTATAGGTTAGGTGAGGCGACGACAATGACAAATACTAAGCTATATTCCCATGTAAAGATTCGAAAGGAAACGAATCGGGCAGCTGATTGCCAATCCAATCGAATATTAACTAGAGATTAGAAATCGAATCGGATCTTGATAGTTCCCAAAGGCCCTACACTGCAAAAAATATAGGTTCTCTTTAGAACCAAAACTGGTTCTAATTTTGTCCCTGAGATGGAACCAGTTCTGTTTAAACAGTATTTATTTCAAATCAAATAAATTTACCAAGATTACCATTCAATTTTAACAGAATATTACATGAACTGAAGTAGATTCAGCAGTAAACTTGGAGCTTATTCAACGCTGTCGCCAAACATTTTGAAACAATTGAGATATGAACAGTTGGCATATCAAACCAGTTTTGGTTCTGCAAAGAACCAAAACTGGTTCGATATGCCAACTGTTCATATCTCCTTTGCTGAATAATGATTTGAGACAACCTCGTATAAGTTCCAAACTTACGGCTGAAACCCCCTCAATTTATGCTTAATTCTGTTAATATTTAATGTTAATCTTTATAAATTTATTTGATTTGAAATAAATAATGTTTAAACAGAGCTGGTTTCATCTCAGGGACAAGATTAGAACCAGTTTTGGTTCTAAAGAGAACCTATATTTTTTGCAGTGTAACATGCACCTATAGGTATTAGTTGAAATCGAATGTTGCGCATTTCCATTCACATCGAAAAATCATTAACGGTATGCCGTAAAACTTATCGAGAGACTCAAAACGTCAGAATGAAATTTCACTTTTGCAAGTTGAAATTGAAGAATATTTTAGTACTTGTCTTCCCGTGAACAAGGTTGAACAAATATCCAAACTCTGATGCCAGATACTGGGGAATGGACATAAACAACGTCGGGGTATCAGCTTTACGTTTTTGTGTTGCATTGCGTTCTCAACTTGTTTTTAAACGCTGGCCTTTAGAGACTGTGGAAATATAATAACAATAGACATTATAAGTTATCTCGGGCAACATCCAGGGTGCATGGAGATTTAATACCTGGATGTCTGTTTTCAACCATGAGGCGCAAGGTATTAAATTTCCATGTACCCTGGATGTTGCCCGACATAACGATTTTGTCCCGCCTTCTAACACAGAAATAATGTCGAGATGTAAAATATTATTTATTTATTTATTGGTGTTTAAGGTCACATATTTCTGCACAATGGCTGATCATGACCACGACAGTTTTACGGGTGGAGGAAACCGGAGTACCCGGAGAGAACCACCGAGCTACGGCGGGCAACTGTCAGCTACCCAACATACCCAACACCACATAAGCTGGGTTAGCATTGGTTGAAGACAGGTGCACCGTCGACGTGCAGTACGTCTTAGTACAGAGCGTCGCCGTGCCCCCACGTGGGCAATGGGGGTGAAGTGTCTTGCCCAAGGACACAACGCGGTTGCCGCAGGTGGGATTCGAACCGAGGACCTCCCGGCTTGCAGCCTGCACCTCTACCAACTGAGCCACCACGCCCACGAGATGTAAAATATGATCCCACATTAAGACTCAGGCGACGAAGTTTAAACTCCACACTGAGCCTCAGGGTTTGAACCAAACAGCGAAACAAACGTCTCAGCAAAACTATAAACAGACCGAGTCTATTTCCGAATCGTTGTTTATAAACCAGGTCACACATGTTTTTCACTTTGGTGAATTTGAATTCCTTAAAAAAAGTTTTTAAACCGTGTAAATTCAGCCTTCCAGAGTGTATTGTATTTCCATGGAACACGGCTCAGCATGTTAGATGTGTTGTGTTGTGTGTTTTATTCACGTCTTTTGGGGAATAGCTTAAATATTCACTTAAAACGACGCTGTTCATGAAACATGGAAGGTGACATTTTGAATTTCGAGAACGATGTCTCACAATTTCAGACTCCACTTGGGTTTAAACTTGAAGATTTTGAATTGAGCCGCAGTCATTGAATTTATTAAGATGTAGGTGGAAATAATAGCATTTCTACGCTGACCATCGAAAACCGCAAAATCAATTTGGAAGTGCGCTGCTCAAACAATATCGATGATAAACAGATGAGTTGCTCCCCTTGATGTTCTCACCCCGCAAAGCGCAAAAGTATATTTGCGAATCCGATTCAATTTGTTCAGTTCTCATCGAATACGACAGCCAACAAGTGCTTCTACTCATAGGGCTGCAACGATGTTGTTTTAATTTGTATTAGTGTTCACTACAATACAACAACAAGTTGGATATAACTTAACAGTTCTAATAGGAGTTTCTGAAATCGATGTGACCCAGTCGGGGGGGGGGGGGGGGGGGTCAAAGGTTATTTTTACACCACGATGTTTCACGTGTGACAAACGGGGAACAACGGCGCGCGCTCTTATCACCCGCATCTTTGAAGATAGCCGATGCCATGGATATTTGTTTCGGTCACGTTGACCATTCAGAAGACGTGATGCATACTGATACGGGGACAATAGATTTTATTACACGCCTGTTCTTTGAAATCCCCATCTCCCGCAACACTAAGCCGTGCGGAAAATAAAAATCTGTTCCACACGTATGTGTGGAACGGAAATTGTTGGCGGACTATTTTTAAATAGAAGTGGAATTTCACTGGAATGTTCTACAAATCGTGCAACGCAATTACAATTTGAATCGATAGCGATAGCTGAAAATCGTCCCATGAGTTCCAGTGTGTCCTATGTACCAGGAGGCACAGAGAATACATAAGCAGTATAGAATGTACCCGATCGTCCCAATTCAGCAGGACCCCGGGCATGACCCTGGAAGTGACGTCATGTCACGTGACCCAGTGGCGTCATGTTTGGTCGTCATGGTAACCCGCGTGAGCGGCCATCTTGTGACGTCATCTCCATAGTGATACGTGGCGTGAGTGCACATGCGCAGCGCGTGTTGTTGGGGTGATACGTATTTCCGTCGTCCATTTTGTACTGGAGGCCGCCATCTTGGTTTCTATAGTAGCACGTGGTTGCTATGTGACCTAAAGTCTTACAATAAGACAGGGGTATGTTCTGAGGATGTGTTCCTTTGTAGAAGAGTAAAGTCCCGATTCGTAGAATTACCACAAACACCCCGACTATTTTGAATTCTTTCAGAATTCTCTGCTTCTATCTATATATACAATAGTTATTTGTCCATCTGGCCATGTTCCTTTGTCCTGGAGTATACTCCAGTAGTGTAGAATAGCCTATCAACTGGAACAGCTTTACTTATTAGTGCCCTAGCACATAGGCACATGCTTTATGTGCCGATATGTGCCTATATGTGTTTATGTGAAAAGGCACAATGTGGCACAATGTGCCCTAGCACATAGGCACATACGGGTATTTGGGGATACCTATGACCTGGTATTGTATTATTCGAGGATACCTACTAGGGAATCCCTTTTTGGCATATGTGCTTATGTGAAAAGGCACAATGTGACACAATGTGCCCTAGCACAAAGGCACATGCTTTATGTGCTAATATGTGTTTATATGTGCTTGTGTGAAAAGGCACAATGTGACACAATGTGACACAATGTGCCCTAGCACATAGCCACATACAGGTATTTGAGGATACCTGACATTGGACTATTGGGGGATACTTGTTGGACTTTACATCCGGGTACTTCTGTTGGGGTAGAGGATAAAAAAACAAACAATAATATATATATATAACATTTCATTTTTATTCAAGTATACAATTCAATTTCTCAAGGTATTTGTCTTTGTAGTTCTTCTCGCATGGGCTAACCATTTCATCTTGTCGTGGGTTGGAGCTTCTTCCCATTGCATGGCCAGGTTCTTGATAAATCTCTCATCTGATAACTTTGTTTTGTTGTTTGCTTTAATTTCCTGTCTGGCATCTTTGGGTTTCTCTTTCTCTAACTGTTTCATAGTAGTAACTTCAGTCTTCTGAACATCATTCTTTGTAGTAACTTCATTTGAGGTTTGACTGGAAACATCTTTCTTGGTTTGGTTCGTCTTTGAATCTCCATTTGTAGTGGAAACTTCATTCGTAGTGGTAACTTCTTTCGATGTAGAAACTTCGTTCTTAGTGGTAACTTCATTCTTTACGGGAGCTGGCATCTTTTTCTTGTCTTTAGTAGAAACTTCTTTCTTAGTGGAAACATCTTTGAAAGTAGAAACTTTGTTCGTAATAGTAACCTCATTCTTGTTTGTATTGGAAGTATTAGTCAGTTCTCTCTTTATTCTTTTGGTTAGTTTAGTTTAAACATATTTTATTTGCCATAAATTTGCAAAAAGGATTGGAGTACAAGTTATACAACTTATGTTAACTCCTCTCCATAAATACAACTGAAAAAAAACAATACATAGATGCGGCTGCAAGATATAAAGATTGGTTCACAAATGAATAGGAATTTACAATTGAAATGTAAATTGTTGAAACAGGCAGCCATGTGCGTAATAGGGTCTCGACACAGGGAATACATAGGGCTGGACACTGTTGACTTTCTCAACGAAAGCTCTTGAATGGCAAGATAAAGGGGGAGCGATGTGACGTTTATAGTACGTCTCGTCTAGTGCAAGAGAGAGGCTAGTCGCAAATATAATGACTCAATTGAAGCGGCCACTAGCTAGGCTGCACGCTTGGGTTTTCAGAAAGATATATTCGTTTTGTTTTGTTATCAGTGTGGGTTTACCGTACAAGAGATCGGTTTCGGACGATATATCAAAATCTCGAATCGAGTAATGTAATCATGGGGCCAGAGTATCGAGGGCACACCAGGAGATAGTGATGAGCATTTTCACAGGGATTACCACACATACACTTTTGATTGGCCCGAATACAGTTTTGGAACTTGTCATTATTTAGGTCGCTGCAGTTATTACACAATGTTTAGTGTAAAATTTTGGCCTTTTTATTACCCACACGGAAATAAAGAGGTGGTTTGGGGATCAAGTTCCATTGGACATAGGTTTGTTTGAACTCCGTTAGTGTTGCGACTCCTGGTAATTTGTTCCAGCTTTTTGCGGTGGACGGGAAAAAGGATTTTTTGAAACGCTCCGTTCTTGCAGGATAATACGTGAATCTGTTGGAGTTGCGATTATACATTGAGATATCGTGCGTTCGAGGGGGTAACAATGCATCGAGGTAATTTAGAGTTTCATGGTTGATAATTTTGAAAAGAATGCAGTATTTGTGCTTTTCACGTCACTTCAAAAGGGAGGGCCACCCTAGTTCAGCCAGAAGTTGATCAGCAGAGACAGATCGCGTTTAAGCCAGTATTGATACGCGCAGCATCAAGCTGAAGTCTGTCAAGATTCTGAGTCAAATATTCGGGTGCGCAGTCCAACACCACGTCGCCGTAATCAAGTAGTGGTTGCATGAAGGTGAGATAGATTTGTTCCAAGGTTTTTCTGTTCAAAATGAATTTCAGTTTGCGAAGGAAAGACAGACGGGTGTTGTCTTTCTTGCATATTTCAGTTATCTGGGAGTCCCAGTTTAGCTAAGATTGGAGAATTAAAACCAGGTGCTTGTGATCTTCAGTGAATGAGACTGGATTACTATCAAAAATTAAGGTGGGATAATCTGTTCCGTCATTACTGCCAGAGTGGAATAGAACTGCCTTTGTCTTAGCAGGGTTGAATGAGACGAGCCATTGAAGAGACCAAGTGTTATTTTTTTCCAAGGTTTCGATTGAGGGAAACGGTAAGATTTTCAATATTGTTGTTGTTATCAGTTACACATACATCGTCGGCATACGGTCTAGTAAAAGCGTCGATGATATCAGCAATGTCATTGATATAGATTAGGAAGCGAAACGGACCGAGAACATAGCCTTGGGGCACTCCTGCTTGAGTGAGTCTATAGTCGGAAAAGGTAGTTTGGACGAGAACTCTTTGCTTTCTTTCGTGCAGGTAGTCCTGAATCCATTCAATAAGAGTTCCAGAGATGCCATATTGGCGACGTTTGAAAACAAGACCTTTATGCCAGACTCTCTCAAACGCTTCTCAAATGTCGCAGAAAATTGCACAGGTCTGGAGGCGTTTATCAAGAGAGAGACAAATGGAATGGAGTTCTAATAACTGGAAAGTTGTGGAGTGGCCTGGAAGAAAGCCTGATTGGAATTCATACAGTAATTTATTTTCTTGAAAATAACTAAATAGATACTTCAGAACTAGTTTTTCAAATATTTTTTTTTTTTTTGGTTAATGGTCGGTTAGTATCCACACATCTTTTTTTCATTCCAGCAGCATCCATGTCTAGACTTTTCTCTTGGCTGCATTTACCACACGATTTACTTGCGCCAGTTCTAGGGAAGTCAGCTTTAATCCAGCATCATTCTTGAAGATTTGTATATGTAAGTCATCTTTGAATCTGGGCACTGTTGTTGACACAGACATCTTCACTCTTCGGCGTTCAAAACGGAAATTAATTTATTTTCATACCAACACTCCTTTTATACCTTTTTTCTAATCGTCTTCTTCTTCTTCTTCTTTTCTTCTTCTTCTTCTTCTTCTTCTTCTTCTTCTTCTTCTTCTTCATCATCTTCTACTCGGAATGAGTAGTTTGTCATAAGGTTGTCGAACAGAAATCGTCGCTTTTCCAAAGCCTATTTCTGGGATTCTTCAAAGTCATAATCCTCTTCTTCACGAAGACGCTTGGCTGTTTCTTGAATTTTCTTGTGAATTGAGTCGTTGCAATAATTTCCAATGTACACAAGGGTATTAATGTATTTCTCACTAAAGGCTCCTCTGACATTCTTTTGAAGTGATCTATATGCTGTTTCAACTGCATCATCTCTATCCATTCCATTCTCGATATATTTGTTCATGAGTGTCAAAATCGTTTTGGTATTTGCCATAGGCACATTGGACGATAGTTTTCATCATAGAAACGTCTTCTTCCTCTTCGTCTTCTTCATATTCCATATCTTCTGATAGTTTCGACGACTCATCAGTGTCCGAATCTATTGACCAATTTCTTGGTGCATTGTGTCCGCTCTCTTCGAAGGTCAGATTACAAATAACAAAATTCTTATGAGCACGACCCTTTTATAGGATATCGGACAGAGCATTGATGACGGGTTTGATTAACTTTCCTAAAAATCCTCCTTTCTGTATGAGCCGTCTTCTTTTCCAGTAAGATAGTTCTGTCTTTGGTGAGGCAATTCTCCTAATCTGGTGTTTGTATGGAATCAACTTAGCTCTCTCAGATTTGGTTATAGGTACTGCCCCCATCAAGATATTCGAGGCACAATCACATATACATTCTACCAAATCATCACTGGCCGTCTTGAGTATAGACTTGGCTTCATATCGATCCGCATCAGATAGGATTCGCTGTGTATCTAAATTTCTTTCTAATCTTGTAGTGTTGCTCGATTTTTCCGATTTCCTCATGGGACAGTAATCATCTTCATGTCTCTTAAGTGTGAAGCTCCTGGATAATTCTTTATCACAATATCTGCAGCAATGGACTTTCATGACTTCACTCTTTCGTGGTCGTAGAACAAATGAGTTTATTTTCACATCAACACTCCTTTTATACTTTTTTCAGAGCTTGGACTGGGTTGATAAGCGCCGAGAGAAAGCAACTCTTTCGTAATATACTTCTTTTTATATCTGGAGAAATTCGACCATCTGTTAGGAGCTTCAATACATGTTCGTATTTTCGCAGGTCATCAAATTCAGCTTCATTCAGTGGTATCTTATCTTCGAGAATGTTGGTAGCACATTTGCATAAACAGGTAATCAAATCATCATCAGCAGCACATAGAACGGCATCGATTTCCTACTTGTCAGCATCCAGTAAAAATTCTAAAAGTTTTTTTTTTATTCTGGCCGGTCATTAAATGTCCAGTATCTCTCTCCTCTTCTGTTCTTGGACAGTTATGTTCTTCATGCCTAAGAGCACGGAATGGTTGGACGAACACCGTAGTACAATATCTACAGTGGAGCCGATGATGGGTCTTCTCGTGTCTTCTTGCATGATCCGATCTCGAAAATAACTTGGAACAGTATCTGCATCGAACTGGTAACATGTCTTCACTCGACGACGGTCAGGACACAAATGAATTTATTTTCGAACCAACACCCTTTTTATATCTTTCGCAACAGAAGTACCCGGATGTAAAGTCCAACAAGTATCCCCCAATAGTCCAATGTCAGGTAACCTCAAATACCTGTATGTGCCTATGTGCTAGGCCATATTGTATCACATTGTTCCTATTCACATAAGCACATATAAGCACATAGAGTAAAGTCCAACAAGTATGCCCCAATAGTCCAATGCCAGGTATCCTCAAATACCCGTATGTGCCTATGTGTTAGGTCACATTGTGTCACATTATAAAGTCCAACAAGTATGCCCCAATAGTCCAATGTCAGGTATCCTCAAATACCCGTATGTGCCTATGTGCTAGGGCACATTGTGTCACATTATAAAGTCCAACAAGTATGCCCCAATAGTCCAATGTCAGGTATCCTCAAATACCCGTATGTGCCTATGTGCTATGGCACATTGTGTCACATTATAAAGTCCAACAAGTATGCCCCAATAGTCCAATGCCAGGTATCCTCAAATACCCGTATGTGCCTATGTGCTAGGGCACATTGTGTCACATTGTGCCTTTTCACATAAGCACATACGACAAAAAAGGGATTCCATAGGATATGGCCATTGGATATAGATGCGATGAGAATCGGATACGACTTCGTTGTAATAAAGGGAGATAACTCTGCATATAGATTATGGGAAATCAAGCAATCTGATTGGTTAGTTATAATTTATATAAATGATGTTGATAAACAAGAGTACACGGAAGAGGGTCAGAACTAACAAAAATAGACCAGAAAAGCTAAATATAGTAATAATAAGTAAAGCGGTTCCAGTTGATAGGCTCTTCTACGCTACTCGAGTATACTCCAGGACAAACGGACATGGCCAGATAGACGAAAACTATTGTATATATAGATAGAAGCAGAGAATTCTGAAAGAATTCGAAATAGTAAAACTTGTCGGGTTGTTTGTGATAATTCTACGAATCGGGAATTTACTCTTCTACAAAGGAACACATCCTCCGAACATACCCCTGTCTTGTAAGACTTTAGGTCACATAGCAACCACGTGCTACTATCGAAACCAAGATGGCGGCCTTCAGTATACAAAATGGACGACGGAAATACGTATCACCCTAACAACATGCGCTGCGCATGCGCACTCACGCCACGTATCACTATGGAGATGACGTGCCAAGATGACCGCTCACGCGGGTTACCATGACAAACAAACATGGCGCCACTGAGTCACGTGACACGACGTCACTTCCGGGGTCCTGCCCGGGGTCCTGCTGAATTGGGACGATCGGGTACATGCTATACTACTTACATAGAAACTCAGCGGACGAAATAGTAACACGGATTCGAGCGCGTCCAAACAGGGGTCGCATGATGTGGTTTTGCTGAGATTCTTTTAAATTTTTTTTTTAAAAAATGATGTTTAAAATAATACATTTTGAAATCTTCTGCAATGGGTAAAGGGTTAACAGAAAAGTTATAAACCTCAAATGTATTAAAATAAGTGTTAAAAAACACTATGATCTTTATACAGTGATATATATATGTCTCGATACCCATAAATAAATCCCCACCCCCCCCCCCCCCCTTCACTCTGTCTCTCGGATACCTATACTCTCCTCTTTTGCGATTTAATCGCCATTTCTCTTTCTCTCTGCCAGCTCACTCTGCCAGGCAAAAGAGAGATGGGAGAGCGGGGAGGGTGTGGCAGGCTCGGCCACCCTCGCTCTCCTCTGTCTCCATCGCGCTCGCTATTGCTCACTATCTGTTTCTCTCATCTCTCTACCTTTCTCCACTTGTTTTTCTTCGTAAATGGATTGATATCATATTACAGTGACCATGTCCCGACGTTCAATGTATGTTAACGGCACCTCTGACCAGTTTAAAGATTATGTTCATTATAGTTCCAGTATACACACAGACATTTTCTACCTGTATGTGGTTTTTCATAATAATCTATATGGTTATTGGTAAAGAAACTCGGGGATACACCTTTGTGATTAATTTGTTGAACATGTTTTTATCATCCTCTTGGGTAATCATTGTATGTCCACAAAATATTGTGTGTGCATTAGGTAATCCGCCCGTCACTCTATGGCTGTCTGTGTGTATCCAATCTCCTTACCCCAATGTTAGTCCCTTTACCCTTCCGCCCTCTCTCTCTCTCTCTCTCTCTCTCTCTCTCATCTCTTCACCTCATCTTGCCTTCCCTCTCTCTTTACTCTCTTTTTATTCTTTTTTCACATACCTTTTTGGTTTGGGCGCCACTACTTGTCTTCCTTTCGGCCAACTCACTCACTCTCACTCTGCCCTCCTCTCTCTTTTCTTATCCCCCCCCCCCCCCTACACTTTCCCTCTTGCTGTTTGTCTCTATGAACTTTTCTCTTTTCCCTAATGCCTCCCTATTTATTTCTATTCATGAAATGGATTAATAGCATGCTTCATTTTTATATCCTCACTGTTAACGTGTCTTAACGTACATTTGACCATCTCACAAGATCGTGATCGGTTCTAGTTTCAGTACTGTATAAACACAAATATTGTAACATAGTTGTATATGGATTGTCATAATGATTTATATGTCTATATGTAAGGGAACTAGGGGATACATTACGAAAAATTTACTGATTATTCTTCCGGGTGTGCACTGTTTTGTCCACAAAATAGTGAGTGGTCATTGAGAAATCCGTTGTTACTAAATGTCTGCCTGCTGGTGTGTACCAGCATCACCATTTTCCTTCCCCAGTCCACTTGCCTGCATGTTAGTCCCTTTACCTGTCGGCGTAGTCTCTCTCTCTCCCTCTACCCCCCTCTCTCTCTCTCTCTCTCTCTCTCTCTCTCTTCTCTTCTCTTCTCTTCTCTTCTCTTCTCTTCTCTATCTCATCCCTCCCACTCACTTTTCACTATTCTCTTTCTCTTTCTCCACTCCCCTCTTTCGGGTTTAGCTCTTCCACTTCTCACTCCTTCGGTCATCTTACTCACTCTGACTCCGCCCCTTCCTCTCTTTTCTCCTTCACTTGATCTCCCACATTCTCTCTTTCCATCTCGCTATTTCTTTATCTCAACATCTCTCCTCATTTCCCTTCCTTTTTCTCTATTTATATCTTTTTTATGAATAGATTAAAAGCATGTACATCTGACCATTTTACAAGATCGCGATAGTTATAGTATACACACAGATATTGTTATAAATTTATGTATGGTTTGCCACATTGAGCTGTATGCTTGTATGTAAGGGAGCTTGGGGATACACTATGAACAATTTATTTGTTTAATTTTTACACTCAAGTTGAGCCAACAACATAAGATAATTTTATGTAAATAGTTTTTGTACGTATATCAGCGCACTATAATATATTATGGCCTGTCCGATTCCAAATTTTATCTCGTTTGCTCTTTTTCTCTCTTTTTCCTTCTCTCCATCTCTTGTTTTCGACTGTTTGTTAACCTCCGTCAACTGCTATATGTATTGTTTTGTTGCAGCCCACCCGTTTATCTGTTTGTTGGTCTGTTTCTTCTGCCTGTTTTTCTGTTTGATTTGTCTGTCTGTCTGTCAGTTACTCTTTGCTTCACTCCCTTCGCTCTATCCTATCTCTCTCTTCCTCCTCCCCTCCACACACATATTCTCTCACTCTCTATTTCTCTTAAAGAAACCAATGCTGCCTTACATTTCAAAATTAACAGGTTCTAATAAATTTAAGCTCAGAACATATACATGTGATATACGGTTCTATATTCACAATTAGTTCTGGCACTTTTGTTTTACAGAAAATTGTTTTGAAATTGGCATATGTATTTAAACAAAATATTAACTCCAATTATGAATCTACTATAATACGATTGACCTTGCTGATTGTTTATGACAGGCTAAACCAAATGAATTCTCATGGATAGTATAATTTTCGGAAGTTTAAACTGTCGAGGTCTATCCTCAGACCCCATGAAGCGGAAGGACATCTTCTTAAAATGTAGAGACGCATACGATATAACATTTCTGATTGACACACACTCCTCAAATGAAGTTGAAAATATTTGGAAACATGAGGGGGGTTTGAAATAGTCTTTTCATCTTACCAAAGTAACAAAAGGGGTACTGCCATTATGTTCAAAAACAGTTTTGGCTACGAAATCAAAAATAAAGTAATTGATACAGCTGGAAACTTCGTCGTATTATATATTTTGATCCAGTCGCAACGATTAACCATCGCTGCGGTATATGGCCCTAATAATGATGAACCTAGTTTTTTTATAGAAATCTGTTTAATACTATTGAAAATATCGGTAACACCTCAGTGTTGATTGGTGGGGATTGGAATGTGACATTGGACCAAAGTTTAGACACACTAAATTATAAAAAAACAAAATAATGTTAAATTTAATGAATGCATTCACAAACACATGGAAAAACTAGACTTACAGGATGTGTGGCGTTTAAAAAATCTTGGTAAAAAATGTATACATGGAGAGGCCCACATAAAAAAAACTGTCACGATTAGATTACTTTTTAATCACATCTGACTTACAGACAGCTGTTCAAAAAGTAGATATTCGTATCATGTACAGATCGGACCACGTACCCTTTGTAATTTCCATGAAATTTATAAATCAAACTAGAGGACGCGGAATTTGGAAATTTAATAACAGTTTGCTGAGCGACCCCAAATACATACAAATAGTTAAGGACACTATTGCAGATACTGTCCTTCAGTATTCATATAACAATAACAGTAAAAGAAGTAGTAGTAGTAGTAGTGATAATACAATTAATAATGATAATAATAATAATGATGATGAAAATAATTCGAGATTCACAATAAACAACCAGTTATTTTGGGAAACACTAAAGCTAATGATCAGAGGTAAAACAATTTAGATATCGAAAAACAAATAAAAGTTCTTACTCAAAAACTCGACGATGGTTGCGAAAATATGTTAGAAAATATCAGCTGCCTAACATGTGAACTGCAAAATATAAGAAATAAAAAGGTGCAAGGCATGATCATCAGATCAAAGGCCAGATGGAACGTTGAAGGCGGGAGGCCCTCAAAATACTTCTGCAACTTAGAAAAGAGGCAGTACACAGAAAAAAATAATACCCAAATTAATAAGAGACGACGGCACAGAGTGTACAGAAATTAACGAAATATTCACCGAGCAACGCAGGTTTTACGAATTACTTTACAAGTCAAAAATTAATAGTAATCACAAAACGAACCTTATAGAAAGCTTGTTTTTTGACTCTGAAAATCCATACATTTGCAAACTGGATACAGAAAAAAGTTTATTACTTGATGAAAAACTAACTTTAAATGAATGTGCTGTGGCTCTAAAAGACATGGGTAACTATAAATCACCGGGTTCCTATGGATTTACAATTGAATTTTATAAATATTTCTGGGTCGATTTGGGCAAATACGTAGTTAATTCCCTAAATCTTGGCTAGGACATAGGAAAATTATCTATCACTCAGAGGCTGGGGCTTATTACATGTATACTAAAAGAAGGGAAATCGAAAGAATATATAAAAAAATGGCGACCAATCTCCCTACTTAATGTTGATCAAAAAATAGGCTCATCAGCATTTGCCAACAGACTGAAAAAGTGCTTCCTAAAATAATTTCTGAAAGTCAGCTGGGATTCATGAAAGGAAGATTCATAGGTGAATCCACGCGATTGGTCTCTGACTTGATTGAAAAATGCGAATCTATGAATATTCCAGGAATGTTAGTTCTAGTTGACTTCGAAAAAGAATTTGACTCACTTGAATGGTCTTTTTTCAGAAAAAAACTCTTATGTTTTTAATTTTTGGCGAATCCTTAATCCAGTGGTTCAACACGTTCTACCGCGAGGTTTCTAGCTGCATAATAAACAATGGGCACTGTTCAGATTATTTTAATATTCAGAGGGGAGTACGTCAAGGGGACCCATTGTCTCCTTACCTATTCATTTTGTGTGTCGAAATACTTAGCACATTCCTTAAATTCAACCCCAAAATAAACGGAATCAGAATTAATGACTCAGAGTATGTAACCAACCAATACGCTGACGACAGTACTTTATTCTTAGATGACGGCCAGGATTCCTTGAACGAGACCTTAAATTCTCTCGACAACTTCGCTGCGATATTCGGATTAAGCGTTAACTTTGATAAAACTCATATCGTTTGGATAGGATCTCGGCGTGGCAGTGGAATTGAACTGGAAACGGAAAAACATATACAGTGAAATCACAAAGGAACTTTCACCATCCTTGGAATAAAATTTGAACTAACTTCGGCCAATTACTTCTATAAACACTTTTCAGAAAAAATAAACAAAATGCGAAAACTTTTAGCAGATTGGTCCCTCAGAATTCTTACTCTGGTCGGCAAAGTTACAGTTGTTAAAACGTTAGCGATCCCCATCTTAATACACTCTCTTACTGTCCTCCCCGATCAGGCTGATAGGATATTAGATGAAATTCAAAGTATAATTTTTAAATTTCTATGGTCGGAAAAACCGGACAAAATTAAACGTGACGTAATAATCAATTTATTCAAAAATGGCGGGCTCAAACTACCCCACGTAAAAACTCTGGGTTGCTCTTTAAAAATGATATGGATCAAAAAGTTACTAGATTCAGAAACAATGGCCCAATGGAAAACACTCGTAGTGGATAATTTTGAAAAATTTGGAGGGAGCAAAATGTGTTTTTTGAATAAACATGGTATACTCAGTGTTTCAAATTATATGGACCCTTTCTGGAAAAACGTGCTTAATGTATGGGCTCTCTTAAAAAATAGAAATCCCACAACCCCAACATAAATTCTCTCACAACCACTATTTTATAATAATTATATAAACATTAATAAATGAGCCGTTTCTTTACATACGTTGGTGTACAAAGGGTGTTTTCTTTATAAACGATATACATAGCGCTTCAGGATCCACTGTTGATTTTCAAGAATTTAAGCTGAAATATGACCTTGATATACCATTCAGCAAATACCTTGGTGTGGCCAATGCAATACCAAGGTCGTGGAAAAATATAATATCTAATAGTTCAAAACTTGAATTTGTTTCAGATCCCTTGGTGAATGACATCATATCTTGCACTAAAGCAAACCGCCATATCTATCCAATATTTCTTAATAAAGTATCAAAAAGACCTACACATACTCAAGAGAAATGGAACACCACATTGGACGAAAATCTTGACCATAATGATTGGCAATACATTTACAAACAAACTTTTAGGGAAACAGATGATACATATATCAACAAAGTTTACAATATAAGATTAACCACAAAATCCTATTCATAAAATCTAGACTCTTTAAATGTGGGCTTTCGGAAACAGAGTTGTGCTAATTCTGTGGAAATACGAAAGAAACTATCGCACATCTATTTTACGATTGTTCTTTCTCAAAAACAGTTTTACTTTCACTAGTGGAAAAGGTTAACCTTAATCCGGATTCGAAATTCAACTACTCATTAATAAAAGAGAAATACTTTTAGGCTCTACTTCCGAGCATGCCTATCCAAATGTCTGGAATATCTGTCTCCTCATCTACAAAAAGCATATTTACACCTGCAGTCGACATAATACTATCCCCTCTTTCTCAGATCTAACAAGGGCTATAAAATCCTATAAAAATATTGAAATGTATTCTCTATACATGTACACAATCAGCAAGGCCGAGCGTATTAGAGAAAAATGGATCTACCTAACTGATGCATTCTTTGAATAATTGGAGAACTGATCTGTATATACATTATACTGTAAAAATCTCATTTTGTTGCAATCTTATATAATGTACTATTTTTCTAGTGATGCCAATAAAAAATTTAAAAAAAAAACAAAAAAAACACGGTTTCCCCTCGCAGATTTGGTTGGCGATAAGTTCTTTTGTTGATAGTTCTCAAATGAATTGCTGAGTGTCCTTCTAATAAAAACTTTTTTATAGACGCAAAGGCGTGTAATAAACACAACACGACACGTGTATTTCCGAGCAAAACTGTTTTTGACACTAAAACGGCTGTGATCGCCCTCCCGATGTTTGAATGTGCATTGTTGTATGTCTTCTGGAAATTCACTTTGCAATTTCAAAACAATCTAGTTATATTTCGTTTTGTTTTTTGTTTGGTTTTTTTTTTCGTTTTTTCATGGAACAGAGGACACACAAACCAGAGTACAAAAAGTACAACAAAAGTAAAACAGTTTGATGCGAGTTATACATGTTCCACGCGTGCCTTTGAAATATTTCGTATTGATATTTTCATATCGTCGTAAAAAGAACAGCAATTTCACATTGACTTGATCCCAGCACGTATTGCACTTTAACAACAATTGCCATTTCGTACTCGTTGTAGTCAGTATTGTCCCGGAACAATATGATAATATCAATATTTTTCTTCTTACTACATTATATTCTAAGGAAAGGTTTTGTGAATGTTTTTAAATATGAATAAAACCTTACATTTTGTGTGTCTTTACAAAATTCAGTTAACACTTTTCGAATATACAATGAAACTCACTCAATCCTTTCAATCGGTTGTGCATAAATTTGGCTTAAATGAGAAGTTCAAAGTTCGTGAATAGAGTACGGCCACTGTGGATTGATTACTTTCCACGGGTGGGCAATATTTCCACTGACCCAATATTATAAAATTCGAAACACAAATTATACGAATAATCATAAACAACTTAATTAATGAAGTACCGGGTATAACCCGGCGCTTCATTAAATACAATTTTCCTGCCGATGATTTTTATTTCTTGGTAAACACATGCGTAGACATCACTTCCAACGCGTGAGTTACGGCCAGTCCACAGCGATTGTTCTATAGATAACAACATAAACCCCGAACCGGACATCAGGCTTAAGCTTTCAGGTCACCAATCTAATTCTGTTATAGGATTTTTGTTTACCCGCCCCTCCCCCCCCCCCCCCACACTTTTAATGAATGATTTTTGCATTTTAGATTCAGTCATCTGGAACCTTATGTTCGTTTCTCCCACCGACTTAAATATTCCATACGGATGAATCAAATCACATCTGTCTCTCTCCACACATTTTACGTTCACGGTCTATAGGGCCCTACGCTGTGACAGCATCAAACCCACAATTAATGCAGACAGGGAGTGTTCGGTCACCCCGGGAACTTTCCCAAGACCGATCCTTGGAAATCTGGCCTGAGAGATCAGAGTCTTTATTCATTTCGCCACCACTCTCCTGTTATGGCTACAGTTGTATGTAACCTTTATTTATTAATCTTTACATATCTGTGCATGGAGAAATGTGACACACGCTGACATAATGGATAACGACTCTTTATCGGTGGCCCTGATTTGTTATTAGGTTTCTATATTCATTTTCAGTGTGGTGTACTTTGAACGGTGATCCAATTCTTGGTACAATTATAAATACGGGCGATCTCTCTTGTTCATTTCAATAATAATAATATCTTGGCCAACCGTTGATTTTCACTGTTCTGATATGAAAATGCCTTGATTAACCCCGCGATCCAAAATGTCTCCCTATCCCCATGCCTCTCGTCCCCTTCCAATACTCAAAAAGGGGGACACAATTCTTCCCACTCTCTACAATAAGCATACTAACCCTCTAAATTGTGACACCCAATACCCACATACCCTACATCCTTCCACCCATCTTCCCCCATTATTTTCCCAGGGACCCTTATCTGGTTAAGACTGATATTTTGAACATTCTACTGGAAAGTGTTCCAGGATCTCCATTACTCCTCAATTACACATGTAGCATTCCTTTTCACTGTTTTTCCCCAAAGCTCCAGCGATCGCGACCTAAGCTTAAAAGGCAGTAATCCCTCAAATGTGTCAGCAATGTGCTTTTCAAAACATGTGTTCTATTTATCAAGCAGGGCGTGCAAAGACATCTTTGTTTTGATCCCCATTCGCCAATTTCGGATACAATCCACCGTGACTCATTCCCCGACACATTTTCTGCCTGGGTTGGCCCAATTTCTTTGTCAAAGATCTTCATTGAATTGTTCTCTATCCACTCCACAACTTGTTGAATCTACCTTTGTATGTGAATTCCAAAAATTCTGGAACATTAGTTTACACCATCGGCTGTCGTGGAGATTTAAAAAATAGTTAAGATTACAGTTTCATTAAGTCTATCCTGTCCTTTATTCTCATCATCCAAGCCCATTCCTGATTGTTCTAGCACTGTGATCCATCGGCCTGCACCACTCTGCAGAGTTTCTAGGCTCTTTGGAACGGTCTAGTTTAGAGGCATCATACAAGGTACACCAATCATTTCCCAAATGATTTTCTCCACCAAAACCTTATTGAAGCTGTTTCTCACTAAAAGTTTTATTCGATTCGCTTCCCCTTCACAGTTAGTTTGTGTGGTTTTGATAGATGCCTATTCCCGTAATGTTCATATTTACCCCAAACAACACTGTCTCCTCCACACTAAGGAGCTTGCTGCTACCTTCCGGAATACAGAACCTCACTCACTCTCTAGCTTCTACCCAAGGGTATAACTCTTGTTTCCATCTAGCTCCCATAATGTTTATATTTACTCCAAAGTACTCGTTGTAACCTACCTCCCCACGGTAAGAATCTTAATGCTACCTTCCGAAATACAGAATCCCACTCTTCGATTCCCGTCAGGGTAAATGTATTATGTCCTTTTGCAAGGCATTCAATCCCGATTGCCCATGTGGGGCACGGTGGCGCTGTGTACTAAGGCAAACTGCACGGCGATGGTGCGCTTGTCTTCAACCAATGCTAACCCTGCTTGTGTGGAGTTGATAAGCTGGGCAGTTCTGACCCTGGTTGCCGAAAGTGGCGTTAAACCAGAATAATTAAAAAAATAAATAAATAACTCCACACACTTTCCAGCTTCCTGCAGCTTCCACTTTTCGACCCACGAGTATAACATTTGTTTCTATTTGGTATTCAGTTCGAGACCCAATTTGTTCTCATGTAACCCAACAATGGCCAGCATATTCTCTAACCTCTCTTCACTTTCTGACACTGGTACCATATCATCTGTGAAAAATATCCCTGAGATCTCCATAACACATCGTCGCTATGCAGGAATTCATCCCCTAAATCCTTGAGGAAATAGCAGTTTCACTTATCCACATACTACTGACCTCTAGTGCCGAACGCGCGGAGTAATAAAAGTCGCGAACAAGGTTTTCGCAGGGCTCTGAGTTTGTTTTTTTCCTGTTTTTGTTTATTATTCTATGTGTTATTTGGGAGAGTGATGTCCTTTGGCTATAATCGGTGGAATATTCATAGAAAATAACGTCTCAATGTATCACATGATAATGTTAGTTCTTCAGAAAATCAAAAATGAGCGAGGGTGCACCTCGTTTTTGAGTTTTGGTCACCGTAACCATACAATACACAACCTCAGCACAATGCGTGTTCGGTATGTAAGACTTGTCCCGATCAGGCATACATTACTGTCTCCGTGGACTGGGTACTTTTCATGGTTGGGTAATATTTTCACGGACGCAATATTATAAAACTACAAACACCAATTACAGGAATTATCATCAAAAATTTAATTAATGAAGCACCGGGTACAATCCGGTACTTCATAAATCAATGTTTTGCTGATGGTGATTTTTATTACTTGGTAATGCATGGATGACGACCAGTCCACGCGACTGTACTGTACTCAGGCTCTAAGAGACCTAGGTATAGGGGTGGGGTCTCACTTGGCCTACGTTACTATGCGCCTTTAAGCTTCTGGTATTTTCGGAGACGACATATAAATCAATGTCCCGATACCAACCGCAGTACCTTGCAGTGGTTGGTCAATGCCTCGCTGATTTTATTTTATGTCGCCAGGCACGCGCTTATGTCTACTGTCAGCGATTCTTATGTTCACTGTCAAGGAAAGCGTCTCGTTGCCATGAGCAACGGTTCATCGCAATGTCTTTTTTCACTGGAAAGCAACTGAGACAAATACATTTAACTGAAGTAAAATACACACAAAAGTACCGTTATTACGTACAAAGGGATTAGTTATGTAAACGTGGGTAATTATTTATGAAACCGATTAGATTATAAGGTCTCTTTTCATTAATTTACTGTAACATAAACTGAAATCGCTTCATTCGAATCATTTTAAAATGTGTTGTTGTACAGCGAATATTAGAAAGCAGACGTTGTTTCGGTAAGGTGTTAACTTTTATCATTTTTTTTCCAATTCAGTTTTACTTGCGTAAGAACGGAACATATACGTTATTCTGTTTCTTGGCAGGGGACATCGTCTCGCGTTCCCTGCATGAAACATATATTCAACCTCGGCTGACGCCTCGGTTGAATATAAATTTCATGCATGGAACGTGAGACCATGTCCCCTGTCAACAAACAGAATAACTTATATTGTCGATTTATTTACATCCCACAATTCCTAAAATTCGCTGGGTAGGATTATAACCCTTTACCTAACATGAAAAGCAGACGACACTTGCAAAACAAATTCTTGAATAATTATTTTTTTTCATTTTTGTCTCTAAAACATAGGTTATGACCCCTCGTTGGAACGAGCTCGACGAGCTCGTTCCAACGAGGGGTCATAACCTATGTTTTTGAGACAAAAAATGAAAATATTTTGAAAATTAATTGGCGATTTTTGAGAATAGCGCTGGCCGGTTTTGGCCGTTGCGTTGGGTAAAGGGTTAACAAAATGGGGCCAATAAAAAAGAATGTTCTTCAGAACTCGGATCAGGAAAGAAGAAAAATAAAACTTTACCAGTTACTCAAACGAAAACTGTTTAGGCGGGTAATGGGTATTGCATAAAGGCAGACATAGTCGGACGTTTTCAATACCTACTCTTTTTTATGGATGTTTTGGAACCAGATAATGGCAGTTGCTATGTACGCGACGCATGATAAATATATTTTATGTTCGTTCCATAAATCAATACACCCAACCACTAACTGGTTTTAAATGATTGTATCATGGTTCTTTATTTCGAAAAAAAACGATGAACTGTCACTTAGAGAAACACGTGGGCACGTATTGAAGAGATGTGGAATCACAAGGACTCATTCAGTGAGCTGTTGTTCGTCGAATGACTTGGAAGATGATCGACGATTCTCAAGCGTTTTAAGGTAAGTATTTCACGAGTTACGACAGGATCATTTTTCTTCTGGGCGTTGGTATTTCGGGTTGCCCGGTACCCAACAAGTTTAATATGTATTATGAGCTTGGGTTTAGCATCCCTTGAAACAGCTGTCACGAATAAGTCTGCGTTAGAATTTTGTTCATATAATTTTCTATCCCAGTCCTATGAACCCAAAAGCGGACAAAGAATTTCGATCAAATCGCGACCCCGTCGCGATCCGGTAGAAATAGTTGTACTGCTTTCCTGCCCACTACAATCTCAAATCCCCTCGCTTGAAAAAGAAATGCATCAACATTGTATATCTGATGATATACGTTTTTTGGTCCAGTCTAAATTTAAAATATTTAATTGATGCAACCTCGTTCCTGTGATGATTTCGCGAAGAAAAATGTATCGCCCGATAAATGTTTCAAATGTTCGTCAGATTTTCCTTGTACTTATCAAGTTCACTCTGTCACGTAGGTACATGTGGTGGACGTTCAGCTCAGTCGGAAACTTGTTAGGTCTTTTTCTTGGCAGGATTATGTGAAATGGAAGGACGACGTTTGATATTATGGCGACAACATAGTTATATCTTCAGACTGAACTCGATAACTATAACTAATCCTTTTGAGGTACTAACACGGTAGAAATGTGGTTTCCTCCACTGAAATATGTCGACCAGTTTCGTTTGCGAAAAACTCACTATCCCCTGATACTTTTTTGCTATATTCCATTGTTTGAAAAATCGCAGTGATAGGCACTTTCTTAACATTTTGTTCAGCGAACGAATGGAAGGCTCTGTTGTTTCTGGCATTGAGAACTTCTCCAATACAAACCCTTCTGTTGTAGGTTATTGGAGCGTGAATTTAGAGACTGGTTGATTAATTCAAACGCATGTCTATATGTTCAAAATATTTGAATTTGACTAAACCCGTAACGAATTAAGGGCAATTGGAATATTATCATCACACCCACCTTTTCAAATGTGGATCAGTTATATAGATTCCCCACAGGCCTACACCTAATATTTCACTTGATAAGGGTATGACATCGAACCGGATTCGCCTAAACTGATATGAAGTCTCATCACCTTGTATAGTACAGGCCGAAATATGTTGTAGGATAACCACTATAAACTGTGCATCTTATGTATCAGCCAGTTACATGTCATGTTACTTGTAGTATCAGAAGTGGGGCAGATAACTATTGTTCAATTGCTCAATGGTTGGCATTGTCAATGATTATGCATAGGCATACCACTGCCATAGGTTTTTGTTAGGTTATTTGGTGGTATGTGAGTCGCATCAGTCTTAGAAATTAGGCAATGATTCAGTAAAACCGGTAGCGGTATAGAGTGGGGACAATCAGTTATATTTCCAATTGCAAAGGTTTTAGCTCATCCATATTTCGATTACATTTTCGTTTTTTCGTAAGGTAACATTTGATTAAGAAACGTGTTGTTAGTGACATTGTTATAATAGTATGCTAATGGAATAAAAAAAAAAAAATATTATACGCCTGCTCTGTGAAATCCCCATCTACAGCAACACTAAACGATGTGGAAAATGGAAATCTGTTCCGCACATATGTGCGGAACGGAAGTTGTTGATGAACTATTTTTTAAATAGAAGCGACATGTCAATGGAATTTTCTACAAATTGTGCAGTGCAATTACAATTTGAATCACTAGCGATAGCTGAAAATCGTCTCCCTGAGTTCCAATGTGTTCTATGTTCCACTAGGCACAGATAACACATTGTAGCTCAGGGGATGAAATGGTAACACGGGTTTCCCTCGCAAATTTGTTTTTTTTTTTTTGTTGGTAGTTGTCAAATGAATTGCTGAGTGTCCTTCTAACTGTTTTGTATAGACGTGAAGGCATGTAATAAACACAGGACGACTCATGCGAGTGAATGGGTTATTCGATATGGCACGAGTGGTATCTGAGTCGCTCAAGTTCTAGAAATTAACCATGGCATTCCACAATGTCTTAGTAAAGCCCGCTGCAGTATGCATCTGCTCCCAGATGTTTGATAGAAGTTACGGTCCAGCGAATTGGACGTATTATACCAGTGTATCTATTGTTTTTTTTTGTAAGCAATGATTAAAGAAGGCCTCACAATTGGCAATGTCATGATGGCAACAAAAAATACACCCTTATCTGCAATGGGGATGATCTGTTATATTTTCAATTGAAAGGGTTTAATCTCACGTTTATTTCGATTACATTTTATTAAACATTGTCATGTCAACGACATTATTATAAGAGTATATCAATGGAATAAAAAAGAAAAGAAAATCATACCAGTTACTTTACTTCTCTATTTCAGTGATTGCAAATGACCAGTGGGGAAGAAAAATATTTGAACCCTTGCTAACAAAGGAAGGAAAAGGTGAAATATATCAGTAAAACAGAATCCTTTTAACACTTGCTACGATTGGAGGAAATATCCCTCAACTGAGGCGCAATCGTTACGTGTCAATGGTACAGAGACCCTTGAACGGCAGCCAAGTACAAGAAAGAAAAACAATGCTGGCAAAAGAACTCCAAATACAAGGAATTGGTCACTTCTTTTGTGTGCCATTACCTATGACAATTTCAAGAATTCTTACTTTATGCATATTGTTCTTTTCTGTCATGGGAGTGAGCACTGTGCAGATAAAAGCAATGACATTCAAAGTGTGTCCAAAAAGAACGGTTACACCGACAACAGTGCTTGGACAGTATAAAGCCTATAGTTCCATTGCATGCGGAGCATTGTGTTTCGAAAATGAACTGTGCAAATCGGCTAATTACCAAAAACGAGACAAAATGTGTTCTCTGTTGGAAAATGCCCTTGCCGGTGAAGCATGTGATACCTTGACGGAGAACCCGGATGTTGACAGTATTTATATCGTAAGTATCAAGCTCTGAAGCGACAAGTCAAATTATGTTAGGATTTCGACGCTGTTATTTGCATGGAACCAGTATAGCCCTTAAATTGTCCATGGCCTATATATAGATTAATACCGCTGGAATATTTCAGACCTACGTTTTCATTGACTTATCACAATAAATGTGTCTCAATCGAAGTTTTATTTGACCAGATCGTTAATTATAAATGAAGACTCATCACAACTGCAGTTTTATGATTGCGCTACATAGTTCAGTTCTGTGTTAAGATCTTAATCTTTTCACAACGAATTGAATATGTACTGCTTAATATATATATATAACAGGAGCACTAAAGTCTATCTGTAGAGCTTCTTGAGTGAAGGGACCTCACATTAAAATAATGTTAGTGTGCACTTAACCTACTCGAAAGCCAGGAAAATAAACATAGCATCACGGTGTCTGATTGCTCACCGAATTTGACCGGTGATATGCGAAATTAATCGCTTGATACATAACCACAAATTAATGATCCACTTGGGGGATAACTATTGCGTACATGTCGACACGTGGTCGTTGAGGTTAAAGCGATGACTAACTTAACGTCACTGGCTCTTACAAAATGCCTGTTTCTTGACAAGAGAACCTAGTTGATAGGCTTCTTTATCCACACGTTATTTGGTTGACTAAAGCAGTCTAAATACTGCTCAGTCATGTTTGTTTACTGTGTTAGTAGAACCGAGACGGAAGATTTGTGTTGGGTTATTTCTTATGTGTTTCTGTACATTGAAACATACACAAAACATGTCTATATACATTCTTACACGTCACTGTGCACATCCATAAAACATAAAATATACGATAAAAATCCTTTCTTTAATTTCGGTCCTTAGCCAATTGATGGACTGTGTTTGCCTCTGCCCTGGGTATGTATTACTAATCCCCCCATAAAAAATCAGGCGTTGGTTAACGTGTGATTTATTTAAACAGCTCTATCTAACTGAAAACATCACATGATTAGCCATCTTGAAAGATGGTTGGTATTACAAATAATTGGTGCAGATAACAGAAACTTCCCAAATGCGGACAATCAAACAGGAAAATAGCTACATGCCGCCCCGGCAGACACAAAAACAAACAAACAAACACAAAAAAAAACAAGCGTAGCAAGGTAATAGATCCAAGATTGATGAGATCTAAAATTAAAATGCTAGTTGTAATGAATGATGGGTCACATGATATGGTTTTGCTTATTTGTTTGGAAACAAGATGTTTTTTTAACTTCTCAATTTGTAAATTACCCGAGAGAATACGATCGATTGGTTAGATGAAGTGTTGATCAAGTTATTCGAGTTCATAATTATAAGATAAATGTACATTCACCATTATATTTATATACACAAGGTTGAATCACAGTCTTGCCCATTTTCTGTTTCTGAGCTCCATTCAGTGTACCACAAGCAGAAGCAGCAGAAGAAAGAGAGGAGGCATGATGCAAGTGCCGACTCACGGATTGCACAGAAAAAAAAAAAAACACAGATAAAATACGTAATCACCCACAAGGTTTAAAAAATTGACTACCTCTTACGTAATATTGTTAGTATCTTTTGATTCAATATCTGCTGTATTTTACATGTATCATTGCCAGTTTTTGTTTGGTTTGGAGATAGTTGAATAGAAGAGATCGAAGGAACCATGGCCAGCCCTTGGCATGTACACCACAGAAAAGGGCTAAGTGTTATCCATACAGTCAATGAATATATTGTTATAATACACGGCGAGTAATTAACACTTTACTAACGGATCGGCAGCATCTGCTCTCGTCCATTACAAATTAATCAGTTGTAAGAACACAATATTTAAAACATGTCAAGAAAGTCATATCATGGGATCCCTCTTGGGAACGAGCTCTATGATATCGTTTCAATCAGGATTCACATGGTGTGTTTCCATTTCGTTTTTGTTTATTTTGTTTGAAAAGAAAATTGAAAAACAAATATTTAAAATAAAAAAAAATGATATTGTCTGCGTTGAGAAAAGGGTTAAAAGACACTGCCAGCTATTTCACAATGTGTGCCATGTTGGGTCGTTTAACCCTTTACCCAACGAATCGCCCGCATCCGTCAGCGTAATATGCAAATTCAGCAGTTGAAAAAATATTATTTTTCAAAAAGTTTCAACAAAACCATATCATGTGACCCCTCGTTGGAACGAGCTCGTCGAGCTCGTTCCAACGAGGGGTCACATGATATGGTTTTGTTGAAGTTTTTTGAAAAAATTGAAAAACTGATATTTAAAATAATAAATTTTGATAACGTCTGCGTTGGGTAAAGGGTTAAGGCCTGCGGAACTTCGAATTTAGATTTAATTCGAAATCGCCATGATTAGAGTCACGCTGATTCCGAAAGTGTCGAAACGGCGATATATTCTCAAAATTAAACTTAATGTCTTCTCCCCAATTATTTCTTCTGTCTACACGTCTCAGATCATAAACGAAGATTTGAAGGAGGTTTCGTCTTCTAAACTACTTTGAATCCGTTCTAGAATATTTCAAATTTTTGATTGTTTGATTGAGTTGATTCGAATTAAGTTTCGTCGCTCTTAACCCTGTCGGTACTGCATTTCTTATAACAGTAAAGATTGTCAGTAACCACTCTAGCTATGTAACAGCGATTTTGTTTTGGAGTGAAAACAATAAAAAAAATTGAAGTATTGCAAGTGCTGCACCTCTTACAATAGTAACGATTGTCAGTCACCACTCTAGCTATGTGTGTACCAGCAACAGTTGCTGGTATACACATAGCTAGAGTGGTGACTGAGTCTTGACTGACAATCTTTACTATTGTAAGAAGTGCAACATCTGCAATACTAAGGACGATACGAGCCGATTCGAATCAATTCAATCAAACATTTGAGATTTCCAGAGCACTTCGTTTAGTTTAAACAGTATTTATTTTCAACAATATATAGTGAGTACAAAGGTACAAGAGAAAAAGACCGGACGAGTTAGACCGGTGAAAAAGGTTCAGCAACAAGCTGTGAAGCTTATACAAAGCTGTAGTTTAGTTAACGGTTTAAACTATATATACCCTCCCAATATGAACCTGTTTAATACATTCCGATGGCCTTTCAAGGCCCGACAGTAAAACAATGGCATTTCTGTGAACCCACTTTTAAAAAAATCGTTTCTCCCACTGGACCGAACCACGATATTTCCTCTGGATCATCGTGACCGTCCACTTTCGTTGGGATTCCGTAAGCTCCAACCCCAAGATGCTATTCGTGAAACATGCTTCTGATTTAATTTGAGAAAATATCGACTCCTAAAATGAAGAAAACACCAAGTGTGATACGAGGAGACAGTTATTGATCGCTGTTCTTAAAGCGTTCATTGTGAAATAATGCCGAAGCGGTGTGTTTTACCTAAATGTTCCTTTGATTTTTTTCGCTTAGCTACATGTAACAACAAGTTTCACTGAGTCCTGATTGCCCAAATATAACTCGTATCAGGGACACCTGATAAAAAATTTTATCATGTTACTACAGTGTATTAACGTGTGCGTAGTCCAGATTTTTAGGCTATTATTTATAAAATATTACAAAATTTTGAAAGGCATTTTTGAGTGACCGTTTTTGTTTTTTTCTGTCTGAAAGGGGAAAACACACACTTCTCAAAACTTTTATATTAAGCTGAGAAACCTCTGGAAAAGTCTATTGTTTTTCTACGGATTATTATTATTTTTTTGTTTTGTTTTTTATCCCCACACATTTTGTCCGTACGATTCAGAAGCAATTTTCGGACTGATTTTCACACAATTTTTCACACACACAGAGGGGCACAAAATCTAAAAATGTCCCTAAGCGGAATTTTCGATTTAACCCCAATTTTGCGGGAATTGCCAAAAAACTTTCAAAATTAGAGTTTATAGGCACCTTCTCGAAACGCATCTTGTACATTTTTTTAAACATTCATCATTGTTGGACCTGTCTGTGACACGACCATTCATATACAAGAGATATTAGGTAATGCATATGTTAACCCTCCACAGGCTGCCAAACATCGAAAAGTGGATGAAATGGGCTGTTTTCAGGCCCCGAAATCATCCAAACGATACACGAGAGATAAACATAACTTTCATTTATTGGAAGTGGGATTCACCGTGAATATTTTTTGTAAGTAATAAGGATATTAAGAAAACCACGTGTTAACCCGTTTTGGGCTGGTTAAACTGCAACACCCCTCAAAAGCTAAAAAATCACGTTTTCTGTGGATTTCTCAATACGAGTTGTAGATTTTTAGGAAAAAATTGGCCACGGGCAGGTCTTGGTTTGACAATAGAAGTTGCATGGACAAAATACTCCGTTGAACATATGTTAAGCCTCCATGGGCTGCTAAAATTCAAAACTGAGATAAAATGGGCTGTTTTTGGACACCAACAGCACGGAATGGGTACTTCACAATACTCCATAATTTTGTTGAAATGGGCTGTGTTCGGACACGCACAGCACGCAACGTATACCCGAGAGATAAACATAATCTCCTTTGATGGAAGTGGAATTCACCGAAGACCATGTTTGTAAGTAATAAGGGTATTCGGAAAACCAAGCGTTAACCCCCTTTTGGGTTGGTTAATAGCGATACCCATCTGAAGTTTAAAACATTCATGTTTTCCTGGGATTTCTTTACGAACATTCTGTAGGTTTCAAGATAAAATGGCCATTGATAGGTCTTAGGGTCACATTACCAGTTGCATGGATAAAATATCCCTGTAAGCATTTGTTAACCCTCCATGGGCTGCTAAATATCAAGATTTTGAAAAAAATAGTCTGTTTTTGGACACCAACAACATCAAATGGGAATGCAACAGAGAAACGTAACTTCTTTTAACGTACGCAAAACTGATAGAGAATTTGTTTTTGTAAGTAGTAAGGGTATTAAAAGAATCGTAACCTATTTTGACTGGTTAAGGAGATATGTCCCTTAAAAATTTGAACTTTCCGTTTTCTGTGGATTCCCCCAAAAAGTCGGATAAGTTTTCAAGAAAAAATGACCATTCGCAGGACTTGGAGTGACATTACAAGTTGCATGGACAAAATATTCTGGTAAGCTTTCGTTAACCCTCCAGAGGTTGCCAAACATAGACATTTTGAGAAAACCCAACGTGAACCTGCGAAATAAACATATCCTACTTCATTGGAAGTCGAATTCACCTAGGATTATTTTTGTAAAACGGGTCATAAGTGTTCACAAAACCAAGCATTAACCCGTTTAGGACTGGTTACAGAGCGATACCCCTCAAAAGGTTAAAAATTCATGTTATCCGAGGATTTCTCAAAAAAACATCTCATAGATTTTCAAGAAAAAAAGAAAATTTCTCTGAAAACATTTTGTAGATTTTTAGGGAAAACTGCCCATTCGCAGTTCTTGGTGTGACATTACAAGTTGCATGGGAAAATATTGAGATAAAATGGACCATTTTTAAATAGCCACAGCACTCATTGGGTATGTGTCAAACAAACATAACTCCTTTTGTCATTAACTTGTCGGACGACGATATTGATATTAACTCTCTCCACCATTTATGATGGTTTTAACCTAAACATTTTTTTTATCGAACTGAGTCATTTGAGAGTATTTTTCCCACGTTCCTCATAACATCAGTAAAGGAACTTCTGTGAGACAGTTAAAAACAATTCATCAGACACTCTGTGGTCAGGAAAAATCATAGGATCTAATGTGGAAAAGCCATGTTTCTTTAGAATCATAAAGTCTAGTTATTTATATGTTTTTGTATCTTAGGTCCAAATGTGCCGGACGCTGCTTCATCACTGCACTCATGTGTTGTACTAAACTAGGAGAGCACATGCCATGGAAATAAATATATATTATACTATCTTATTCCTTTGGAAGCGTTCAATCATCAGCTGAATGTTGAACAAACGCACTAATTAAGTTTATATGGGGGTTAGGGAAAGTTCAAGGAAACCGCATAAAGTTTCCACTGAAGCGAGCAGCCTTTTATTAAAATGAACATTTAAATTAAAACGTTAGATATGCAAGTTATTGTCGCCATTACGTATCAGAGTTTTGTTTCTTAGGCAATATCCTGACTCATCGAGTTTTGGCCTTAGAGGCAAGAGCTCAACTCTGATATATGTTGAATATATATCTATAAGGCCAAATAAAAAATGCATTTGGTTCTCGAGCACTTTTCAAATCGTGACGGAGGGAAACTTTTATTATTATTTTTTACTTTATTTTATATTATTTTTTTGTTGTTGTGCTGGTAGAGTAGTGGGAGCCCAGCGTAAATGCAGGCGCCATACCTTTACCGAATCATATTCTGTGGATCTTGCTCACACATCTTTGAAGTGAATTTATTTCAAATGTATGTATTTGACCTCTTTGAATTTCTGGGAGAATGCCAGAAGGCTCTCATCCTTGAATTGTTACAAGGCAGAGGCATGTGGACATTTTTTTGCAACAAAAGAAAACATTATTCCTCAGTTAATAAAGAAATGTGAAATACATGTGTGTCCACATATTTATTTATCCTGTTTGAAAAATATACTACCCAAAGTTTTCCTAAGCACCACATATTTGTGAAATTTTCTTCTCACACATTTGCGATATGTTTGGTGAATATGAATGAGGAATGTATTGAGATGGTCCCCAGTGTTTACATTAACTCTCTAGACAGGCAGACTTTTCGTGACAGTCATGGAAAGCATCTACCCCTTGATTGTCATGATGTTTTCGTGTACTGTCGACATGCACATGAGATGTGTAAGGTTTTCAGTCTTCATTTCAACACAAATCCTTGTGATTTAATTACTGAATATGACGAATGCAAATGTAAGAAGACATTTGTTTGAAGCAGAAATTTGGCGGGCTGTAGGAATGGGGGAACAAGGGGCTGCCCATCGTCAGGTCGGTGAAGCCATTGGTATGCACCATACGGTGATCACCAGAGCCTGGGCAAGATTTCAGCAGTATGACACACCAGTCAGACGACATGGTGGTGGCTGACACAGGGCCAAATCTGCAGCTGAAGACCGATTTTCGATCATTCAGGTCCATGGGAACCGCTTGGACCCAGCAACCCAGCTTCGCAGTGACTTTCTGAATGCATCCGGGGTAAACGTTTCGACGCAGACTATCCGGGCAAGGTTGCACGAAGGTGGTCTCCGATGGAGAAGACCATGTATTCGCATTCAGCTGTCCCAGAACCACCACCAAGCACGGTATGAATGGGCTGTGGATGACGTTGGATGGGCCAGAGAAGATTGGCGACCTGTCATTTTTACAGATGAGTCGAAGTACTGCCCAGACAACACAGATGGGCGTTCTAGAGTATGGAGAAGGCCAGGAGAGCGATTCCATGTAGCCAACATTGCTGATCATGACCGCTATGGTTGAAGGTCAAAAATGGTCTGGGGTGGCATCAGTTGGTATGGACGTACACAGCTCTGTGTCCTTGACCGTTGTACATTGACCGCACAGCGGTATATTGATGAGATCCTGGATGTCCACGTCAGATTGTATGCAGGTGCAGTGGGTGATATAGATTCATTCTGATGGACGATAATGTCCGTCCTCATGTTGCCTATGCTGTCCGGGAGCCCCGACAGAGGGAGGGGATGGGCGTATGGACTGACCGGCAAGATCCCCTGACCTCAATCCAATCGAACATGTCTGGAATGAGTTGCAGTTTGCAATTTCCGTCCGTCCAGTCCAACCAAGAAGTTCCTAGGAGTTGGTGCCAAGAATGGAACAACATCCCACAAGGGACCATCTGGAACCTGATTGGGATCACGAGAAGGCGTTGTCAAGCTGTAATTAACAATAATGGGTCTCATATTCGATTTTGAACCCATATCAGTTCGCTCTGTCAACTTTTTGGCAAATTTGAAAAAATTTCCTCTTTTACCAATAATATCCATTTTCCATGGTTATTGTATTCCAAAGTTAAACAATAATGTCAAACACAAACAAAATCTCAATTCCTGTTCTTAAATCATTAACAGGTAGTTAGCAAACATTGAGTAGTAAAGAACCATCAAGAAAATATTTGAGTGCACATATTTATTTACACTGTTTGAAAAAATATTTACCATCGACATAATATTTGAGTTTTTTACAGTTAAAACTAGAAGTCCTGTCATGAAATGCGCACAAATAGCACGTTGATATGCGCGTTAATGTACGCGTTAAGGCCCAAGTAAAGCTATCAAATTCTGTACGTATGGCCTGTGCACAAGCAATGTTTCAGCCAATGGACCTCCGGGTGACCCGGAGGTCCATTGGCAGAAACATTGCATGTGTTTGCTATGAGTAACCAAGAGAACCTGCCGTGCTTTGGATGCCATTTGATATTGGAATTGCGCGCAATTCCAACGCGCAATTAAGCCTAGATAAGCGCACTATTCGTGACAGGACTTCTAGTTTTAACTGTAACACTGTGAAAATAAATATCCATCAATCAAAGATCGTAAAACTATAAAGCCTTATGATTTCATACTATTTTTGGAGGACACTGAGATTCAATATAATTTTCAAGGAGGTGGTTTATTTTAATGAGGGATTGACAGAGAACCATAACCTTTTTTTGCCTTCCAAAATAGTTTAACCCTTTACCTACCATGAAAAGCAGATGACACTTGCAAATACAATGTTCGAAAAACTAATTTTTTTCATTTCTTGTCTCAAAAATATAGATTATGATCCCTTCATTGGAACGAGTACGTTCCAAAAACGGGTCATAACCTATGTTTTTGAGACAAAAAATTAAAAAAAATAAGGAAAATTAATTGGCGATTTTTGTGAATAGCGCTGGGTAAAGGGTTAAGAATGTGGTAGCTACCAACCCTTTGAACCCAAAAGACCGTTCTACGTCATCATTTCATAAAGTGGGATGGATTCTGCGTGAATGTTTTCGGTAGCCCAATGAATAATTTCAATGTGCAGCCTATAGGCCAATATTAATTGATCTACCCCCAAATAATGAATATGGACTCTTCCGATTGCTTCTATTGAACTGACGTGGAATGTACCACTAGGGTTCAAAGGGTTAATCCTTTACCCAACGTAACGGCCAAAACCGGCCAACGCTATTCTCAAAAATCGACAATTAATTTTCATTATTTTTTTCATTTTTTGTCTCAAAAACATAGGTTATGACCCCTCGTTGGAACGAGCTCGTCGAGCTCGTTCCAACGAGGGGTCATAACCTATGTTTTTGAGACAAAAAATGAAAAAAATTAGTTATTCAAGAATTTTTTTTGCAAGTGTCGTCTGCTTTTCATGTTAGGTAAAGGGTTAATGCTTTATATAGGAATCCTTATTGATTTCACTGAAATATTGTCTGTAAATCTATCAGTGTTCTGAAGTCTTAGGTTTTAAAAATGTCTTAAATTTTAATTTGGAGTAGACGTCTGCATCTTCTGCCTGTTATACACTGGTATACAACTGGTAATTTCTGTCAATATACCCATTTGTTTTCAAGATTCCAATAGAGCGCACTGGACAAAATACACATTTATCGCAATAAGGTTATGCCTGCAACCATATAAGACAACGTATTGTTGTAGCTGCGCTTTGAGTTATTCTATTACATATATTTTTCAAGTGACAGACCTTCGTTTGGAACACAAAGACGTATAAGTATCATTACACACATCAGTACAGTTGCCGTTCATTGGCCGTAGTCCATGCATTTACCAGGTAATAAAAATCAACATCAGCAAACTTTTAATTAATGAAGCACTGTATTGTTGAATTTTTGATGATTATTCCTATAATTAGTGTAGTCCGGCGGACTACTATTCCTAGGAATGTTAGACCTAGGACTATAATTCCGCGGAATAATAGACCAGAGGGACTAATTTTCCTACGGACTATCATTCCTGTCACACCGGCTGTACTGTATTTGTAGAACTTGGGAAAACAAAGTCTGCTTGTTCCTGAATTATCGGAGCTTGAAAAGCATTAAAGGTGATGTCATATGTTGACAAACCCTTACCCGGAGTCTTCTCATGACCAATTATCCAGGTAATCGCAGGCACATTGAATATACTGAACACCTGTAACATTTAAAAGAAAGTGTTTAACGCATTCATCGCAATATTAAAAGAACATGCATCGTTTTGTTCTCATGGAAATATCACAAAACGTTGGCACTGCTTTATTTGCTTCTCAACTCTCTTTTGATGAAATCAAAACCTAAATAGAACATACCTTGGCATGAGAAACATTCAAAATAACAAACAATATCATTACTCCTCTATCCACCAATGTTCGGCCTCTTGACTTTTACCAAGCGGAAAATAATTAAAATGTTGATTACTATGTAAAGTCAGTCCATATTCACAATTTAGAAACTGCATTTTAAAATGTCGGCTGAAAAAATTACGTTTTGATAGTCACATATTGTTATTGTGGTGTAAGAGGTTGTTAACACCGCTTCACGTCATACAATACGTGGAATATGTTCTAGATATACCCAGCATGAGATTTGGATTACGTGTACGAATCTCGTGTACGATTGGATGTTACGTGTCTCAGTGACGTGATGACGTGAATGAAATGATTCAACACAAAATCGTGTCAAGCTTGGACGTTATCAGAGTGTCGAATGCGATATTTCTCTTAAATTATCTGCTCCATTCATTTAGTTCAAGGTCAGTCGTGGCGTGAATAAAAACAACAACCAGGATTCAGTACGTGTGACAGAAATCAATGACCCTTAGGTAGTTTTTTTTTTTTTGGAGGTTATAAAGCAGGAAAGAACACCTCGAGTCGATAATTCCAGTCTGTCGTTCACCATCCTCGTTGTGTTTTGTCTTAACATATCATGTACATGTAGGTCCGAGTAACAGTCTGTCACTTGTTTGATGATTAAAACTAGAAGTCCTGTCATGAAATGCGCACAAATAGCACGTCGATCTGTGCGTTAACCTATGCGTTATGACCATAGCAAAGCCATCAAATTCTGTACATATGGCATGTGCACAAGCAATGTTTCAGCCAATTGGAAGAAACATTGCCTGTGTTTGCTATGATTAACCAGGAGAACCTGTCGTGCTTTGGATGCCATTCGATATAGCAATTGTGCGCAATTCCTACGCGCAATTAAGTCTAGATAAGTGCACAGTTCGTGGCAGGACTTCTAGTTTTAACTGTAGGTCCGAGTGACAGTCTGTCCTTTGTTTGATGATTCATACTACCCTTATATTTTTTTCCAAAATCTGTGCTTGTCCACATGCGACAAAATGTTGACACTAGTTGTGATATGGAAGTCTGCAATAAATAAGTAATATGAACTCTTTCTGTTGTAGCCACAGTTGTGCCATTACAACATGTCGTTTGTGAATGGGACATGCCAATGCAAAGCTGGATATCTAGGATCTTTCTGCGAAAAACGAGCTACAGGTGACTATGTTTTTATATTTACACCGACCGATCAGGGAGTAGAGAGGGCAGATGAGATATAGAGTAGGGGTAAATGGGGGACATGAGGGTAGACGGAAGGAGAGAGAGGTGAGAAAGAGTGGGGAGTAGAGAGGGCAGATGAGATATAGAGTGGAGGTAAATTGGGGACATGAGGGTAGACGGAAGGAGAGAGAGGTGAGAAAGAGTAGGGAGTAGAGGGGGCAGATGCGATATAGTGTAGAGGTAAATAGGGGACATGAGTGCAGAGCGAGAGGTGAGAAAGAGTGTGGAAATGAGAGATAGAAAAGAACAAAGAGAGATTAAAGATGGAGATAAAAAATAGAGAAAGACGGGAATGGGAACAAGGAAATAAATGGTTATGGAAAAATGAGATGGAGGGAGAGAGGATAAATAAATGGAGATGGAAAGATGGGGAGATGAGGAAAGAGAAAGAGGGAAGATATAAAGAGAAAGGGGATGGAGATGAAAATAAATGGAGACTGAGAGAGAGAGAGACATTGAGAGAGAAAGAGCGAGGATAAATTTTCCAGGGTCTATATTGTCCACTGTGAAAGAGAGAGTGATATGGAGAGAGAGGGAGATGGAGAGAGAGAGACAGATAGAGACATAGAGACAGACACGAAGTCAGACAGAAAGACAGAGGGCGAGAGAGAGAGAGAGAGAGAGAGAGAGAGAGAGAGAGAGAGAGAGAGAGATTTTCCTGGAATAATAATGTCCACTTTGCTTCTTTATTTTGTCAATGTTTCAGATTGTGTAGACCATGGGACAACCGGCTATAAAGTCATTTATCCATACAAAGATCCAAAAGAAAATGGCATTACGGTATTCTGCTCTTCGATGGGAATTCGTATTTTTCAAGGCAGATGGGACAGCTTCCCAATGATGGTTAGTGCTGGTTGGAATGCATTTAAAAATGGTTTTGGGCACCCGTCTGACAACGAGTACTGGATGGGTAACAGATACGTTCACAAAATTATGGGAGACCCAGCGTCACCTTTTGAACTGATTTTTACAGTCACAAATGGAGTCTCCCTTGCATTTTGGCATTATTATAAAAACGCATACTTTACCAACGAAGCGGACAACTTCACTCTGCATTATGGACAATATACTGGTGTCCAAAATGTCTTGGATATACTACCCAATCACAGCCCATTTCGTACTTACGACCATAATGATAACGGATGTGTCGCCACTTACGGGGCACCATTTTGGTACTTGGACACCTGCCCCATACCGTCAGTAATAAGTGGAAATTACTCTTGGAATGGCGTAATACAACCGATACGAGCATTCAATGGATACATCAGAAGATGAGCCTGGCTGGTTCATGATTAAAATAAATATTGTTTTCTTATTGCATATTACTTATTGTATGTCAAAACCAAGAAGTAGCAAAGCAAACTAAAACGCAAGACAACTGACAGCCTACTATGCGATCACTTCAAGAGAACAGGCAGTTTGGAGATAACTACAATGGATATAATTTAACAGAAATCCCCAAGAATGGGCTAAACAGCTCAGCTGTAGTTTGAGGCTCGACTCAAGATGGTCGAATTAAACCAATTTTTACTGAATAATTGGTCAGTAACCCACCATTGTTATTTTAGCGACTGTGGAAATGTGAGCTTGACTGGCCAAACAAATCCACGTTCTACTTACAATTAGTGATTAGTTATGGATATAAAATAATATCTACTGCTACAGTAACAAATTTCAAAAATAAAAATTGCCTTTCGCATTCCCCATTTGGACTAAAGTAGTGGCTGTTGATTTAAGTTTCGGCTAATAGTCTTGATGGTCCTGTCCATTGTTTTCTTGTTATATTCAGCTACTCATGTAGAGAAAATTACAGAGGGCCTCTGGTCTAGCGCATTTGTTTCTTATCAATACTTATCCTCAATTAGAATATACCCGGATGTAGTCCCTCTACTTGGAAAATCACCCGATTGCAGTCTCTCCTGAGCGAAATAAATATGTAACACCCATCCCAACTCGGCTCCACTAGAATACTACCAACATCTACAGCATTGTTCGTGCTATTTTATATCCGAACATTCAAAGATGTTCGAATTGTGAAGGTGCTCTCAAACTTCTACCAAAGCCTCATCTTGAACTCTTATTCTCTCATCCGGTCTCCTGTATGGGAGATCGGGTGATAGAAGAAGCGTCAACGGAGGTTTCGCTTCCGAAACTACTTTGATTCCGTTCCGTTATATTCGTTTTTTTTTTTTGACTGACTTGCCCAGTCAAAAAAAGCGTGAGATTTGGATTACGTGTACGAATCTCGTGTACGATTGGATGTTACGTGTCTCAGTGACGTGATGACGTGAATGAAATGATTCAACACAAAATCGTGTCAAGCTTGGACGTTATCAGAGTATCGAATGTGATATTTCTCTTGAATTATCTGCTCCATTCATTTAGTTCAAGGTCAGATCGTGGCATGAATAAAAACAACAACCAGGATTCAGTACGTGTGACAGAAATAAATGACCCTTAGTTAGTTTTTTTGGAGGTTATAAAAGCAGGAAAGAACACCTCGAGTCGATAATTTCAGTCTGCCGTTCACCATCCTCGTTGTGTTTTGTCTTAACATATCATGTACATGTAGGTCCGAGTAACACTCTGTCATTTGTTTGATGATTAAAACTAAGTCCTGTCATGAAATGCGCACAAATAGCACGTCGATCTGTGCGTAAGCCTATGCGTTATGGCCATAGCAAGGCCATCAAATTCTGTACATATGGCATGTGCACAAGCAATGTTTCAGCCAATGGACCTCCGGGTAACCCGGAGGTCCATTGGCAGAAACATTGCCTGTGTTTGCTATGAGTAACCAGGAGAACCTGTCGTGCTTTGGATGCCATTCGATATAGCAATTGTGCGCAATTCCTACGCGCAATTAAGTCTAGATAAGTGCACAGTTTGTGACAGGACTTCTAGTTTTAACTGTAGGTCCGAGTGACAGTCTGTCCTTTGTTTGATGATTCATACTACCCTTATTTTTTTTTCCAAAATTTGTGCTTGTCCACATGCGACAAAATGTTGACATTAGTTGTGATATGGAAGTCTGCAATGGCCATTGCATACAATGCTTGAGTGGATGCTCCCAATATTTACAGTTGTAAAAGTGGTGCGATAGTT
Source organism: Pictodentalium vernedei (assembly GCA_031216915.1). Taxonomy (NCBI): domain Eukaryota; kingdom Metazoa; phylum Mollusca; class Scaphopoda; order Dentaliida; family Dentaliidae; genus Pictodentalium; species Pictodentalium vernedei. The sequence continues at coordinate 536,826,904 of CM062293.1, forward strand.
ATAGCCTCCAGATTCGTAAACTACATGTAAGATATTGGTGCAGCAGGAGCGACCTGATGGTAGAAGGAGAGTTCAGGTAAGTCTCGCCTTCGAGAATAATCTGATTCCGTTTCGGTAATAATATGTTTTGAGACTGGTTTTCCCTCAAAAATAGACTCGTCGTGGTCAAAGACAATCCTCGAGGAAAGACTTGAAAAGTCGTCTCCTGAGTTCCAATGTGTTTTATGTGCCTACTGGCACATAGAACATATTGGACCTCAGGGGACGAAGAGTCGGCTGTAAAAGATAAGCCTTCAGTTTAAAGATCAGTGAGATTTGTTTTGAAATTCTCAGCCTGACTCAATTCTGATTTCGACTCGAACCGGAATTTTATATTCCTACGGCCATGCAAAAAACAAATTGTGGAACTTTCAAACATTTATTTTCTGTCTTTATCTTTATTTTTATGTAATCGTTTGTTGTAATTCAAACTGAGTGTAATAAAATTATGTGGTGAAATGGGGTAGCACAAGCCGTCTTTAGAAATCACTATCCCTCGGTTCTATATTCTTCTGATAACAAGACATAGTGGTAGTAATAGATTGCTGATGCAAAAATAACACCTACAGAGAGGCAGCGAGTACAAAGAGTTAACAGAAATATGATACTGTTATATATGTAGTAAATTAAGAACAAATGAAATAACTAATTTGAGTAGTGACAGGGATAATGTAACAGACATACAAGCATATACAGCCAAGATCATAGATCAGTTTAATGACCTTCAAGTTTTCAATTATTGTTTCTCTTTTCCTGAAGAAGAGCCGGATTATGTTGCATATGGAGTGGCATAATGAGGGAGTATTATTTTTCGTAATAAATTCAAACCGATATTCTTTGCTTGCATTTATGAAGTAGGCGTTGTTCCTATTAATTATTGCAAACAACTGTTTTCTGATGTTCGTACAAGCCGGGCAAATCATGACTGAATGCATCTGGGATTCCACATCGCCGGCGTCCTTACAGACACCAGAAGCGTTGCGGATCTTATTTTCTAAGGAAACTGAACTGCGCAAAATCCACAAAAGCTACATATAGAGACCTGTTTTTCGTTTGCAGTGATTGAACATATTTTTTAGAACAAATGCATTGTCAAACGTGCTACGGTGGTCACGAATCCAACTAGGTTGTCGCTTATAAGCCGGTTATCTTTAAGGAAATGATTTATCCGATTATTTATAATCTTATTAAATAATTTATCGACAGCAAAGCTAACTGCAATGGCTCTGTAGTTGTTTGGGTCACACCGGTTACCGGTTTTTTGTACGGTAGTGTTAGGGTGGACTTACATGTAACCCATTCAGTTGCATAATGACCAGATTCGAGGTCTTGGTAAAACAACTTGACCGTTTCGTCTTACATGTAGGGGATAACAGTTTTAAAAGTTAGTTGGATGTATTGTCAGGACCTGGAGACTTGTTATGCTTTTATTTGTCGGGGTGCTTTCCTGATTTCCTCCGGGGATATTATGCGCAGTTTTATATTTGGGTCAAGGTTCTAGAAGGAGTGGGCGGCATACTTGAAATTACAGCGTTGTGTGCTGGGGAAAATGTTTTTCAAAGAACTGAATAGCGGTGTCAGGAACCAAACTGTTAATGCCACACCCGCCAGATCGAAATTGTTCTATAATTTTCCAGTAACTAGCTGGCTCCTTACATTGTAAGTCGTCCAGTTGGTCACATAGATGTTTGTAAAACATCTTTGATTTGTACTTCACTTCTGTCTTATAAGCCTTCTTCGCAGTGAAAAAATAAGCAATAAGTCATCTGTCACTATGATTAAGCTTCATGTTTTTTTCCATTGTGCATTTCAGGTCTTTCTACTTGTGGTCGAAGCATTTCTCTTTTTTTTTTGGGGGGGGGGGGGGGGGTGGAGGATGTTTTTCGGCTAGTCAGTTGGACTCGTCGGTAATCAAATTTATTAGCAGAGTAAGAATACTCATCCAGTCAGCAGCAGCCTTCTCTGTGCCCTCCAGGTTTGATGAGTACGGCTTCATTCGATAATGTCAAACATTTGGGATTATATCCGCTCGTGTTAGAATTAATCTTGCACGTGCAGCGCTCTGTTCTGTCCACCCAGAAGGGATCGGATTTCGAGTATATTGATACTTACTCGCCTTACTGTTATCAGGAATGTAAGTACATTCAAGATGGAGTACCATCTGGCAGAGATCCGAGAAAATGGTCGGCGATTTGATACAGAAATAATTAATATCCAAAAAGTACTCTTCTGATATTATGAAAGCGTCGACAATACTTGCGCTGTTGTACTATATGAGATAACACCGGGGCAGCGGCCATTCACAATTCTTAGTTTTGCTAACTGACACAGTTCGAGTAAATGCTAAAATTTTGCCGAGGGTGTTTGTTATTTTATCATGACTTTCCGTGCCTGTTTTGCAGGCAACACTGTATAACTGAGACAAGGGAATGTATTTTTTGTTGTCACCCATAATATAATTCGGCTGTCCTCCAGTTCAAGCGTTGAAATGCCTTCCCAAATTCAACATATCCTCAGGACTACTGCCCAGTAACTCCTGCTCTTGAACCAAATATGCACAAACATTAGAATTAAGTTTCGATTTCCAATAAGCGAAATTACTAGGAGGAAAGTACACAGATACAAAAACGATATTTGATGATAAATTAAACATTTTACCATCAAATGAAACCCAGAGAGAAATGTCGCCAATATATTTTGTGTCCTTGAATATTTCAAGCTGTGTAGCCTATTTTCATTCCTGTGACATCCGCAACGTAAGAACGGATTGCTTGGATCACTGAATATACCGTTGGAAGTACTTTGATAGAGAGGGCTTTTGAAGTGAGGTTTCTGGCAAGGTACGTCTAAGGTTAAGTCGCATCCTTTGAGAAACTTCACGATAAAATACCCCAACGTTTAAATCTGGGACAAACTTTATTTAAATTGAGGTTGGAGGGGATAGATTGATTAATCCATTGCAGTCAGCTATTTTTGCAACTACTGACCAAAAGGGACCAGCTCTATATATCCGTTTCATTGACGTATCACATTAAGGTGAGGTGCAGAATGGGGGTGTATTAATAATGTTCTGGAAACAAAACTCAGTTTTGAAGTCAAACTATTGAGAGATTGGGTCCTGTGGCATGCAATATGAATTGTGGAAAAGACGGATTGATTAACTACGCCACAGCAGCCATCATCTAGTGTAACCGCAGGCCAACAGGGGTAGGTAAACAGCCCGGCGTGTCTCTTAACTTTATTTAATCATTCGAAAGATGGGTTATAATGATGAAAAAAAAAATAAAAGAATGATCTGAGGTTTCACCCTGGAACATGGGTTAATTGACCAAACCTACCTTATATGATAGCTTCCTCTGCCCGTTGTGCATCCCAAAGCACTCTCAAATCTGTCATCACGAAATAGAAATGCACGAACATCGCATGTGATATGTTATTTTCGTTTGTTTTTATTCCGATGGCCTTGACTTCTCCACATGTTAGAGATGGGCGCTATCGGAATTTTGAGTTCGGTATCGGTTTCGGTATTTTTGTGTGGGCATACCGCGGTATCGGTTCGGTATTCGTTATGTGACTTCAGATTCACTGATAGTACCAAAGGGGAATTCATGTCAGAAAAATACAGAATAAGGTGTCCTTGTGTCATTCTATCACAGTGCTACATATGTCATTGTTGATGGGCTCAACGTTGTCATTCTTTTGTCAACACAGATCATATCGACAGTAATTTGGTGACCTGTTCTAAATACGCCTTAACTTTTCAAGCTCCACTTAAGGCGTCTGTAATCATAGAATGTGTGTCCTGAAGATGTCATCTTTACGTGGGCCTGATGACAGTAGTAAAATTATCTGGTCAGTGATTTCTAGCCAAGTCTTGGCTGCCTTAACAGGCAGCCAAGACTTGACTAGAAATCACTGCTAAGCAACTGGACATGTACAGGTCGTAGACTATTGATAATTTAGTACAACTGCCCTGGTCCTTAAGGCTTAACAAAACTGAAAAATAAAATCAGTCACTTCTTTCAAGAAAATGAACACTCCAACTGCTATCAATCCTCATCAAAGCCTTATAAATAGCGAATGCACAGGGAAAATTGAAAATATCGTTGGTTTCGGTATTCAAAGATTGGGTCGGTTCGGTTTTTCGGTTTCCCCATGATATCGGTATCGGTTCGGTTTTTCGGTATATTGTCCATCTCTACCACATGTTATTTACATTTCATCGCACTGGTACAAAACAGTCGCCGTGGACAGGTCGTACTTCACGCGTGAGCAGAGATATCCACGCATACGTTTACCAGGTAATAAAAACACCCTCAGAAGAAATTTACAGTTAAAACTAGAAGTCCTGCCACGAATAGTGCGCTTATCTAGGAGGTCCATTGGCTGAAACGTTGCTTGAGCACAGGCCATATGTACATAATTTGATAGCTTTACTTGGGCTATAACGCGTACATTAACGAGCATTTCAACGTGCTATTTGTGCGCATTTCATGACAGGACTTCTAGTTTTAACTGTAATTAATGAAGCACCGGGTTGTACCGATGTTTCATTAATTAAATTGGCGATGATTATTCCTATAATTAGTGTTTGGAATCTGATACTATTGCACCCGAGGAAATATTGTCCACCCGTGGAAAGTGACCAGTCCACAGCAGCCGTACTGTAACAGTGTATCGAGATAAGATCGCGATCTGTTAGTGTAAAATAAATATCGCATGTTCTTTTACTATAAGTTACAACAAGTTTAGATCAAAAGTACCACGTATTTTCGGCGATTGATTGTTTTATTCAAATTTTCGCAGTTTATCAATTTGACGCCACATACTCAAACGGATTTCCAAAGGTCTGACCGACTTCCGGCCGAATTTCCGTAGGCATACGGTCGTCTGCAAATTAAGTCGTGTTAATTTAACAATCGGATCAGTTATTACAGAACCCAAATCTGTCTATGACGAAGTTAAATACGAGGAACTTGAACTGATCACAACGTCGCCCTGGGCAGAAAATGGTAATGACATAATCGACGACGATATCGGTCAAATGTTGTTTGATAAATTTAGTGAATCTGAGTTTGAGCCAGAGGAGCCAAACCATGGTACTAGTAACATTAACAGTATTAGTGAGAATGCTCATATAACTTTGCAAACAACCTGTCGCAGTCCAGTAACAGCTACAGTTAAAACTAGAAGTCCTGTCACGAATTGTGCGCTTGTCTAGGCTTAATTGCGCGTTGGAATTGCGCGCAATTGCCATATCGAATGGCATCCAAAGCACGGCAGGTTCTTCTGGTTACTCATAGCAAACACATGCAATGTTTCTGCCAATGGACCTCCGGGTTACCCGGAGGTCCATTGGCTGAAACATTGCTTGTGCACATGCCATATGTTCAGAATTTGATAGTTTTACTTGGGCCATAACGCGTACATTAACGCGCATATCAACGTGCTATTTGTGCGCATTTCATGACAGGACTTCTAGTTTTAACTGTAATATAAAAAATAGGAGACCAGAAAATTGCCAAAAAAATCAAACTACTGTAAAAACAACTGAGACAGCAACAAGAAGAGTCAGTGTTTGGTTGAACACCCAGAATGGGAAAAGGGAACTTCAATGTATACTCTCTCATGAGCTTATCTAATACATAGGAGCTGTCAATCTGAGCATTAAAAGGCCTGACCCGTCCAACTATGAACCAACCTGGCACACACATAAACTTCCACAGAGGAACTGATCGTTATTTAAGTGATTCTCTCTGTCCATGTAGTATCATAAGCCCTGCCCAGTTTTTGACAAGTTGACAGGTCCTGCAATCCAAGCGTAAAGAATTAAAAGAAAAAGGCTTGGGGAATAAACCACAGAAGGCTGATACCCTCAGTGAGGAAGATGTGGAAGAGTTCTGGTAAAGTGGGCAACACGGGATGTCAGACCCTCATGCCCCACTTAGGCTTTTTTGGGGTTCAATGACACAAAATTGTGAGGATTTTGAGGTACTTAAGAAAATCAGCAGTTACGATGGGGAATATTGAACTGAAACAGGACAGTGATAATTCAAATTACCTCAAGTTTAATGAACGACTGACAAACAGACTGATGGTACGGATAACCACACCAGGCCATTCAATCCAATAATTTAAAAAAAAAAACATTGCCAACCCATGTAGGTGCCCAGTTAAAGCACATCAACCTCATGTGAACAACAAACCAGTGACGATCAGAAAAAACACCCATCTACATATCCGTTAACCAAAACTACCATATTTCTCAACGTGCCCTATGGTTCAAGGCTCAGCCTCTGGGAGCAAACAAAATTCGTACAATGATGAAAGATATGGCAGACAAAGCTGGCCTTGCTGGAAAAATAACAAATCACTAACTCAAAAAAACAATATGTACCGTCTACTTCATGCTTGTGTCAATTCGCAAACAGCTGCACAACTATCTGGCTATAAAAATGTTAACAGTTTAAACAACTATGCTGTGGCGTCTACTGACCAACAAAGACAAATGGGTAGCATTCTACAGCCTACAACACAACAGAGACAACTTGCAAATTCATCTCCTCTTTCAAGCATGTTTCAGAGTGTTCCCATCAATCCAGTGGAGTCAAATTTTGACAAATCAAATCAATCCCATATCACTGCATCTAGCAGTAAATCGACCCACACAGTAAATTCAAAACCAAATCCACTGTCGAGTCAGCAGAAGATTATGCAAGTCGCGTTTGCCGATGCTAATATAATGGGAAGAACATTCAAAATCGATGTTCAGGTTATCGCACAATCACAACACAGTCAAGATGATACTATAGCCTCAGGGAAAATACAGATTTGCCAGATTAGCAATTTTAGATTCTGTTTCGGATTAAATGCAGAATTTATATTCGATGATCATCTGCGTTTTCTGTGCCTCATTATTTGGTTCAATACAATGGCCTACAGTTAAAACTAGAAGCCCTGTCACGAACTGTGCGCTTATCTAGGCTTAATTGTGTGTAGGAATTGCGCGCAAGTACCAAAGAGAATGGCATCCAAAGCACGGCAGGTTACTAATAGCATACACAGGCAATGTTTCAGCCCATGAACCTCCGGGTTACACAGAAGTCCATTGGCTGAAACATTGCTTCTGCACAGACCATATGCACAGCATTTGATAGCCTTACAATGGTCATCACGCGTTGATTAACGCGCAAATCAACGTGCTATTTGTGCGCAATCCATGACAGGACTTCTAGTTTTAACTATAATGCACAAAGAAAGCAAAAGAGAAAAATAACTAAAATAAAGAAATAAACCAAACACAACAAGAACAGTGCACTGAAACTAGTTGCTTGTAAAACAATTTCAATAATTTTGATTCCAAAAGACCAAAACATAAATTATGGGCCACCACTAGAATAAGCTTGTGGAGCTTATTCCAGTGAGGGATCACAATTTATGCTTTAGAATGAAAATTGAAATATTTCGAAATATAAATAGACATCAGTTGGTGATTTTGTCCATTGACATTATGTCATATAATGAGTTAACCCTCTTTCTAATATAACGACATAAACCCTCCCGTGCCAGCACTATTCACACAATCCCCATTCAGTTTTTGTATTATTTTTTTTTTTTACTCCAAAAACATAGGTTATGACCCCTCGTTAGAACATTATTGTTCCAATGAGGGGTCATGAGCTATGTTATTGAAGCAACAAATGGAAGTATTTAATTTACGCAAAAATATTTGGGAAAAGTCAGCCTTTACCGAGATTATGTAAAGGGTTAACAGGAAATAACTTAGATATCCACAGTAACGTTTACACTGTACACTACAAAAAATACCTTCCTCAGATGGGGGAGGGGGGATAATCCCTAAATCGTAGTGAGGTATATTTCCAACCTGACAAATACTTACATTGTTTTCCAAAAAAAAAGCATAGGAGACACTTGCAAACTTTCACCACCCGGTGCAGCCTGAAGTTAATGAGCTGAAAATTTGTAATTGCATTTTGAGTTCTGTTCTCAGGAATTATAAATAAATGTCGGGTGGAGATCTACCCCATTGCGACTTGATTCCAAGTTCTAATCCACGATCCAAGTACTGTGCTAGTAGGGTATTCACATTTCCTTCAAAAACAAACACCAGGAGAGTAATTTTTCACATGTCTGCTTGACTTTTATTTGCTAAAAGCTCCCGTACACACATGCCAGTGAAAGCACCTTTATTCCTGTCCCCAGATAAGAATCATAATATATATATACAGACTACAGAGCCCTCAAAGCACAGTACAGTTAAAACTAGAAGTCCTGTCAAGAAATGCGCACAAATAGTACGTCGATCTGCGCGTTAATCTACGCGTTATGACCATAGTAAGGCTAGCAAATTCTGTACATGTGGCCTGTGCACAAGCAATGTTTCACCCAATGGACCTCCGGGTAACCCGGAGGTCCATTGGCAGAAACATTGCCTGTGTTTGCTATGAGTAACCAGAAGAACCTGCCGTGCTTTGGATGCCATTCGAGATGGCAATTGCGCGCACTTCCTACGCGCAATGAAGCCTAGATAAGCGCACAGTTCGTGACAGGACTACTAGTTTTAACTATACATATGTGTAAGTTTGTAAGCAGTGCTTCAGAACACACTTATCGTAAGAGTAATCTTTTTTCAAACAATTTGATTTCATTTAATATATTGAAATGGGTTTAGCAAACAGGCGATGCCTGTACTATGCCTTACCCTACATAGATGGAGGATATGGAATGAGTGTTTTTCTCATATAATATTTATGAAACGAGTTTAAGAATTTTCCGTTTTGGCGAGCCTCTGGCGAGTCCAAACAAAAAAATCGGACGAGTTTCATAAATATTATATGAGAAAAACACTAATTTCATATTTTATTTATCATATGACACACACACGCACAAAATAGCCACTTAGTATCACCTAATTTGAGTTGCAGACGGCACTTGGAAAAACCCAAGCTCGTCCCAATGAGGGGTCATAATCTATGTTTTGGAAGCAAAAAGTGAAAATATGAAAATAAAAAAAAAAATGAATGGCGTTTGACTTGTAGGTAAAACATTAATACAATATAACCCACCCTATAAAGATAGATAACGTAAATTCTCCTTATTGAAATTATGCAAATGAGACCCAGTTGTATTTTGTTTAGCCAATCAAATTGTCCAGTTTTGAAATTGGCCAATGAAAGCTACGAACTCTAATTATGCAAATTATGAAAATGTGGGATTTTGTTCAGCTAATCAAATTGTCTAGTTTTGAAACTGACCAATGAAATTGACGGAAGAAATTATTTATCACTGATTAATATGAAAACAAAATATCAAATGTTTTAAAGTGAACAAAACGGACGAGTCATATGATAAAACGCATTAGTATACGTATGGTACAGGTTCGGATGTGCCTGCAAGATTAACTATACAATTACAGAATTGCAAGTTTGAAGCATGTCAAAACATATCATTTTCAATTGCCGTAACATGCAGTGCATGGACAGTGGATTGTAACTGAATTACCAGTTGGGTGGAGTTATCACTCGAAGTATCACTTTCAAATTCTATACATATAGAAAAAATATACAAGCGATGTGTCACCCAATTAACCTCCGGGTAAAGTCCATTGGCGTGAATTTCGATTGTGCTTATTATGCTCTGGAACAAATTTGCAATTCTTGCTTGGATGGAATCTCCACTCTGTATGTGATCAGTAGCAATACACTCTCCACGTACTGTACATGCAATTAGGTAATTCACTTCAAAGGCTCCAATTTTCTCTCTTTTAAATGTTTCAAAATTTTGTTACTGGCCGCTCGGTAAAAGTGATAAAATGATACTACTGAATTGTGGACAGTATTCCCACCCATCAACCCTTAAACAAACGCATCCCCCCAAAAAACGTCCAGAACAATACATGGAAGTCGCCATTATACTTTCATTTTTTCCTTCAAAAACCGCGTATGGTCCTTCATTGGAATGAGCTCATGAATGTTGTTCTGGGGAATAGAGGTGGCATTTTATGTTTCTGAAGCCAGAAATGAAAATATCCGATTTTACAAGAGAAAAATGACAATTGGTGTCTTCTGTTTAGGTTAGGTAAAGGGTTAAATTCATCAGACTACTACATGGCTGCTTCCTAGCAGCCATGACTCGTTTCAGAAGGTGTAAACCATTGGCTTTGGTAAAGCACACTAACTCAGATAAATTGTCAAGCACTTTCCCATTCATCTCAAAATGTTTACCTCCCTCAGATAAAATGTATATCTGTGGATGTTAATCATGATAAGCCAAATGATAGTGAACAGTTTGTCCAGACATTTGAAACAACCGAAGAAAATGGAATTCATGTACACATAAACTCACATGTACAAGAAATTATTGGATTAAATGACAAACCAGATGTAATATAGAAAATTATTTGAACATGGACCACCTGATTGTGGTTGACTTGAATATTCAAGCATGTTCCATGAAAAGCAATTTGTTTGTAAAGTAAGGTCCTAAAGAATCTGAACTACACCCAAAATAATGCTAGGAGTTTAATTTTCTTAAATTTTGTCCACGTATTTTTTATTATGTAATCATGAACAGTAGTGCAAAAATAGACCAATGCGATGTACACCAACATCTCATGCAAATCGAATCGCCGGCTTCAACTTGACCCATGCTGTCCACTGCAATTTTTGTTCATAGCGTCTACAGAACTTGCCTGCTGGAAGATACATTTTAATACATTTAATTTTAAAGTTATATTAATTTATTTATGGTGGGCGTGACATGGTTGGGAGATGAAATATCAACAAATTTTGCAATTATTGATGAAAAAGCTCCGTTTTGTAGTAATTATTCACAAAAAATATTTGATAAATGTACATGAGAATTTACTTCATGTATATGTACACCAAGATATGAATAGAAAATATATTAAATTATATTTAATTTCATTAAAAATATCCAAATATTTTTTTTAATTTATTCAATTTGAATAAATAAATTTTATCATGTTTGCAACTATTTTTCATTTCAACAGGTTTACAATTCGGTGAGAACCCAGAATCAGATTCTTATGTAGTACAGTCGCCGTAGACTGTTCGTAATCCACGTGTGGGCAGTGATGTCAAAGTATGCATTTACCTGGTAATATCAAATATCTTCAGCAAAATGTTAATGAATGAAGCACCGGGGTATACAGTACGTGGAGAGTGTATTATCACTAAATCACCCGCGGCGTGGAGATTCCACCTGCGCAATAATTGCAAATTTGTTGCAAAGCATACCCAGTACCAGCAAAGTTTCAGCCAATGGACCTCCGGGTTAAACCCGGAGGTCCATTGGCTGAAACATTGCTTGCGTTTTTTGTCGAAATATATATAATTTGAAAGTTATAGCTCGGGTGATAACTCCACTCCGCGGGTGATTTAGTTATAATCCACTCTCCACGTACTGTACATGTATCCGGTGCTTCATTAAACACGTTGTTGATGATTTTTCCTACATGTGAATAATTAATGTTTGTAATATAAAATTACTTGGCGTCAGTGGAAATACTGTCCACCCATGTGCCCAGTCCACGGAGGATGTACTGTACGTCTGTAAATTCACTTTCAAAGAGTAAAATTTGGATTTGCATGAAACAAAATTAAATTTAAGCCCTGAAAAATGTATGTCATGCTGTTTGATTACTAAATAATCAGTTGAAAAAATAGGCAGCAGTTGTTTTTTCTGCTCCAAATGCTATCCATGGATAATTTTCAAATTCTAACATGGTTAATATTGGCAGTGTGCAGATGCTGTGGGTAACATTGCAAGATTTGGGTAGGACTGCAAACCCATGCTTCCGGTAAAAAATAAAGAATTATTTCCAGAAAAGATCTCTTGCGCTGGCGTCAACCACACGAGCGATAATAATATTTAACATCTTTCCTGTAATTTTGTTATTATTAATATTAGTGTTTTTTTAAACAGTTCTAAATGGAATTTGCATTAAAGTTGTGGACGGAGGGGGAAACATTTTTGTTTCAAAATTGTTTTTACAAGTTACCACACAGGAACACCTGTCACACAACTCACATGGTTATACATGTACATCTGTTCCCTAGTCTTTGCTATCTTCAACTGAAGCAGTTTTGTTATTCCGTGACTGGCAAACCACAAGTCACTTGAAAATTCCCCTTGCGCCTTTCCCTTGTTAGTGTTACAACATTTCAGTCGCTGATATCCTAATCAGGAATATGTCAGCTTTCCAGATAGTGATATCTGAAATTTTAATACACAACCGAGGAAACTGAGATTAAAATCGTCTCGTAGTTATCCAGAAATTTAGGCTATCTGAGGTGAAACTGTAGGTAGTGTGGTGTGTGCATTAATCATTCATGGACGTATTGTTGTTTTGTGTGTTCATTTGGAGCCTGGTAAACAAACATAAAAACTATGAAGCATTACTCACGAACACCAACGGTCATACGTCCTTCAGAGTCGAATGCAACTGACGAGAAATGTTGCTCTACTTTTTAAAGGTAAGTTTGTATATGTCGGTAAATGTCGGTTCTTTGAAACTCGAAGTAACATAACAGTTGTAACTTGTACAACTTACAAGTATTTCCTTCCCAGTACCTGGTGGCTAGAAATTTGAAAACGAAGTGTATTCTCAAAAACTAAAGACGGCAGCGTAAATAATGATTAATAATCACTTGCAAACAGCAACAAAATTATCATCCCAAACTGTCGACACGTTTAAATATGCTTTGCGAAACGAGACGACGAGACGGGAGCCGAGGAAGTGTCGATTATGTGCCAAGGTCGAAAAATGGTTCTCTGGCAATATTATAAGTTTTGCAACGACGGTCTATGAAAGTTAATGGAACGTATGAGAAACTTGCAAATTCATCAAAGTACCAATACATTACAGGAAAATCAGTAACGATGGATGTCGTGTAATAAATACAGAACAACACTTTTGTTTGAATGGGTTAACGATTACTGGACTCGAGCGCGTCTCGCAAAGATACCACTCGAGCCTCGCGGCTCTCGTAATATACTTGAGCGACGCGCTCTTGTCCAGTAATCGTTAACCCACTCAAACATAAGTGCGGTTCTATATATATCCAACATCAACCAGTTATGAATCCTCCACAAACCAAACTCCACATCCTAGCCTGCTTAGTGAAGGATTACATTACAATTTACAATTACCAGAAATACACTGAACGACATACGTGTGTGAATGGGTTAATCGATATGGCATGAGCGCCGAAGGCCTCGAGTTTTATCCTCCCGAGATGGCACAAGTGCCATATCGATTAACCCATTCACACGTGCGTGTCGTTCTGTGTTTATTACACGCCTTCGCGTCTTTAAAAAACTATAAAAAAAAACAATTATCAGAAGGACACTCCGTAATTCATTTGACAACACGTCCTCTGCGTTCCAATGTGTTATATGTACCAGTGGGTACATTGAACACATTAGAACTCAAGGGACGAAGTATCAACAAAAAGAACACATTATATCGCCAACCAAATTTACGAAGGGAACCCGTGTTACTATTTCTAGCTATCGCGAGCGATTCAAATTGTAATTGTGGTGAGCGATTTGTAGAAAATTCCAGTGAAATTTCGATTCCGTTTAAAATATTGTGCTTCAACGAGTTCTGTTCCACGCATGTGTGCGGGATGGATTTTCATTTTCCGCATTGTCTAGTGTTGCTATAGATGTGGATTTCATAGAACAGGCGAGTAATAAAACTACGACTAAGGAATTATTACAATCAGACTTTTGAAATAAAAGGATTATTAAGTCAGGACACAGTGAGGGTGGAATAGGAGGCACTGGAATTCAACGACCTACGGTGGATATATTATATTATCCAAGAGAAATTTATTCCTCTCCCCCCAATTCTACCCCGGTTGTGTTTTGTATTTATACCACGATTAAAATTGAATTAAGTGAAAGAAGCTGATATCTGTGAAGACAAATATCACCTTTGGCTGTCTGATAACTTTTGAGCTTGACGCTTGTTTGCGTCGAAGCATTTTATTCACGTCGTACCGCCACTCATATTCCCCAAAAATTAGTAGCGTTGACTGGGAAAATGATTTTTGTAAGGATTAGTTCAGTTTGTGGTCCTGGATGACACACCAAATTCTTCTTGAATCCACGTTTAGCCTTCTGATTTTTTTTCCACTTTTAATTCCCAAATGGACATATCCATACACATCACCCAATCACTTGAGTGACCCTCACGGGAAACTCTATTGGATAGTCTACAGGTCCTGTACATCTCTATAATATGTGTGTGTGTGTGTGTGTATACGTATGTAGGTGCGTATATGCAAATGTACATGTGTGTGTGTATACATATATATATATGCGTGCATCCCAACAAACCCTCCTGAATGTGTTTCCTTATGGATTGATGGTCTGACACAGAACAGTGGTTGATATTCCTTAGGGGATGACAGGTAGACAGCCAATCTGACTCTGTCATCTCCCACTGTGTACATAATTATTTAGGTATTGTTGTATTTCTATGATAAATGTGTGATTGTCTTCTATTCTGAAAAGATGCCTTTATTATATTTTGATGTGCAATTTATTATGTATGTATACCGTAAACAAACTATTCATTCATTCATTCATTCATTCATTCGTCCGTTCGTTCATTCATTCATTCATTCATCCATTCATTCATTCATCCATTCATCCATCCATCCATCCATCCAACCATCCATCCATTCATTCATTCATTCATTCATTCATTCATTCATTCATTCACTGAATTTGTTCCCCCCAGTCAATATAAAGTAACGTCCGAGACACTGGTTGCATATTTAACCTGGATGAGGTGTAACGCAGGTTTTCAATGATTTTTACACTGAGCGTGATTTTTTCTTCAGAAAAGCACTCAAAGCGCCTTACGGTTAAAATACAATTGTGGAAAAGGGGTATTACATTCCGAGGGCAGTGCTGAAAATCAAGAAACAAATAATTTAATCTCTATCTACATAGAGATAGTTTGAGGAAACACCGAAAAAATACGTATTTATGGATTTCTACTCGATCATCTCCAAAAATTAAATCCTCCGCACAAAGTGTATTTTGGAATTATTTAACGTCACTTGGAACAACGAATCATTCCTTTTTCATTTAACTCTTTGCCCAACGTAACGACCAAAACTGGCCAGCACTATCCACAACAAATAGCCTACAACACTAACAATAACAATTTCAGAAAAATCAAAGTGCAGCTATTGATGACATGTGACATCATCAATCACGTCACTGCTGACATCACGTCGGTTGTAATGGTGTCAAGCCTGAGCCGTCATTCATGCTCAGTGACATAGAACCTAGTGGGTCAACAAAAAAGCTAAAAAAAAAAACATAACCCTTCTAGTGTATTATTCCTGTAACGTGCCCTTCGCCCTCACCACTGTTCAATGCTTTGACATGTTTCTCCTCATAAAAATAGTTCTTTCTACGCCACTGGTCGCTATACGACGTCGTTACCATGGTAATACGCGGCACCCGTGTGTATTGGCCGTGAAACGTGTTTCCGTCCTTAACCTTATCTTCTGAAATTTACTTGATTTATATGGTGTTATGTGGGATCATTCGCTCGGGAATGTGTTCAAATTACTGTCTGCTTTCTAATGAAATATGAATAATATAGAACGAAATATGAAGAGACAATTGGAAAATAACTAGAAATTTTTAAACAAATCGTTGCCTGAGTGCTAGAATGTCCTATGTTCCATAGGGGACATAGGACATTCTAGCACTCAGGAGACGAAATGTAAACTTCAGTTGTGGTTTACAAGTTTATGAGCTTTGTTTTCTTGTTGGACGCTACTTATTTGAGCGTTTTGGTCGGGTTGCAACCTTTAATATAATACATTCGCTCATGTAATAAAATAATACAAAAATATTACGATGGAGGTTGCAGACAACCTGTTAACTCCACTTCAACTACAACAAAAAATATTAATGCAAGGTTAGAAGTCTGTTGTCCACACGATCTCTAATGTAAAGAAATTTTTGCCTTAATGGATGACAAACACTTTATCTCAACATCTGAAGCAATAATGGACGAATAATTTATATTTTTTACTTTAGGTATCAGCTCAAACGTTTCGTTTCAATTCTATTTATGGGAAATGGATGTGTAGGGCCTCTTACCCTGTTTTGCTAATTATTTATTCATGTTTTATTTTTTCTTGTGTCAGTACGTCAACTGGAAGGCCAGGGTCCGATAGATGCGAACGAGGCGCACACCTGGCACATATAAATACATGTTTCCAGACGATTTTCCCCAAGACGTTCACGTGTATACTAATACTATTGCACATATTCATGTACCCGATGATTTAAAACCGCCCACCCTGCATCCAATCATTAGTTATAAGCCTTATTAACCATATGCTTGCCGATACTCGGTGGTTCTCTTCCTCAACACATAAAACCCTCACGGTCACGATTACCCATTGTCCACAAGTATGTGACCTTAAACACCAATAAATAAATAAATTAACCATTTACGACCTATCCCTCCCAAAGCGACTAATTTATTTGTTTATCTATTTATTTATTATTTGATGCTTGCCGCTCAACGCCGAATCTGCATTAAAGGCACAATCGTGGCGATAAAAAATAATGAATGTCAAAAGAGATCATTATCTTCCACAAAGTAAAATAGAGATGGATGAGGAAATCTGAAAACAAACACGAGGAATAAAGAATAATTGGTGAATGCAGTAATATGGGAGTGAGACCAGGGGCCAATACTATAAAACTTTTGGAATTGTATTCTGTATAATTGTATTTTCTAGTTATGACTTTAAATGGGTTGAAATGAACCATTAGCATTTTCAAAGATGTGACAATTTTCCTTTTGGCAAATTACCATATCTTTCAAAATGCTAATGATTCATTTTAGTCAATTAGATTAATAGGTAGAAAATACAGTTCCAAAAATGCAATTATAAAGGTTTTATAGTACATGTATTAGCATCTGGAGCAAATAAAACGTTTACAATTGTATTTTCTAGAACTGTATTTTCTACCTATTAATTTAACTGACACATAAGTGAATCATTAGCATTTTAAAAGACATGGCAATTTGCCAACTGATAAATTGTCACATCTTTGAAACTGCTAATGGTTGGTATGAACCTATTTAAAGTCATAACTAGAAAATACAATTCTAGAAAATACAATTGTAAAGGTTTTATAGTTTTGGGCCCTGGTTACAAAAGGTTGACTTCCTTGGGGAACAACATAGTTATATGAGTATTTGTGTTAAAAACTTGGTCCTGAAAAGACACAACAATAAAACACCGCTCTGACTAGATTAAAATCTTACAGTGCGAAGGAATGTGCTCAACACTTAACCCCTGCTGGTAAGGAATGCATTCTGGTCGTATAGTGCTTTCTAACAAGAAGGAATGTGTAAGTCTAAAAAGCTTACTAGATGGGTACTTATCAATAAGAAGAGTCCGGAAACGATGGAGCTTCTTATTTATCGCACCACCCCTTTCCGTCTGCCAAACAGATTTGATGTACTCATTGATTTTAAAATCAGTGAGAGGCTTGTTTAAAAACTGTTTTGCTGCACGGTCTGTCCTGGTGTGTCCGGAGATACCACCCAACAGGTACAGGTAACTTGCAAAACCTGATATCATAGTGGCCAGACTTGAGTGTATTCATCTTCTCAAGAGGTTCCAAAATAAGTAGGTGAGCTTATGGTTGAGTAAAGCTTGCGAAGAAGGAAGAGAGTACGAAAAAGTAATGAACTTCCTTTTCTGTTCATCCCAAAGCGACTAAAACCGCCGTTTCGCAACATGGAAAGTCCCCCCCCCCCCCCGAATCATACTCGATAACATCACACGTTATTTTAGCCATCCTTTATTTACACAACAATCGCAGTAGAAATGCTCCTTCCTGCATGCGTACCTCACCATTACCCCCTCCCACATCTCCTATCCAGCACTCAAAGAATCCTCTGACTTGGTCATGTTTATTTTAGCAATGGAAAACTTTATCGATACTGAGTTCATAACTGACGCATAGCTGCTTACCATTTACAATAGTCAGTGGGTGGGAGATAAAGGGAGGAATCGCATGATTTTAAAAGCCTTTGTGTCTTCCTTACCACGTCTATACGCACATGGTTTTTCGTAAATTGTCGTATGATCTGGCGAAGAAATAATTTGACGGAAAGAACAAGTGTCGTTCAAAGAAAAAGAGTATTTTGTTCTGAGAAAATACATTTCAGTATCATTTATTTGCATTTATTTGCATGTGGTTCTGTGTGCGTTTTTCGCTTTTTTCGACTCCTGAGTTTCGAACTTGACCTCCCAATAAGACCAAACCTTTAAGAAGTAGTGAACAGAATAGTGTAGCGATACCTTAACGTCTGTTTTCCTAAAACCCTAAAACGAAAGTGCTATAAGATACAGAATCCTACCCACCGATTTATACACAATAGGCTTACTGGAACGTCACCGAACAAGGCCCTCATTCCTACCGCTAACCCCTCTCTAACCGGCGTCAATTCAATCAACTCGAAAACTCCACGACGAATGGTGACGTGGAAGCAGTTAGGCCCCAGCATAACAGCTTTCATTTCATCATGCGCCATGGTATGTGCCTTCCAAGAAAATGAATAACACTTTATCTAGCAATCATGTACATTTTGGCTTGAAAACCACGAGAAACGGTACGTATGACATAATGTGTTCCGATTCCGTATTATATAGACAACTCATTCTGAATCCGTATCATATAGACGACGCGTTTCCGGGAACGCAACGAGCTATCATAACGGGCGCATAAATACATTCTATGTGCTTTTCAGTGATCGACTCAGCTGATCGCTTACAAAACAAAACATAATTACTTACAGTTAGGGAAGAACTCTTAATAGCCAATGCCCACCCCCCCCCCCCCCCCCCCACGCACATAATAAATAAAAACTGCATAATTCAATATTACACACTTGTAAATTCAAGCGTATCATTACAGAAAATGACATTGAGAGTCAATAACTTTTCAACTTATTTGCGGTGACCGTGTTACTCATTGTTTGTTAAAGTGCACAACAATATTGTTCCATAAAATGCGTTTTTTTAGCTTTTTCTCCTCCAACATTATGTCCCAAAACTGCATTAATAATTTAAGATTTAGTCTGTTTATGTGACGGAATTGTTAGATAACTGAATTATCATGATAATGTGCACGTCCTGTGATTTGCATCAGATTCTCTGTGGTGTCCAGAATGGGATGACAACTCGCCGGCAAAGCGGCTATTTGAGATTCCATTCTGAACACCACCTCGAAGCCGATACAAATCACAGGGCGTGCACATTATCACGATAATCTGTATATATCAATTCCCAAAACTCAGAACTTTTTGGTCGGTAATAACTAAAATTTGTTATAAATATTCAATTTACATTTCCAGGAAACATTCAAACATAATCGTATATTCCTTCTCCACAGACATCAAAATATATTCTTTAAAATCGATTGGAGATTGAGTCCTCGCGGGAAGTTGAAAATCTTCGATTTTGTTTTTTTTGGGGTGGGGGGGGGGGGCATTCTCTATTTTGCAACTTCCGCCTACCTAATATGGGGTGGAGGGACACACTTTCCTGTATGTCACCATTAAGTGATATGGCAGTCAAGTTTATGTGCGATCGGTGATCCAAAACAGCCATCATTCTTAAGGCTATTGAACTAAACACGTTTGAGCTAAACACCTAAATAGTATAACATGTTTGAAGATTACTGCATTAGAGTTTGAGATGACAAGTGCTTCCTAACCCATAATAAACTGAATACACTATAAATTGAGCTGGCAAGTGATTTCTAACCTCCAATGTAATAAAATGATTCCATTAGAGGTTAAGCCTACAACTCGTCTTCTGTGTCTAGTGTACTAACTTTAATACGTCAGGAGTTAAGTTGATAAGTCGTATTTAACCCCTTGTGAGATAATTTTAGTTCACTAGAGATTCGGTTACATTACAGGTAATAACATCGCTCTAAAATGATGTGGGAATCGGGATAGAGACAAGATGATCCAGGTGTAAATATATTCATAATTATTCGACAAAATATGAATTTATCTATTTTTTTTTTATTTATATTTTCGCTTTGAACTTATGGTGTGTCTTTACTCGGTACCTACATGTAACGTTCCCGAATGGAATTAGAGAGGCGCGTTCCACTAGTTAGTCTAAACACTATTTTATTTGGAAGAATAAACTGTTACCTTTTACATACACTGGCAATATTATATATGAACAATAATATAATATACAAAAGAAAATATTGAAAGTAAACACAATAAAAGAACAGGATTCGACAGCAACAGCAAGCTTTAAACTTTTGCAAAGTCGCCTCCTACATGGTCACAAATATACGCGGTTTCATTACAAGCCTCAGGAGGGATCCAGTATAATTGCTCATTAAGAGTAGAATAAGAGAAATGAAACAGCAGATAGAAAAACATAAAAAAAGTATGGAGAATATAAAAAGTTATGGATGTGGATGGGTGATTGCCTTGTCGATTCAAATTGAAGACCAAGGGTTTGTGTCTAGGGTCGGCAAAGCAGATATGTCACACATTAGTGCTTATTTGTGCTTCCCATTCTAAGGTGGTGCGAAATAAGGCATCACAAATCAAAATGATAAAATCTGTATAACCCTACGCCCAAACACCTGCCATCACATTCTACCGATTACTGATTAGGAGGGCAGTGTTGAAGTTTGGTGTGGCCGCCGAGTACGGCGACCCCCTGGAATATTATTGCTTGTCCAGCTCAGCGGTCTCCCCACTCGACGAATACCAAACCTGAAAGCTATGTTATGATTTCTCGACAACAATTGTCGAGAGTCTCGGCAAACATCATCAAGAAACTCTGCCACACTTTCGGTGCATCATACAAGAAAGACTTTTCTTGCCAAGAATAGTATTTCATTGCATTAGTTTGCTTTTGAGTCCAATACAGAGTGGTCAGTCAAAACGTTGTTTGCTCAGTACAATGGATTTTTGACCAGTTTTGAAAATGTTACTATTTGTTGTATTGGCGTAGTGTTCTGAACCAAATAATAGCGTGTCAGAAGATATTTGCAATGACAAACCACCAAGCGTTTCATGACGGGTATTTGTTTAGCGCGGACAGTACAGAAGATAATGTTCTGTTGTCTTTATTTCACCGCAGGTACAAAGTGGAGTGACTCAGATGTGATTTGTAAACAAATGTTAGATGAGAGTGTTGCATCCAGGTTTCAGTCTACAATGCATTATTTGACCTTTTCGATTGTAATGACAGTTGAAATGGGATGGGGGCGGCCTTTGGTTTCTGGGAAGATACTTTTTGAACGCTAAAAAGTGTTGTATCTGCCGGTTATCAATTGGAAGTTCATTCCAAAGTCTGAATGTTGAGTAGACGAATGCCATATGACATAAAACAGAGTGAAATGATGGTAGGTTCAAGTTTACAGCGTTTCTTAGATTATAATTCTATAGTCTAGATACTGGCGGATGGAGCATGTTATAAAGGTAGGGTCGTGTTAGCTTTTAAAACATTTTTTGAAGTTGTATAAGTTTATGTTTGTTGCGTCGAGTTTCCAGTGACTCCCATCCACATTCAATTTCATGCACTCTTTGTGCCCCTGTGACTAATCTTGCAGCCTCCAGTTGAATGGTTTCGAGTTTTCTGCTTTCTGTGGCCTTACAGTTACCCCACACCTGACAGACCTATTTCAAGAGAGGGCGGATGGAAAAAATATGTATTGTTTGAAGTGTTTCCGGTTTAAAATGTATTTGTATTTTTCGAAATATGTACGCGTTTCCAAGCTTTATCCGTTATAGTATTAACAAGATTGTGCCGCTAGTTGCACCTGGTGTCTATACTCTACTCCTGTTTATGGCAGAAACCTTTTCATATCCAAATTTCCTAACATGGAAAGTGTTCTTGACTTGTCAGTAATGTTCACCTAATTATTGAACGTATAAGAAGTTCCATTGTAACAGGGATAACAAAATAGCAACCGTAACTGAGTTACTAAGAGAGACAATGCTGCCAACAATAAAATAAATCGAAATCTGTCTAATAACACGTTTACACCTTAGGTGAGCTTTAAGAGGCGTAACAATCAACTGAGAAGAAGAAAGTTATGTACTTCTTATTTCTATACATTCCCTTAAGGTACAAATGTCTTTCAAAGTAGCGTTCTGAAACATATTACGGTGTATTATATCGATTCGTGTATAAACAAACCGAAAGAAACACATCGCAAAAAACATTCTTATGACAATCAACATAACCACTTTCTCTGTTGTCTGGTCTTTCCATTGTTCGTTTGTCAATAATTAGATATATGAAAAAACGGAATCTACAGAAACTTGTCTTCATTTTCAACCACTAAACCAAACACAACTACAATTAATTAACCCAAAAGACGGCCACAATACCAATTAATGTTGATAAGAAGCACAATAATCATAAAACAAATTAACACGTACAGTTAAAACTAGAAGTCCTGTGATGAAATGCGCACAAATAGCACGTTGATATGCGCGTTAATGTACGCGTTATGGCCCAAGTAAAGCTATCAAATTCTGTACATATGGCCAGTGCACAAGCAATGTTTCAGCCAATGGACCTCCGGGTAACCCGGAGGTCCATTGGCAGAAACATTGCATGTGTTTGCTATGAGTAACCAAGAGAACCTGCCGTGCTTTGGATGCCATTCGATCTGGCAATTGTGCGCAATTCCAACGCGCAATTAAGCCTAGATAAGCGCATTATTCGTGACAGGACTTCTATTTTTAACTGTATGACTTACGTTGAGGGTAGTCAGTTGGCAGTGACTGGGTCACAGGTGGATCTTGTTAAATCATGACATGGGCGTGTGTTGTTGGTTCTGCTTATCTCCAAGGATCACCCAAAAAATTAGCAAATCGACTTCCGATGGTCAACATTTCAAAAACATATACCCAATGTAAAAGCCAAACAGAGGGAAGTTTTGTTTTCGAAAATCGCCATTGAAGTCAAGGGTCATTTCACACTGAACGCGAGCGAATGATTTTTACGGTAGGATTTTGTCGTACGACACGAATCGCGATGAAAGAAAGGTGTGTGTTTCACACAAAGCAACTCACGTGAGATGACACGATCGACACCAGCGATACGATCGGTATCGACATTTAGTTGAGTAGGTTATTTTAACTGGGTCACATGATCGTCTGCAACTCGCAATGGCCATGTCTAGACATTTATCTCGGCATTATAAGAAACGCACATTTGTCGGCATATTGATGTTAATGTTAGCTCGCAGGCGAATATAAGTCCGACGAAGGTACTGGGTCCACCCTTCGGGCCAATGACAGGCTACAATTGGTACATATCAAACAATGGCACGTGAATTAAGGGAACACCAGACAAATTCAGGAATTTCTTTCAGATGAAAATGGACGACTTCGATTATATGCATAATTTGCTCAAAGCATCACTATCCAAGCAAGATACCAACTACCGTCAATCTGTTTCATCTGAAGAATGACTGGGAGTATGTTTGCCTTTTATGGCTTCTGGAGAATCTTTTTCCAACATCGCCACCGGCTTTCGATTAGGAAGATCTACAGTGTAGAATATATTGCTAGAGATGTGTGTGGCAATTTGGAATGTAATGTATGGTATTTACCTGCCTGAACCCACAGCAAACAGGTGGAAAGATATTGCGATTTCATTTGCCGAGAAATGAAGCTTTCCAAACTGCATTGGAGCTCTTGATGGAAAGCACATTCAGGTAATTGCTCGCCCAAATTCCGGATCGAAGTTCAGAAACTACAAGGGTTGTTTATCTTTGAAATTGCAAGCATTCGTTGATGTTCATTACAAATTTATTACGGTTGACTTTGGGCCGTATGGCAGCCAAAATGATGCTTTCAGTGGAAAATTCGATTCATTCCCGAAAATGTGGACAAACTCGTGAAGGCCGCAGTAGTTTTGATTATTTGTTTTTTTTTCAAACTAGAAACGACGATCCATTGCCTCTTCCTGAGAGTGAACAAGGAATTGCGTTTGACAGAGTTCGATATGTTGGTCGTAATCGCACCGGAAGACGAGCAGCAATGGTTCGAGATGTTTTTAAAAACTATTTCAACTAGGGAAATAGGGAAAGTTTCGTGGCAGGAAGAATACGCGTGTGCACCCTGACTATAGGAAGATTTCAAACAGGACTTAAGTATTTGTAATGTAATTTTATTAACTATTAAATTACATATCAACCCAAATCACTAATGGTATTTTCAAAAATAACCCTCTGTCTTTAATTTTCATTTTTAATTTTCTTTTGATACAGAGAGATACTGAACTATATAGGCTGCAGGTTGGCCATATTGTCGAGGAATCGCAGTAGTTGATGCAAGTGTCCTGACAGTGCTTCTTGATAGTCCATATTGAAGCTCTTGTATGACGTATTCAATTCTCATTTTTTCCAATGACCTCTTGTAAGTCATGAGGGATCTGAGAGAAGGGCCCAAAACGCTTCAAAAATAGATCTACTTCATCATCAGAGGGTGGAGGTGGTGGTGGAGGCTCATTTAGTGACTTATCTTCTAATGATTTTTCCAGCAAATTCCATCATTCTCTCGTTGAAGTAGTCGTTGGGTCTACGTTTTTTTTTCAACGCCCGAAGGGAACTTCACGATTTGGTGGACTTTTCGCATTTCCTCGAGTCCCCATGCGCATTTTTATCCGGCGAAACCTCAGGTGATTTAACAGAAGGATATTAGAGATTGTTTCCCGGAACTCAGACGACGATGTCAGAAAAGCATGCTGCACTGATAATATTTCCAGGGTTCATTCTCGACATTGCTGGTCTGTGGAGAATTTTTTTTAAAAGATCTGAATGAGATGCCATTTATAGAAAAATAGAAACAAGAAATAACTCCTCACTATATTGAACGGGGGTGGGGTGTAGGGCGTTAAGACATGGAATTGATTTGGGACTTCGGATCAGCTATCTCAACCTTCAAGTGTATGTGTTTTTGTGAGCTACCTGTATAAGTTGAATCAAATTCACCTGAAAGTGACAAGACTTTTTCGCTTTAATCAATAAAAGCGTAGGTGAGGTGGTTACACTACACATTCAGATTTTAAAACTTTCCGACAATCTGCTCCCAAGCGTTATCTCTTTTTTTATTCTTGTATTCTTTTGACTGTGTATATCATATAAACAAGAGAAACACTGGACTTCTGAAAAGAGTTTGCTTGCGAAATCGTCCATTATATCCTAGCAAATGATTATCAAGCAGCAATGACTGGATTTTATGCTATAATCGAAATAGGAAAAATTAGTTCACGTCTGTAACTTAGTAACTGCTGTCAAGCAGCAATGACTGGATTTTATGGAAAATTCCCCAAAATGACAAGTCAGTGAAGCATTCATGGCTGTGTTCGATGAAAAATATTAACTCAGAGAATTCTTGGAAAATTGTGGCAATCACTCTCTTTCACACTTTGGGCCCCGGAGGTGTCTTTACTACTAATTCAGTGGACTTAGATGGAAGAGTCTATATCTATCATTTTGGGGTGGACTAGTCAGTGTTTCCAACGTTCCGCCTAAGGACGGCACGTTGGAGTCACTGATTGGTCTACATAACATATATACAGTATACTTGCCAATCATTTATCAAGAAAATTGGGGATCATCATGGGCGTGGGCGGAAAAGGGGCCATTGGCATTCGGGTGTCACGGTCAATGAATGTTTTCACGATTAATGTGACGCATCATATATGCCGTTGTCTTGAGAATACACCGCGTAGTTCTCCATATTGTAAATAAGGTCTTCATGACTGTACCTCTCAATATGTATATATGCGTATATGCACTTGAGAATGTTTTGATAGGGTTGTTAATTTTTTTTTTAAACTTTCAACTCGTCGACCATTTAGTCCACTGTTTTCCTCTCCGTCCTTGTGATGTTTTCATAACGAAATAGTTCAATATCGTTCCTGTGATATCCCAGTTATGGTACTTGATCTTACAGGTGTGTAGTGCACCACGTTCCGATTGTAACATGACCGATAAACATATCTGTCACTGATGATTACAAGCATGCACGTGTACCGAGGTGATATCACGAATGCCCCCCCCCCCCCCCCATCCCACCATCCAATTCGATCAATTAATATCAATATCCAGAAATGCAGTCGCAAAAACGGACAGAAAGTTTCCATCGGATCCTGATTATTTCGTGATGCGGTTGAGATTTTATTTCCGCTCTTAACCTCGTTGGTCTGTAAAATCTAATCTGCTGGTACCCGACAAGCGGCACACGATAAAGCTTACAATGCTATTTTGCTTCTAGGTCGTGAAATAATATGTTCCGTAGCGTCGACTAGAACCGCACCCACCCTCTAGTAATGTGATTGCTTTGTGGTAATGATACTAAACCCTTGACGAATCCCGGGCAACACCTAATCACCATTTCCTGTACCTATCCCTCGACATATCCAGCCTGTCAGGGTTGGTAACTACGAACTACCATATTATGATATTTTATGTTTCTGCCACCCTGTGCCAACATTGTGTCAACAAACCAGCAAGTAGTCAAGCTATGAAATTTACCAGTGCACTAACTTTTCCGATCATTTGTTCAAGCCACCACCACCACCTCGCCCCTACACCAATACACTCTGACTTGTGATCACACGCCTAGGCATTCGCAGTCGTCTATGAAATTCTTCCTGTTTTACAGATTTGACACATGATGTATTAATTTACTGAAAAACTACATCATTTAAGTGCACCAGCCTCTGGGCTCGTCTAAGCAGACACCACCCTAAACTTATTTATAATCACTTCGTAATCATCTTGGATAGACTTACCTTCACCTATTTAAGTGTCTCATTGATCCTTTATTCCTCAGTCTATCTATGCTATAGTCTTTATTCTACATCGCAACCTTTTCTTCCAAGCCAGTCTGAATACATTTTTCCCCCCAAAAGATAATACTTCCTTTTTTCATTCACGTTAATAAGCTGCAAAACAGTTAATAATGTGTTCCACTGAATCATATCGTGCTCGAATAGGCTCTTTCAACCTCAAAGTATATTGTCGGAGCTTGAAGTGTTGTTTGCCGAAGAAGAGATCAATGTGTATCCTAATATGTCTACTTTGTCGTCTGGGTGGGGTTGGGCTGCATGAAAGCTTTGCTGCTATGTTTTCTTTGTTTTTTACTCACATGAGCGATTCCATTACCCCCCATTCAGCAAATCTACTTGATGAAACTTAATTTCCCTCCAGAGAGGTGGACGTCTCGAATGCTATGCCTACATTGAAGGTCCTTGTCACCTCACTGTTCTACCTGGTCTTATGTTTATTATTGTCCGGTGACATTGAAACTAACCCTGGCCCAAATTATTTTAACTCGGATCACAACCAGAATACTTTAAAAATTGTCCATCTTAACATCCAGAGCCTAAAGCCTAAAATAGATATCGTCCAATGTGAATTCGCATATTTTGACATTGTGACTTTGACTGAGACTTGGCTGAACAGTACCGATCCTACTTCCGATGTACTTCTTCATGAACCATTGAGATTCGATCGCTCGACAAGGGGGGGGGGGGGGGGGGTTGCCATTTACATTAAAGGGGGTATCTCATTTCGATCAAGACCGGACCTTCAAACGTTGAATACAGAGTGTCCATGGGCTGAATTATTTACAAAACGAGGTAGACCGTTATTGCTAGGGGTATTCTATCGCCCACCCAACAGTCCCCCAGATACATGGGAAGCCATATCGGCATCCACCCAGAAAGCAAGAGACACGTCAACAGTCGACCTAATTGTCACAGGTGATTTCAATGACAACCAAATGGTCTCCTCCAGAAGCAGCTTTTCTGAAATTCACCATTCTTTTAATCTAAGGTAGGTTGTGAGCGAGCCAACTTGTTTTATTGAGTCCTCGGCTTCACTACTGCATCTCTTTGCTCTCAGTGACACAATCAACTTAAAAACGTGTGAGGTCCTTGAACCGATTATTCCAGACATGATCCGCTGCCACTGCCCCATTTCAATTGAGGTTGAATTTTTAAAACCGCAATCTCTCTCATTTAAGAGGAAGATATGGCTTTATTCCCAAGGTAATTATGGAGCTCTAAATGAGGCCCTCTCTAACATCGACTGGAGTGCTCTCTTTAATAACCTATGTCTTGATACTGTTGTTTCTAACTTCACCGAGAAAATACTCAAAACAGCATCCACCCACCTACCCAATAATTCATTACTACAAGAACAGACCAACCGAAATGGATGCATAACGAAATAAGATTACTGATTAGACAGAGGAAACGTTTATATCGCATTGCTAAACGCACTGATCTCCCACATACCTGGGCTAAGTACAAACTGAAACGAAATGAAGTTGTATCGGCTGTTAGGAAGGCCAAAGCGCTATATTTGTCTAAAATTCAGTCCACTCTAACGAACAACGAAACACCACCACCACAGTGGTGGAAGACTCTAAAAACATTAATCGGTAGCAGTAACATAGCAGGAATTCCCACCCTCGTCCACTCAAATAAAATATACTCATCAAGTGCTGAAAAAGCGGAAGTGTTTAACGAATATTTTAGTTCGATCTCAACAGTTGACGATTCGAATGCTTCCCTGCCTGACCTACCAGTTCGTGCATCACAAAGTATTGATAGTATCACCATCCATTGTAGCGAAGTATATACTGCAATGAAGTCGTTTAAAGTGTCCAAGGCGTCTGGCCCTGATCTGATAAGCCAGCGTCTCCTTAAAGAATGTAAAACCTCTTTATGTGAGCCACTTTCGATCTTATTTAATATACTGACGAATAACTCGTATTTCCGTCACTGTGGAAAAAGGCAAACGTTTCCCCAATCTTGAAAAAGCAACCCTCCAATTCTGTTGTCAATTATCGCCCAATATCATTGATTAGCTGTGTTGTTAAAATTTTCGAAAAATGTGTATTCAAACGCTTGTGGGCGTTTCTAATTCACAATAATGTTCTCAGTCAATTTCAGTCAGGTTTTCGACCTCAACTGTCCTGCAACTGACTGACATATATGATGAATTCTGTCGCACGCTCGATGAAGGTAAGGAAGTTAGGGTAGTGTTCTGTGAAGTAAGTAAGGCCTTTGACAAGGTATGGCACGCTGGTCTTATCTACAAGCTGGAGAGCATTGGCGTTTCTGGAGAACTCCTGTTGTGTTTGAGGTCGTATCTTGCAGATAGGTTGCAACGAGTTATGGTAGCGTCTGAGGCATCTCCGTGGAGACCCATCAATGCCGGTGTTCCCCAAGGGTCGATTCTCGGCCCCCTTCTGTTCCTCATCTACATTAATGACATAACCGATGATCTGCTTAGCAGTATACGCCTCTTTGCAGAAGATACTTCCTTATATCTAATTATAGAGAACCCCGATCAAGCCTCGACTTTAATCAACCATGATTTGGCCACAATTGAACATTGGGCTAAAACATGGTTGGTTGAGTTCAATCCCAATAAAACAGAGAGTATGCTAATTTCGCGTAAAAACAGCACCACATCCCACCCACCCTTATTCTTAGGTGATTGTCAGATATCCGAAGTTTCCAACCATAAACATTTAGGAGTCATACCGAATAGTACTTGTACATGGAACGACCACATCGACCATATTTGCTCTAAGGCCTGGTTTAGACTTGCTGAAGAGGCACAAATTTAATCTAGATCGTAGTGTTCTAGAAAAAATATACTTTGCCTTTATTATGCCCCTTCTTGAATATGCTGATGCGGTTTGGGATAACTGCTCTGAAACCAAATCGGCGGAACCGGAAAAAATTCAAATTGCAGCAGCTAGGATTATTACGGGGGCAACCGTCAGTGCCAGTAAGACTTTGCTTTATCGTGAAACGCAATGGGGGCCTCTGCTAGAAAGACGTCGCAAACACAAGCCAATTCAGTTTTTTTTTTAAAAATGTATCATCGCATGTTACCTCATTACCTCTACAACAAGGTCCCCCGCCTGCCTCCTCAACTACTTCGTCACTCAGTCTCAGATCAAGTCAAAACCACCGAGTTCCTTTTTGTCGGACCCAATTGTACAATACTTCATTCATTCCTAGTGTAACAGACCATTGGAATAAGTTGCCCCTGCCTATCCGCGAGAACCCGTCACTGATTAACTTCAAGACTTTCCTAAACAAGGGAAACCAACGACCCCCAAGGTTCTACAGTAAGGCCAAGTCTCGTTCAGCTCGGATTTTTCATTGTAGACTAAGGCCACAGTGCAGTAACCTTAGTTCCCACCTATATGATAATCATCTATCACAAAACCCCTTATGTCAGTGTGGCGAGCATGAGACTCCCGATCATTTTTTCCTTCATTGCCCAGTCTTCTCAGACGCACGCAATTATACTATTAACCTCCTCCCTTTTGAGGCAGACACATCCACACTTCTTTTTGGTTCAGAATTTCTTAACAACGATGACAACCGCCTTATCTTTGAAGTGGTACATGACTTTATTTTATCGAGTAAGCGATTCCAATGATTGGCTTGCAAGGCTTGTATCATAACACTGGCCCATTTCATATTCCCTTCCACATACTGTCCTGTCAAATTTCATAGCAGCCCACCGCCACCTAGACTGTTTTCGAAGACTGAAATCGTGGACTGTATTTGACGATTGTTTTTGAAGACTGTATTCATAACTCTTTACTAAATGAATTGATTTAGTATTTCTGGAGTGTATTTAACACACCATGTATTCAAACTGGCCGACACTTCTTCCTTTTCTTCTATCTTTTATTTGTTTTTTTTTTCTATTTTCTTTTTTCTATCTTTTCGTATCGGTCGTACTCCATTCACGTTGTAGTTTAAACATTCTTGCATGTCGCTGCCCGGGGGTCTGCTCCCGCCCAACCTTACTGCTGGCAATGATCATCATGGCCAGTGCTATTAACAAAACTCGTCACTCAAATTGTATCCTGTTTTTAGTTTTGGCCTTGGAGACCTGCCTTATGACCCCCTGTTGGAACGAGTTTGTTCCAATGGGGGTGATGGGCTGTGTCTTAATGTCAGAAAATCGTCTAATGCCCCAAAAATTTCTTTTGCAATTGTCATCTTTTCTTTATCAGCACTGGAAAGGAGACCACGAGGGGCGGGACGGGGACCTTCGGGCGTCGATATGTGAGCTTGTCTACTGACTGATACCACCTGCCTGAGTGTAATGACAAATGAGTTAGGGAGACGACTTACATAAGCTGTTAGCTTTTTGTCGAATCCCGTCCTTACATAGTAATCTATCTATTTGCTCACCTTTGTTATTTAGTGTACTGTTGTATCTTGTGTTGTTCCTGTTTTACCATCTAGCATGTAATGTACACAATTAACAAACTTTCCAATAAATATTATTTAAACTAAATGATTTTTATCCTGTCGTTGAGAAATAGAGAAAAGAACGCGTGGATAATATTCTATTCACGAGCGACACGATCAATCTAATTTTCGTGCAGGTCGAAAACTTATCAAGCATAAATCACTTCCATGCCAACGGACAACCACTCGATATATTCGCTTTGTGTGAGGACACACCATTC
The DNA here is from genome assembly GCA_031216915.1 of Pictodentalium vernedei. Taxonomy (NCBI): domain Eukaryota; kingdom Metazoa; phylum Mollusca; class Scaphopoda; order Dentaliida; family Dentaliidae; genus Pictodentalium; species Pictodentalium vernedei. The sequence continues at coordinate 536,858,576 of CM062293.1, forward strand.
TGTCAACACGATTCATGTCGTTCGAAAAACTCCGACCGTAAAAGTCACTCGCTCGCGTCCAGTGTGAAATGGCCCTAAGTATGTCTGCTTTACTTTTCGCCCTGAAAACAAATCACATTCACCTGATTGGAACGAGTTCAAACAGTACGTGGAGAGTGGATTGTAACTAAATCACCCGCGGAGTGGGGTTATCACCCAAGCTATAACTTTCAAATTTTGTACATATCGACAAAAAACACTAGCAATGTTTCAGCCAATGGACCTCCGGGTTTAACCCGGAGGGCCATTGGCTGAAACTTTGCTTGTGCTGGTTGTGCTTTGCAACAAACTGACAATTATTGCTCGGGTGGAATCTCCACTCTGTGGGTGTTTTAGTGATAATACACTCTCCACGTACTGTATGTCAGTCATGCACTATATATTTGTGTTATTGATTTTATTTATTCATTTTATGTCATTGTTGACCCAGAGCGTTTTGGTTGAAGGCTAAAAGAAATGTTGATATAAAAACGTGTTAAACAAGACATATTCAATTATCATTATGCAATTTAATTAATGTTTTCTATTGTTTGTTAAAATTAACTGCAAACATTTGCGCCCTCACTCTACTTAAAATTTAAATATTTAATGAACTCATTTTTAAATGTTTTTTTTTTTGTTTTTTTCTGGGCACTGATTCTCATTGTTAGGAGGCAAACTGTTACAAACTCTAATATCAACAGTTCTCCCCGTTTCGGGAATTAATGTGCACCTGTGTGGGGGCCACATTGTATTTTGCTCTCAAATATTTCATAAATTCTTCTTTTAATGCGCAATTTTGGATTTTAATAATTACACGCATTGTATTTAATGACATATAAATCCAGATTTTCCATCAGCTTTTTTCTGCATATTTTGGATATTTCTACTGAAGTTTTATGTGATATCTCACATAGTAAACATTAATAATTACTCCAGAGATTTGCTACTCAAGAAAGGCATGTTATGCTCCAGTGACAATAACTCTGCTACTTGTGATTTGCTGAACAGCCATCGAATTCTGACTTCTGGTGTGAGAATCACCTACAGTTCTGTTCAACTCAGGTTATTTACCATTCCACTTAAAAGTGACAGTGGCAAATCATATTACCCAAACTTGTGTCGGTCTGAAGAAAGTTTGCCAGAGTTAAAGTGTTTTGGTGTTTTCATATGCCGTAGAAACCGGAAAGGTGACCGTCGATGGATTAAAAATAGGGTCAACAAATGCATGAAAATACAGAATTTAATTCCTGTGAAACCATCAAGCTAAAAAAGTTCTGACAAACTCAAGTGCTGCTTATTGAATACCAGATCTAAAGTAAAGAAAACTGAATCCGTTCTCGGCTGGATATTTGAATGATAATAACATATTCTTAGCTTTGATAACAGAAACATGGCTTCAGCCGGAAGACACCCTCACTGTGGGTGAACTACAGCAACATGGGAAATGCTTTCTCCATAACCCTCGCTCGGCCCGCAGGGGCGGCGGGTGGGAATACTTTTCGACAACTCCCTGAACATCAAATGCCTACCCTCTCGGAAATTTCAGTCATTTGAAGTGATATCGACCATATTAACCCATGTCTCACAGTCCCTTAATATTTGTGTTGTTTGTCGACCTCCACCTAGTAAGAAAAACAAATCACTCGTAGCCTATTCATTGAAGAAGTTCGCGAATTCCTGCGCTATTTATCAACATCTTCAGCAAAAGCAAAATTCCTTGTGGTTGGTGTCTTCAATTTTCACATGGATGTGGACGATGATGTCGACGCTTGTAAATTCAAAGATCTTCTCTATTCCATGGACCTCGTCACAATGTGTGATAGGACCAACACACAAAAATGGCCACACATTAGACCTGGAAATAACGCGAGGGGAGGATATGCCTTTGGTGTGTGTCATAAATACATTCGACAACACACTGGCAGACCACCTTGCAGTTGAATTTAAATTAAACCTCCCACATCCGGTACCGATACGAAGAAAATATCCAACAGAAAATTGCGAAATATTGTTCAGTGGAAATTCTGTGAAGAAATTACCTCTATTCCCCATGATACAAACTGGTTTAGTAATGTTGACTTGTTATTCGAGAACCTTTCATCCCTTCTTGAAACCATTATTGGCACTCGAGCTCCAGCATAAACGCGCGTAATGACCATGCGCCGAAACACACCGTGGCACACAGATGAGATCAGACAAGCAAAATCTCTTCGTCGCAAGCTTGAACGTCAATGGCGAAAATCAAAACTAGATCTCCACAGAGATATGTATATGTTCCAAAAAGATTATGTTAATATGCCTGTTAAGGAAGCAACGAAGAACTATTTCACCGGCGCAATCAATGTCAACATTAACAAGCCTAACGTTCTGCCATCAGTCATCGATAAACTTTTACATCGCACTAAAGAGTCTGCTTTACCAGCTCATACATCATAGACCGATATCTGCGAACGTTTCTCCCTCTTTTTTGCTAATAAAACTGACCATATAAGAACTGGAATAGCCAGCAAAAGCAAAGGTCAGTCAGCAGACCGCAGTCAGTCTCCTGAAGTGGCAATAGGTCCTTGCTTTCAGTACTTCACACCACTCCCAGCGGACGAGGTTATTCGACTTGTTCATAAATCCCTATCTAAACAATGACGTTTAAATATAATTCCCACATGGCTGCTGAAATCAGACATTGTGCCATGGAGTGCTTTGATTATTAACTCATCTCTTCAGTCGGGGGTTTTCCCGCCAAAAATGAAACATGCATTTGCAACACCCCCTACTGAAAAAGCTTGGTTTGGACTCGGAAATATTGAAGAAATACCGCCCAGTCTCCAACCTTTCATTCATCTCTAAGGTTCATCTCTTCAGCTAAATCAACATCTGGCTCAAAATGATCTCTCCGAGGTTTCCAGTCTGCATATAGACCTTACTGCAGCACAGAAACAGCTCGCCTCAGAGTACAAAATGACATTTTGATGTCTATGGACAGACATCGGGTCTCTTGCCTACTTCTGCAGGTTCTGGGTGCTGCCTTCGATACCATATATCACGACATGCTTATCAACAGATTGAAGTGCAGATTTGGCATATCAGGCATTGCTCTCGAGTGGTTCGCATCATATCTCACCGAAAGAACACAAAGTGTTAACATAAATACTTCATCCTCCCCTAAATTCACATTAAAGTTTGGCATCCCTCAGGGCTCTGTACTAGGGCCGTTTATTTACGTTATATATGTCCTCCCTCTGGGTGATATAACTCATAAACATGGTTTAGAGTATCACCTCTACGCTGATGCCATTCAGCTACACATTCACTTTAAATCTAACGAAGATAACATATCTCGTTGTAAACTTGGAAGATGTGTTGCTGATTTTAGCCAGTGGATGGACGACAATTATCTGAAGTTAAATGCTGAAAAAAACGAGGTCATATATATAGGCCTACCTCAGCAACTCTCTACACCAATGAAAGGACCCTTTATAATAGAAGCCAATGCATTCACCCCCCCCCCCCCCCCCCCCAATAAAGTAGTTCGGAACTTGGGCTATTTCCTGGATGTGAATCTTACTTGCGACAAAATGTCAATCATGTTTGCAGCACGTCCTTTTTCCACCTGAGAAATATCAGTAAGATTGGGGCAACTATTGATAGCAAAACTGCAAAACAACTCATCCATGCATTTGTCACCAGTCGTCTTGACTACTGTAATTCTTTGCTGTATGGGTGAGGAAATTCACTTATTGACAAACTCCAATATATTCAGAATTGTGCTGTCAGGATCCTTACTTAAAATCGTAAGTTCTGCCGAATCAGTCCGATCCTCCAAATCCTTCATTGGCTCCCCATCCAGCAAATGATAAAATATAAACTACTATTTATTACATACATATGTATTAACGGCGTGGGTACGGAATATTTATCAACACTTGTTGGGGCCTTTACCCCAGTCAGGAATCTCCGCTCCTCTGAATCCTATAATATGGTGATACCAAAGTCTAAACTTGCAACAGCAGGTGACAGAGCTTTCATATGGGCCGTGAGCTGCGAAAAGGGACCTTACAGGATATCCAATGAAAACAGAGAAAGACGTCAAAAACGAACGACGTAAAAATTGTGGGCGTGATCAAATAAGTTTTATAAACACACGCGGTTTTTTATTTTTTTCTTTCCATACGAGGAACGCACTGATTTGATGTATTTAATAAATTAAAACTGGTTACCATAACTAAATAAATGTTTCTTTGTCAGAGATAGAATCAAACTCTCAAAACATCCTCTTGAATTCTGATGAATTGAACAGTTCTTTGCCAACGAAATAGCCGAGGCGACACGCGTTCTTGACTTTCAAGAAGACCTGTTGTCTACTGTGTAGCAAACCAGCTTCAGGCGTATCCAATTGTTTGGTTGTTTCCATATGGCTATTATGCCAATTTATGGGTTTACATGTTTCCTATTAATCGATGACATTAATGTCATAAAACTTTGAGGCACACAGCATTTTCTGATGAAAATTAACACCCACAAAAGATATATTGACAAAAACACGCCGATTTCATTGTTTTCCAAGAGAGTTCGATGGGCTGTCTGCAGATGCGAAACGACTGATTTTTCGCTTCACTCTGTTTGGTTTGACCTGTTTAAATGACGTTCCCCACTCGCTGAATTGTTTATATCAACGAGTGTTTCTATTTTTAAATCACCGTGTGACATCGAAAAGAAAGTTGCCGAGAACTCAGGTTTCAAAATCATCTTTGATTCCGGATCACTTGTTCTAACATGAATTCATCACGTTCGTGCGGTAATCCTTCTGAAAACCAGTTAAAAATTTGATGTGCCTGGAATAAAATGATTTTAACGTTGGAAGGTTTTTTTTTGTTGTTGTTTCTGTTTTTATTTGAAGTTCCGCTGTGGCGTAAAAATGACTAAAGTTGTCTGTTCTGTATTCAAGCTCTACCTCCGTCACTACTAGTGATTACAGTAGTCAGTACACATAGATCATACAGACAAAGCCTTTCGGTGTTCTATTTTCTACAACATAGTTGGACTGTGAAATTGAATGTGATTTATTTTATACAGCCCTGGATACAGCATTTCCTCAGCCTACATTCTTTACAACTTCAAAAGCCGCAACACCTCATGTCAAGCGCAGTAACTTGTGACCAGTGTCGATGCTACGGGTGGGGGTGAGGAGAAGGGCATTTGACCGGCCCCCAAACATAGATTTTGCCAGCCATCCCCTTTCTCCCATTCATCACAAACACATTCACACACCCTCTCTCCCACAAACGTTGACTCTGCTTTTTTTTGCTCTTCCCATACACACCCAGTCGATGAACTTATTCAGTAAAGAATTATAAGCTCGAAATTCGAATGCAGTTAGTCTACACAGTTTGTGAATCTTAATTTTTTTTCAATCTTGATGTACGATAATTTATAAAATATCTTTCAAGGTAAATGAAACCGTCATCATGTTCTTAAATAACCACTAACGACATGCATGACAATGCTCAAAAGTCTTCTATTACTGAATGTAAAATCGGCCTCGGCGGACCCCCTCTCCCCGGGGGATCCTGTGCCTTGCAGTTTTTATCCGCCCACCTCCCCCAACAAATCGTGTTTTTATTTATTTATTTATTTTTTACAACTGATCCACCTCATCCCTCCCTCCCTCCCTCCATCCCTCCCTCCCTCCACCCCACCCCCGGGAATACCGAGAGACAAAAACAATATACTTACCACGTTATCGTGTAAAATAACTTATTTTGCACAGTATTGTTTTTGTTTGCTTGTTTAGGATTGCGTGTCTTGTTCACTGATCTCTTTTCTCCTGGAACTAGCGAGAGGTGGTTGGGAATGGGAGTTGTCTTGAAAAACTAAAAACTACAGTCGGAAGTTGATTTCGGATGATTCGAATATATGAGATAACTCGAAGTTGGCTATCGGTCCTAGCAATCAGGGACTAGCAATTCCCCTCCACCCCTCCCAGGAAATATAGACCGTCGCTGTTCTACATTTTCTGGGAGGTGTGGAGGTGGTTCCTTTGTCCAGGTTACAAGTTTCTGTGTTCTTGTGTTCAAGACTTCCAAATCCCTCAAATACATCTGAAGTGCATAACTCGAAGACCGGGATAAGTCGAAGTTATAGGTCGGTCCCGTAAACTTCGAGTTTCGACTGTACATGTGAATTGTGATTCTGTAAAAAGTATTAATGGTGGTGTCGAAAAGTACTGAATGGCAACAAAATTTAGAATCGGGAAGACAATCTTGCAGTACATTTTACTTCAAGATAATTTGTTAATGGAAGCTCAAATAAATAAATCAGTTTTTGCCTAAAATTATGTTGTTGTCTTCAAGATTTCTTTTCACGCCATTTCATTTCAAAGAAAATGATGGCGTTTGTCAGCCAACGTTTTACCTAGGCAACAAAATATTACAGGTGCCTCTCTGTGCATGTATGCGTGTAGTGGTTGATCCTGACCCCTCGATCCACTTCCAGATTCGTGTTCAGAGCCTCCGACAAATATGCTTACTGAAAAATCATAATGCCTCCAATTTTTTTCCTACTACATGTAATTTATCACCAAGATGAGATACGCGATTGCTCATTCCCACACATTGTTTCTAACTAGAGTCAGTGTCAGTGACCCCCATATCCGCCCCCACCCCTCCCCCCCCCCCCCAAAAAAAAAAAAAAACTGTCCAGAGACGTCAGGTTACCAAGGGCCTGGGCAGCTTCGAGTAGAAGCTCATTTTTTTCTTACGCTCATAACATCCAGATCCCGAAGTGGTCTGGCCGACGGGCGGCTTAATTGGAGTCTTGTGGGGGGGTGGGGGGTGTTACCCCAGGTAAATTTGGATTTTTGGAGGCACCCAGGAAGTTTCTGAACGCATTCTAAGCTCCAGAATGTGGAGCATTTCAACAGAAAAATGGGTATTTCGAACAATATGACAAAATTCCCTGCCAAATGTGGGGCCCTACAAATGTGAGGCCCTGTGCGTCCGCCCAGTCTACCCATTCTTAAATACGGCCCTAAGGTTACCTGACTGCTCTGGGAATATTTGTTTCAGTTTTTCTCATCGAATAAAGGGATATATGACCTATTTGTGGCCAATACAGCCTCTCCCGACAAAAGGATTAAAACTTGTGACAGTATATATAAGTCACCTTTTTAGGTTTCTTGTATAGAAGTCTCATACAGACCATTAACTGAACCTAACTTTCATTAAATACATTTTGCGATTCATGTATTTATTTATTGGTGCCAGCATCAAGGCTATATCATGACTCAACATAACTATTAAGTTATGTCTTGCCAATCATTTATGCCTATGTTTCCCACTTACTGAGGGATGGCAGCGTTGGTTACCAAGTCTAATTTTACCAATGGAGACAGGAGGAGGAGAACAATCTACATCAGTGGACATGCAGACTTTTATATCGTGGGAGGCCCACGGGAAGAAGTTTTGAGATTGATACACATACCCCAACATGCGGCCAGACACACTAAGCTTGATAACCTCTCCCGGCAAAGATTGAGACTAATAACACTCAGGCAACTTTCGAAGGAAACTCACATAGGTCTTGGCTGAATCTACATTTGATTTCAAGACATTTTAAAATTGAAATTGTTCAGTTGGATGGCCCGCTCCACGAATTATATATGGCCTACATGTTCAGACCCAAACGTGTTTCAATGTTGTGTTTAAAACCGAGACGCATTTTAGAGTTACGCTTCACCACAACTAAATGCGTTTAGAAATTCCACACGAAGTTGTGTTTTGGAGCAACTGAATATCTTAACACGTTCCGGAATTGGACACAAACTGACGAGAAAAAACACTTTTGTACGTAATCCTTGCACTTCAGAGGTGCTAAGAAATTGAATACGAGATTTTGTAAGCATTTTGGTATTTAAATTCCAAACCGAAATACGTGCTTTGCATAAATGACACTCAGAAATCATGTCTTTGTCTTGTGAATATCAATTAATCTAAAGCTTGTTAGGGGACATAAAATAAGAGAAAATAACAATTTAAAATTAATGGGCAACACATCAATATTTAGCAAAAAACAAACAAAAACCCAGCCTGTATTTGTTTAATAATTTTAATAGTGGTCCGAGAATAGGCCTATGTGCACGAACATGGGGGAGGGGGGGGGGGGGATAAATACTCACTGACGTAGCCAGGATTTTTAATTGGGGGTGGAAAAATATACGAATGAATGAATGTATAGTATGCTAGGGTGGTACATTTAGATAATTCTCTATGCAGAGCTGTGCAAATGGAAGACTTAAGAGTCACTGGTGCTGCATAGAGAATAATAAAATTTGTCCACAAAATTATCAGGGTGAATTTTAATGCAGTAGTGTTGTATGTGAATCCATCCATGAATAAATCTCTAAGAATTGTTTTCCTGAAGTCGTCATTAAGTGGGACGGGATATGTTATACGCATAATATATCATGCTGGCTGGACGGCGGTGGGAGTGAGTACGTACTACTGTTGGTTGGAAATTCGGTGTTACAGTACGTGGATAGTTAAGCCCGGAGTTCCATTAGCTGAAACATTACTTGTGTTTTATGTCCATATGTACAGAATTTGAAAGTGATAATTTGGGCGATAACTTTTTTTTCTTTTTTTTTGCTGTATTATTGTCTGTTTTCAGCCCACTAGTTATATTGGTGAGGAGAGTCGTGTGTTAATGGATTTTCTTTATTCAATTTGCCGATGCATGGAAAGCAGCCGAAAACGTGCAAAAAGCATCACCCCCGACCCCCCCCCCCCCCCCCCCCCCCACAACAAAAAACAAACAAAAAACAAAAAGAAAAAAATGAACAAGAAATAAACAAAAATGAAAAACCTGACAGCTCAGGAAAACAAATCTTTTTCAAAACTTTCTTTGCAGATTGCTCCTCTCACACCATGAATTGAACCATATCCACAGTGAATTAAAGCTCAGATGGTAGTTTGTTATCTTCCTTCACTCTTACATATTGCCTTTTTTTTCGAAAAAGAAATAACTTGTTACAGTTCGCTAAACGTTCAAATTTTCACGAGAGATAACGTTGCACATATGCATCATGTAAGTATTACGTTGAAACGTCAAACGGTCGATTCAAGTTATGGGGCTCTTGGACATCCCACTTTACACGTCGCGTTGACCCATTTATAAATGTCAGATGAACCTAAAGTAAACTCTGTTGGAATCCTCGATTTCAGGAGAGTAGAAATGTAACTCTAATTCATTTTCGAATATTTGACCCCTAAGGTCCCTTTTCGAAGCTCATGACCCATATGCGCCGCACCGGCTCCTTGGAACTTCATCCCAGCGTATCGAAAATCTCCACTGACCATAAATCAATTTAAGTCCGGTCTAAAAACCCATTTGTACAAATGTGTGTGAGTCAGTTACTTTTGTAAAGTCATAGAGCACAATGTGGATTTAAGGCCTAAACATTATTATTATTACTATTATTATGAGCTGAAACCCGCCTCTTATACAATGTGTCATAACAGAAAAAAATGTCAAAGTTGTTTGAAAGATATATACACAGCACGACATGCATATCAATGGGTTAAACAATATGGCACGAATGCCAGTGATTAAGGATAAAATGAGAGGGCACAGTTTTATCCTTCCGCGATGGCACAAGTGCCATGCTGATTACCTCGTTCACACGCGTGTGTCATTCTGTGTTTATCACACGCCTTCACATCTATGGAAACAATCATTAGAACGACACTCAGCAATTCATTTGACAACTATCAGCAAACAGAATACATTTTATCGGCAACCATATCTGTGAGGGGAACCCGTGCTACTGTTTCGTCCCCTGTGTTCAGATTGTAATTGTGGTGCATGGTTTGCAGAAAATTCCAGTGAAAGTTCGCTTTAAGTTAAAAATAGTCCGTCAACGATGTCCGTTCCGTATATGTGTGCAGAACAGATTTTCATTTTCCCATGATCTAGTGTTGCTGTAGATGGGGATTACATAGAACGTGCGAGTAATAAATTAACGAAGCTGATCTAAACACAAACAGTCATCTTGATGCATCTTGTTGAGACTGATTTTTTCAATAAGTGTGGAGGGCAGACAAAAAATCACAGATGAAGCGCAGAGTGCGTTTGGATCAGGTATTCTAAAGTACTGCAAAAACACAACACATTCATGGGTGCCCGGGTCTCTATTGCTTGAGATATCTTAGCCATTGTTTTCAGACTACAATCTCTTTTGGATGTGATGCACCTCGTACAGTTATGATCGCATTAACAAGAGGCGTCATCTCGAGTTATATCATGTTTGAATCTGATGAGCTAGAAATATAAAAAAAAATATTAGATGACACTTTTCTTTTAAAGTAACTGGTGTCTATTAGTGGTATTTACATGTACCGTTAAGTCATGATCTTGAAAAAAATATTTTTATTCAGATCAAATTCCTGGGTTTTATCTAAGTTTTCCTTGGATTGATTCGTTTTCAACACAATGGTACTGAGTTAAACACTGTCATAGTAAACATTATTGTAAGGAATGACTAACCATATTTTCTGGACAAAAACTGCTCGCCTCACCAGCATGGGAAATTTTGTTTACATTACCTTCATTAACATGGTTTTAAATATTCATATTTCGTTTTGGCACAATATATCAAATTATCAGGCCTTAGCTACATACACCACAAAAAGACAGAAACGTTGATGTTGGATCTGCTTAAAGTGAATTCATCAAATATTTTAATAGTTAAAAACTGACATTAATAATACTTTTTCCCAGTGTGGTGTTCCCCCATATTGTTTCTGTTTACACTCCCCTTTAATAATACACAGTTATGTTTCTACTATAAATAGTGAACGTGACCTGTGACCCAGTTTGACATCGAAAAGTAACACCCGCTCATTTGTCCTCGATAGTCTCAGAAAAAAAACGCACCGATGATGGCATAATTTTGTCCCATTTTTGTCTTATTATAAGAGGTTATACACGGGGGATTGATGATAAAAGATTTATTTTATTTTATCCTCCCTGTATATTGATATTGGGCTGATCGACCTCACTGTAAGTGTTCCCAAAGGCGATACCATTCCAGGAAACGTGGATTCAAAGGGTTAACCGTTTACCCAACGCAGACGATATCAACATTTATTATCTTAAATATCTTTTTTTAAATTTTTTCGAAAAATAGTATTTCTCAGCTGCTGAATTTGCATATTACGCGGGTGGGTGGATGCGGGCGATTCGTTGGGTAAAGGATTAAGTCAGATAATACATTTTGTTCATGATATTCGTCTAGATAATGGTGTCATGCTTCGCCCTCGACAACTATCTGGACAATAAAAACACGGGCGACTGGTATTCTCCTTTACCTAACACATCTACGGAAAAATCAAATTAGCACGCCCCAATAACGCAGCAAACCACAACACGTACATTTTTTACGCTGGAAGAATAACACAAACGTGGAGTTGAGTTGTCTGAGCTAAGGACTCAACGGAATTAAAATATTCTGCACCTATATATTGTATGTGCAATTACTTGTGCACGAATTGTGTGTGTTAGGTTTGTCCAGCTTAGTTTCTATTTCTAAATAAACTGTCCAAAAAGGTTAAGCACACCTCTTCTATATAATACCGGCGGGTATTCGAATATGTCATATTGTGACGTTCCCCGTTCGAATATCGGGGTGGGCATTGATTCCCAAAACTGGGAACATCCGTTGACTATTGACCCCTTTACTGCCGTGCATATTTGACATATGCTGTGCCTCGATAAGTCCGATTTTGACTGTTTAGGTCACTCTCTGTTGTTGCGCTTCTCGGGAACTGAGAGGACTGTCCAGCTCCTTGGTCGTTTTTGTAGTGGAGACAGCATGGTTCGGGCCGGTGTGACAGGAATGATAGTCCGTAGGAAAATTAGTCCCTCTGGACTATTATTCCGCGGAATTATAGTCCAAGGTCTAACATTTCTAGGAATAGTAGTCCGCCGGACTACTATTCCTAGAAATGTTAGACCTAAGACTATAATTCCGCGGAATAATAGTCCAGAGGGACTAACGTTCCTACGGACTTCCATTCCTTTTACACCGGCCTACTTGTCCTGCATCGGTACATAAACCAGCTCGTTTCATCGGGGACGGGCCAGGACGTTCCAAAGAAGAATCGTAAGATCGGGGACGGGCCAAGGCGTTCCAAAGAAGAATCGTAATATATCAAATTAGCTCCGGACCCAATGTACATTTTGGACTTTACCTTTCAAGTTATCTGTAAAATAGCTAGGAGATGAGTTCGAGGAACACACGTCCATGACATTATAAGACTCCAGTCGTTCCAGGAAGGAAACTCCTGCCTATTATGAATAAAGGCATGAGTGTTGAATGCAACATGGCACTCAATGCCTGTACGAAAATATATAAAATGCACACCGGTTTCTCTCCCGAGGCAAAACTCCACTTCAATTTGCTAAACATGAGTGCACAAACGTACAGGGACCATATTTTAGAGCCGAAAATATGTTCTCCAATTGCCAATAGTAATTGGTCTACCCTCAAATATTGAATATGTACTCCTCCAATTGCTTATATTGAACCGACATGGACGATACTAACACCTGGTTTCAAAGGGTTAATGCTTTTTATGTATGTTTATTTATATCACTGAAATACTGTAGGTAAATCCATCGGAGTTCTTAAGTTTTAGGTTTTAAAAATGTCGTAAATTTTAATTTCGAGCAGACAGTTATTTCTTTTGCCTGCTATATATTTCGTATACAACTTAGTAAGTTCTGGCAATATACCTTTCTGTTTCAAAGTCAAATTACTGTAGAGTTGGACCATGCACGTAGCCTTGTCACTTTCTTACACCTGCAACCATATATTATAAAGTTTTGTAGCAGCTGCGCTTCAAGTTTTCATATCACATAGATTTTACAACACACAGCTTTACATCTGGAACAAAAGTATTTCAGTTAGACGCACACGCATTCATTGCTCACAACAGTAAAATCGCCGTTGATATTGAACGTATCCCATGCGTGGAAGTGATGCAAACACATGCGTTTACCAGGTAATAAAAATAAACATCAGTAAAATTTCAATTAATGAAGCACCGGGTTCTTGAATGTTTGATGATTATTCCAATAATTTGTGTTTGGAATCTAATATTACTGCGTCCGTCGAAATATTGCCCACTCGTGGAAAGTGACCAGTCCACGGCAGCCGTACTCTGTATGTAGTATTGGTTCCTGAATTATCGGAACATGACACGCATTAATGATTTCGTATGTAGACAATCCCTTACACGGAAACATTAATGATTTCGCATGTAGACAATCCCGTACACGACGACATTAATGATTTCGTATGTAGACAAACCCGTACATGGAGACATTACTGATTTCGTATGTAGACAAACCCTTACACGGAGACATTGATGATTTCGTATGTAGACAAACCCTTACACGGAGACATTAATGATTTCGTATGTAGACAAACCCTTAAACGGAGACATTAATGATTTCGTATGTAGACAAACCCTTACACGGATACATTAATGATTTCGTATGTAGACAATCCCTTACACGGAGACATTAATGATTTCGTATGTAGACAAACCCTTACACGGAGACATTAATGATTTCGTATGTAGACAAACCCTTACACGGAGACATTAATGATTTCGTATGTAGACAAACCCTTACACGGAGACATTAATGATTTCGTATGTAGACAAACCCTTACACGGACACATTAATGATTTCGTATGTAGACAAACTCTTACTCGGAGACATTAATGATTTCTATGTAGACAATCCCTTACACGGAGACATTCATTTATTCATTTATTTGTGTTTAAGGTCACATACTTATGCACAATGGCTAATCGTGACCGTGACAGTTTTACGGGTGGAGGAAGCCGGAGTACCCGGAGAGACAATCCCTTACACGGAGACATTAATGATTTCGTATGTAGACAAACCCTTACACGGAGACATTAATGATTTCGTATGTAGACAAACCCTTAAACGGAGACATTAATGATTTCGTATGTAGACAAACCCTTACACGGAGACATTAATGATTTCGTATGTAGACAATCCCTTACACGGAGACATTAATGATTTCGTATGTAGACAAACCCTTACACGGAGACATTAATGATTTCGTATGTAGACAAACCCTTACACGGAGACATTAATGATTTCGTATGTAGACAAACCCTTACACGGAGACATTAATGATTTCGTATGTAGACAAACCCTTACACGGACACATTAATGATTTCGTATGTAGACAAACTCTTACTCGGAGACATTAATGATTTCTATGTAGACAATCCCTTACACGGAGACATTCATTTATTCATTTATTTGTGTTTAAGGTCACATACTTATGCACAATGGCTAATCGTGACCGTGACAGTTTTACGGGTGGAGGAAGCCGGAGTACCCGGAGAGAACCACCGAGCAACGACGAGCAGCTGTCAGCTCTCCAACATCGTAACTCTGAACTCTGCACCGCAGCACAGGCAAGGTTAGATTGGTTGAAGACATGCGCACCATCGACGTGCAGTACGCCTCAGTACACAGCGTCATCGTGCCCCCATGTAGGCAATCGGGGTGAAGTGTCTTGCCCAAGGACACAACGCGGTTGCCGCAGGTGGGATTCGAACCGAGGACCTCTCGGCTTGCAGCCTGCACCTCTACCAACTGAGCCACCGCGCCCCCATACGGAGACATTAATGCTTTCTATGTAGACAAACCCTTACACGGAGACATTAATGATTTCGTATGTATACAAACCCTTACACGGAGACATTAATGATTTTGTATGTAGACACTCCCTTACACGGAGACATTAATGATTTCTCATGTAGACAATCCTTACACGGAGACATTAATGATTTCGTATGTAGACAAACCCTTACACGGAGACATTAATGATTTCATATGTACACAATCCTTTACAGGGAGACATTAATGATTTCGCATGTAGACAATCCCTTACACGGAGACATTAATGATTTCGCATATAGACAAACCCTTACATGGAGACATTAATGATTTCGTATGTAGACAAACCCTTACTCGGAGACATTAATGATTTCCTATGTAGATAAACCCTTACACGGAGACATTAATGATTTCGTATGTAGACAAACTCTTACTCGGAGACATTAATGATTTTTATGTAGACAATCCCTTACACGGAGACATTAATGATTCTATGTAGACAATCCCTTACACGGAGACATTAATGATTTCTATGTAGACAATCCCTTACACGGATACATTAATGATTTCTATGTAGACAATCCCTTACACGGAGACATTAATGGTTTCGTCTGTAGACAATCCCTTACATGGAGACATTAATGATTTCTTATGTAGACAAACCCTTACTCGGAGACATTAATGATTTCCTATGTAGATAAACGCTTACACGGGGACATTAATGATTTCGTATGTAGACAATCCCTTACACGGAGACATTAATGATTTCGTATGTAGACAATCCCTTACACGGAGGCATTAATGTTTTCGTATGTAGACAATCCCTTACACGGAGGCATTTCATTGACCAATAATCCAGGTAATTGTAAAAACAGACTGAATACACTTAACATACAGTACGTGGAGAGTGTATTAACACTAAAACGCCCGCAGAGTGGAGATTCCACCCAATCAATAATTGCAAATTTGTTGCAAAGCATAACCAGCACAAGCAAAGTTTCAGCTAATGGACCTCCGGGTTTAGCCTGAAACATTGCTTGTGTTTTTTTGTCGATATGTTCAAAATTTGAAAGTTATAGCTTGGGTGATAACTTCACTCCGCGGGTGATTTACTTACAATCCACTCTCCATGTACTGTATATAGCATTTAATAGAAAGTGTTTAACACGTTCATCGCAATATTAAAAGAACTTGTATCGTTTTTGTTCAAATGGAAAAGACCAAAAAAACGCTGGTACTGCTTTATTCGTTTCTCAGCTCTCTTTTGATGAAACCAAAACCACAATATTATACACATTGACATAAGAAATATTCAAAATTACAAACAATATCACTCTGCTGTCCACAAATTTTTGGCCACTTGGCTTTTATCAAAAGGGTTACTTACTATGCAAAGTCCACTTTCACAAGTGAGAAACTGCTTTTAAATATGGTTTTGGGCATCCGTCTGACAATTTACGTTTGTAAGGGGTTGTTTATACCACTTTATGGGACACAATAGGTGGTATATGTTCTAGTAATACCCCGCGTGAAATCTGGATTCCGGACGCACCAGATCGGACCTTTTTCGTCTCGACGACTTCATGATGTGAATGAAATGTTTCAACGCAAAGGGGTGTCAAGCTTGGAAATTATCAAACCATCGAAGGTGATATATTTCTTTAAAATTATCTGCTTCATTCATTTTATTCAAGGTTAGTCGTGGCTTGATTAAGGAAACAATTGGAATGCAGTACGTGTGATAATATAATTAGGCGTAGTAGGAACAATTAAACAAAGGTCTGACTGCCACTTGGACCTAAATGATATTCTAAGACAAAACACAACGAGAATGGTGTACGGCAGGCTGGAATCAACGATCCTGGGTGGATTTTTTAGAGGGCCCAAATATATGCTTCCAGGTCTCTACTAATTACCATTTCCATTGCATCCTTAATTATAATTATTTATTCAGATTACTGTTAAGCGAAGGCACTTTTATTAAACTGTGATATATTATTACCTTGGCTGTATAAATTGTCAGTAAATCCTAATAAACAAGTAACTATCTGTTTTGGGTCGTAATTGATAATTAATGTTTTTTGTAAGTCTGAAGTTTTGATACAATTTTCTCTATTTGTTGATTTGTTGAGTTGATTGTTCACGACGTCAAAGTGTCTGATTGATCCGCTGTGTTATGCCTTGACCGACCACAGTCGACCCCACAACACCGTGAATAAGCTGCTTTATAATTTCATCCCATTTGTTTTACTCATAAATCCTATGATTTTCTTCATTTTTAGGTGTCAGGGTGTTCTTGTACCAGATGATACCACAGCTTTTCATTATGTAAACATTGGAACTCGTCCTACTGAGGGTAGACATTGTTTATACACATATAAGTATATTTAACTATTTTGTCACATTTTAAGGGTGTTTTTCATCATAAAAGCTTTAGTTTATGTTAATGTAACTTTCCAATCATATTTCTTGGGAAGTTGTGTAGTGCTACTCTTCCATGGTCGACTCATCTGTGGTAAATAGACTAGGGAGCCAGAGAATGGAATGTAAGTCTACTATTATTTACATCACCAGATCGAATGATTGGTCATTCCTTCTTGTGTTGTGAATTTGTAGCTTTCATTCAGCTCAAACTGAAATTAAGCCTTTATCCTAAAATAGTGAGGTATTACCCCCACCCCTTTCAGCCCTGATGCCATTGATAAGGTGCTTTCTGCATTACTATATAGCTTTGGTAGAAGGTCTATCTCGTAACTGTGTTTTGGTTCAGTGATAATTTGATCAGTCGTCCTCACGGAGGTGAGGAATTAAATTATCTCTTAAGGTTCATGTGTTTGTTGGGTTGAATACTTCATATATACCGAGTTAAGCGGGTTGAACATCATGTTGAGTTTTAGCTTAATGTTTATATTTATATGTGATGTACATTGTAAAATTATTTAAGTAATGTACTGTAAATGCGTAATATTTATGCATAAGAGAATTTATTTATAGAAATATTGGGGCATACTCTCGAGTGCCTAATAATAGTACAGGGTAAAATAATAGTACAGTGTGGAAAATTTCTGGAAATTAATAATAGTATAGGGTCGAATAATAGTATAGGTTGGAAAATTTCAAGATGTCAGCCAGCTGCCTAGCTCAGAACCATTTTTATAACACAGAAGTTTGATGCTTTTGAAGTGGTAAAGGGATAAATTATTTTCGGTTATCATAATTTTCACATGAATTTGACGTGCAGGCACTCTCCCATAAATTGCACCAAAGCAAAACTTTATAGACTAATTAATTCTGTTTCAGCGGTGGTATGAAGCACATCCACTGAGCACTACTAGTAGACCTTACAGTTATGGTAACAGTACTTCAGAATAATGCCCAAATATATGCTTCCAGGTCTCTACTAGTTAACATTTCCTTTACATTCTGTGTTTGCTTGTGCATGTACCTTACTAGTTTGTTTTGGTGAACTTCTTGAGATACGCGGCTGCTTTGCACATTCGATTGCTGGAAATTAAAAATAAAATAAGGATCATACTGGCGGGAATTTTGTTCGAAAAAGAATAATCATACATGTATGATTATTAGGCACTCAAGAGTACTTGGGTATTATTTACTAGTATAAGTTATAGATAGTATTTTATAGCTACGTTTGCTTGTTGGATAGTTTGGCTCGTCATTCGTTGTTTACCCCAGCAGAGTGAGGTCATTGAGCTTGTTCTACTGAGGTACATTAGCCAGTGCCTTTTTCTATTAGGTTATGTTTTTTTTTTTCAGCCATCAGTTTTTACGCTTAGCTGGAAAGAGCTGAGTGAGCTGTTTTCAGCTGCGTGTTCAACTGGTGTTTGTAAGGAAAGATTGTTTGGCTGCAAGTACATGGTGCAGTTTTCTTTTATAAATCTATTTCCAGCATATGCTCTATTTAATATATGTATAGTGTGTCCGGTATTTAATTTATTGTTGTATTGCATTGTCCTTTTAAGAGTTCTTTTTGTGTGTTTATATTTGAAATGCCTTGTAAAGCATTCCTATAATGATGTAATAATGGCCCATGAGTTCAGAAGAGATCCTGTTTAAGAAGGATTGTACGAACTGCTCGGCAGCTTGGAGATAAAGATCACGACCCAATTGAAGCCCTCAAGCGTGCGATAGATAAAGGGAAATTTGTGTTCGACCATTTTTAAAAGATTATGCATACACACAACTCAAAGAAGGAGATTACGGCATATAGCTCTGTTCGCACCACCAATAAATGGAACCTCATTCTAGGGATGTAGAGAGTTCCACTTGACGATAAATAACGAAGTCCAAGGAGTTGAAGCAAATTAACACTGTACTGAAAATGAAATATTGTGATGTAAAATGTTTGAAATAAAAAAAAAATATGTCAATAAATTATTGTTTTTGTTAAAGCCTAAAATATATCTATTGAATATGTAGAATTTGGAATGTCCCATACAACCTTGCTGTCGTCTCAGTAAAAATACACTGTGCAGTGACAAGTAACTACCACAGTCCTCAAAAAAAAAGAAACGATTTGTTGACATGACGTCATCCAGAGAGCGAAACAAGGTTTGGAGAGGACGGGGGCTGATTTTACCGGATTTTACTGATTTGTGCCGGTGTTTATCTGGTAATAAACACGTCGATTGAAAAATCGCGAAAAAACCCGTATGAGGATGTCAAAAAATACCTCGGCGTGAGTGGAAAAAAGGTTTGAGTGACTGAGAAATATCTGTCAGGATGCGGTGAAGGGAAACAAACCCGAGTGGAATGACTCGATATACTCAACACTAAGGTCCAATATCACAGAATTAGAAAACAGGGTGCTCGGTATAATTCTGATGGGTGACTTCAATGAACACATGGGTGATAAGGAAGAAGGCATAGAGAGCGGGGACACGAAACTCAACAGGAATGGAAGGAAGCTGTTGAACTTCACAAATGAGCTCGGTCTGAAGATTCTGAACAGGGACGCGAGGTGTAAGGGGAAATGGACCTGGAAGAGGAACGACAGAAAATCAATAATCGACTACATTCTCACAGATATTAATTTATGGAGGGAGGTGATAGGGGAAGAAGTGGACGATGAGGGTAAAATGGAGGTGGATAGTGATAACAACTTGATTACAGTGACGATCGGGGCCAAAAACCTAGTAAAAGCAAAGGAAGCTTCAAGGAGATTTGGGAACTCAAAAAGGTTACTGACTGGGCGAAGTTCGAAGAAAAATTGAAACCAAAGCTTGCAACCGTACACAAGGGGGGGGGGGGGGGGGGGCAGTGTCCAGATGATGGCCGACGCCATAGTTGCGAGCCTAGTGAAGGCAGGGAAGGAAAGTGTAAGAAAAATTAGGGTGCCAAAACTGGAACTTGGGTACAGAGTGAACGAAGAACTGAAAATGACCATGAAGGGTAGAAAAACTAAGTGTGCTGCATACAGGAGAAGTAGAAAACTTAAGGGGGAGGAAAGTAACGAGGCCACGGTAGCAAAGGATGAATACCAACAAGCACGAAATGAAGTAAATAAGATTAAAGACGATAAATCGGAGAGTGCGAAATGGCAGCCTTATTAGGGCGACAAGAACGGGGGGTGGGGGAGTCGAGTTCGAACTAATTTTGGAAACGGGTGAATAAACGTAACAAAGTAAGAAACCCACATAGTATTAAAGTAGACGGCAGAGTTACAGACGATCAAGATCAAATCGCATTAGAACTAGTCAAGCACTCGGAAAAGGTAAACGATAAGCGACGGGGCATGGTGAACCCACCGGGGTGTCCGAACCAGGTCGAGGAAAATCTATCGAACTTCGGATGCAGCGAAATTAAAACGGAGGATGTGCGAAAGGTAATCTCAAAATTAAGGAATGGAAAAGCGGGAGGGATGGATGAAATTCCTAACGAGTTTATTGAAAAAGGGGGAGAGGAACTCTTGGAAAGCCTAGCTGCCCTATTCAATTTAGCCATAGAAAAACAAGATGTCACAAATGAGTGGAGAGAAAGCAAAGTGATATTTATTCACAAAAAGGGGTGGGGGGGGGGGGGTGGGGAAAGACGTTTTGGATAACTATCGAGGGATATCTGTCAGTAGCAGCATTGGAACAGTTTCCTGTAAAGTCCTGTATGGGAGATTAGAGGAAGTGATTGAGGAGAAGGGTTTTTTGGGAGAGATCCAGAATGGCTTCAGGAAGGGTAGTCGAGTTACTGACCATCTTTTCACGCTATCCCAAATGATAGAATCCGCGAAAGTAAAAACGTAAAAGATGTGTATGGCCGTTTTGGATGTTAAAAAGGCATACGATAGACTATGGAGGGAGGGTATGTGACGCAAGCTTGAGGCTTCGGGCTTGGGGGCGATTTTGTTGGAATTATGAAAGCATTATATAAAGACGTACTTAGCTTGGGAAACATAAAAACAAAACGTGTGGCTATGGAGATATGCCTAAAACAGGGGTGTATCCTTTCGCAAATTCTTTTTGCATTGTACATCAAAGGTTTAGGGAGATTAACTCCTGCATAGCGACGAGGGAGTAGCAGTTAGTTGGTACTTGAAGACCCAAGGGCTATTGTTTTGCAGACGATATGGTCCTAGTGTCAGAAAGCGAAGAGGGGCTAGCGAAAATGCTGGGAATTGTTGGGAAATATGGGAGCACATGGAGACTCGAACTTAATGAAAGCAAGAGCAAAGTTATACCTGTGGGCCGCAAAGTGGACCCCACTCGAAGGTGAAGAGTAGGGGAGTTCTGTATTCCGGAAGGTAGCAGCAAACTTCTTAGTGTAGGAGAGACAGGTGACTACGAGTATCTGGGGGTAGATATAAACATCACAGGAAGAGGCATTTACCGAAACCACACACATAAATTGATTCTAAAGGGGGGGGCGAATCCTTAACCAAATGGAACTTATAGGTAGAAACAGTTTCAGGAAGGTTTTCGTGGGGAAAACCATTTGGGAAATGGTGGGTCTGCCAAGTATAACATACGGTACGGAAGTGGTACCCCTAAACCAGGCGGTTGTAAAGAGCTTGGAAATCCGGCAGAACGATGCAGGCCGATGGATAACGGGGTAGAGTAATGTCGCAGCGCTAGAAGCAATCAGGGGTGATCTTGGTTCGATGAGGATCAAGGACAGGATAGACTTATTGAAACTCGGTTATTTTAATTATTTGGTAAATCTCCCCGACAGCCGATGGCGTAAAGTAATGTCCCTGAGAATTTTCAACTCAAATATCAAGCCAGGGTGGATGGTCCAAATGAGGGAGCTAGTAGAGAACTACTCATTGAAGATCTCGGACCTAGACGTTAGAGCAAACCAGGGTAAAAAAAAATCGTCAGAGGAAGGGTAATGGAGGATGGTAACCTTAATTGGCGAGAGGGGGTCAAATCAAAGAGGTTTTTGGGTGGCCTGCTTAATAAAGAGAAGACTGGTTTTGAAGAGTACCTTGATGGCACCTTTGGGGGGGGGGGGTCACTGTTGTTCAAGCTGAGGTCGCGGTCCCTGGAGCTGAGGGGGAAAATTGGGAAAAAGAGTGACAGATGTGTAATTTGGGCGTGGTGGAGACCCTGGAACACTTTCTTCTAGAATGCCCAAAACACCAGTCAAAAAGAATACGATTCACTGGGAGTATAAGGGGGAAGTGAGGTGGGAGATGAAGGACACGTGGTTAGTGGAAGAGTCAAGGGACGGGGTTAATATGCAAAGCGGGGATTGGGAAGAATGGGGCAAGGGATGTCATCAAACAGTTCGTCTCCGAGTGTTGGGAGGAGAGAAGAAGCGGGGGGAATAGGGAGGCAGTTGGGAGTACAGGGGTAACCAAGGCCTTCTCATCCGAAAACCGCGACAAATCAGCGGCCGGCCAAAGTGTTGTTATATTATACTATGTGAAGTTGTCTCTTCTATTTTATGTTTCTAATACTTTTTCGTGTTCCGTTATTTTGTACATACGGATGAATGGAGTATATTAATAAGAAAGTCATCAGCTAAATTTATATAACCATATGGATTATACATTATAATTTCAAGCAATTTGTCCAGCCAAAAGTCTAGGACTTATCTGGTTTGAAATAAAATTCTATTGAGTGCAGCTCAACTCTCTCTTCACACCTTTTCACATTTCACGTAAGTACTTCATGCCCATAAATTGCTAAATTTAACATCACTTGAACAGCAACCTATTGTTTGATAATGGGTTCGTCAATATTATGAAGATGGTGTGAATGTGAAACATTCCGGAACTTTTTTCTTTAGTGTATCATTGTTCATAATAATCAATTACGGCAACTTATAAGCGTTCACATTACATGTATATATCGTTCTCTTACAATAATTAGACTCTGGCTATGATATCAATACAATGTTTGTTTAATTGGAGAGAAAAGACGCACCATGCTCGGTTGGTCGGGCGTGGTAGCGTGTTCTTTGGCAATGATTGCCGTTGTCAGTATATATGTAAGGGGTTTGTTTTTGCCGTTGTCGGTATATGGGTTTCGCTTCGCCTCAGGGTGTATGAGTTCCGAAGCCCAAACCTAGAAAACACAAGGATAACTAATATATACTGAGACAAAACAGAAAGTACAATAGAAACAAATGTGAAAAAAATAGCATAAAGTGTGAAATATAATAGTTCTAATGTTGCATACTTGTGGACAAAAAGTTGTGCAAAGAGTTTAATGACATGCTGTTGTTGTCCACCCAACCGTATACAATCTTGCTACGGATTTCACAATAGCACGTGCTACCCGAGAATGTCAAATTGAAAAGGTGGCCGTCGATTTTTTTGTGTGTTATGTTGTGCTAGAGAGCCTGGCCTATTGAGAAAACACGCTAGTTTTTGTGTTCTGACATTTTAAAGAATGTCATGGTAAACCGAAAATGAGAGGTTGCGTGCCATTAGTATGCATGAGACTGGGATACCTCCAGATTAGCTCGCTGCTGAGTTCGGAGTCACTGTGGCCACTATTTACCGTCGCATTGGAAGGTATAGAACCTCTGGATCTACTGTCGACCGACCGCGTTCAGGTCGACCAAGAGTTACGACCCTTGCACAAGACCGACACATAAGGACGTCTCACTTGCGGGATAACTTCCTTCCGGCGACGAGGACAGCAGCAATTACTCCTGGTAGAACTAGCAATAGAATGAGTGCACAAACTGGATGCTAACGTCGGATTGCAGTTATGCCAGCAAGACAATGCCCGATGTCACCTGGCGCGTATGTGTCTTGACTTTTGTGAGGAACAGAGCACCGAGCTTCTTCCCTGGCCCCCACTTTTGTCAAGATTTGTCGCCAATCGAGCAATTTTGGGATCAATTGGACCGTCGGGTACGATTTTATGATCTTCAGACATTAGGTGATTTACGTAATGTTCTAAGGCAGGAGTGGAACGCAATACAACAGGGTAACATCCAGAGACTTATCAGGTCCATGCGCCGTCTATGTATTGCCACCCAAGAGGCAAACGGTGGACATACACGCTATTGACGGCGTGTGTGAACTTTTCATTTCACTCCATGTCTGAATTGCAATTTCCTGACGTGACGCTGGCAACAATAAGAACATGAAACTAAGCAAATTTATTCATCTAGACTCGAAATATGAATTTACAATAATTTGTTTGGGATTAAAGTTAGAAACTTGCACCTCAAAGGTTATTATGCTTTCCTGTTGGACTCAGTATACATACAACTTTATTGTTAACAATAAGATGCTGTAAATTAATTGATGTCAGGCCGATGACTGAAGACAAAAGCTATAATACAGGACAAAGGAGACTAACTAAATTATAAGTATAATTACCCATCAAACATTTGTGAAGCGTGATGTACTTTTTTATATTTGTACAGCTGGTCACAGATCAAGGTCAAAGAGAAGGGTTTTTCTTATATAGTCAAAATAATTACAAACTGGATTTGTTTTTCTTTTTGCAAAATTAGATTTTTTTTTTTTGCCATTTTGCAAACTTTGCAAGCTGCTGCGCGAACACTGCACCTAAGCTCTATTTGCCATTTCTCACCACATATAAAGCAAACTTTGCAAACTGCAGCGCGAACACTGCACCCAATCTCTATTTGACCTTTCTCACCACATAAAAAGCAAGTTACATCACTGTCTGTTTTCTGGCATCCACTACTCTGTGGGTGCTGTTCCCTTATACTTACAAAACAACCCTGAGATTCTGGTTGCCAGCCATGTTGGTTTCTTGGATTGCCACCATATGGAATTTGATTCCCTCTGGCCCAAAATTCAGGTTCAGTTCTGTTCTGTCAATCTTGCTTTTCAATTCTTTAAAATCAAACCTGAGTTGATTTTACTACTTCAATTAAATCTCTAGCTGTACTCACAACCTAACTATGTATAACTTTTATCAGAATCTCAGGCTCTAATCTTCCAAGTTACCCCGCAGTTGATTTATTTAAACCGAAATATGATTCTGACTACAACATATCATTTAAGTAAGTATTTTCACAACATCTGCCTCCGATAATTTAGCAGATAAATATTTTCAGGTGATTGGCAAATGAAGAAACATCCTCATCACCATTCCACTTTGTACCATAAAACGCAACTAATAATGAATGAGTTAAATCCATTGACCCCAAAACAGAATCATATTTTTTAATAATTTCTTCAATTGTTATATTTGCACCCATTTGCTTTAGCACACATGCTGCACTATGTTCAAGGAAGCGCAAAAATTGCAGGCAGTAGATCGACATTAGAATAAATACTTTATTTTAATATACACGTAACTTCATACTTCCAGATGTCAAAATTAGCATCTCTTTACCCTTTCACCTGGCGACAAATTTTATTGTATGCGGATTATGTTGATATGGTACAGGGGTTTATTAGGGCAGTTGTTGGGTTTTGTACCCATCCCTAGTTCACGACAAGTCAATTTCAGTGTAACACCAAGTGCAATAAACCTTCGAACCTGAAATACTGCTTTTCCGGGACAGAAAAGTGATGCGTCTTACCTTTATAAAGTAGGATGTCTGCTAGGTGAAGGTGTGTGGTAGACCAATCAATATGTTCAGCCTGCTGCCTCAATACTGCACATTGAATATATTGATTGATCTACACCCAAATAATGAGTATGGACTCTTCCAAGTCTTGCCATTGAACTGTCGTGGAAGATACAGTTAAAACCAAAAGTCCTGTCACGAATAGTGCGCTTATCTAGGCTTAATTGCGCGTTGGAATTGCGCGCAATTGCCATATCGAATGGCATCCAAAGCACGGCAAGTTCTCCTGGTTACTCATAGCAAACACAGGCAATGTTTCTGCCAATGGACCTCCGGGTTACCCGGAGGTCCATTGGCGGAAACATTGCTTGTTCACAGGCAATATGTGCAGAATTTGATAGTTTTACCGGGGCGATAACGCGTACATTAACGCGCATATCAACGTGCTATTTGTGCGCATTTCATGACAGAACTTCTAGTTTTAACTGTACTACATGGATTCTAAGGTTGAAAGCATCTGAACGCTTTTCTAACTCTTCTGTAATTACATTTAGATACATTATAGCGAATTAATAGTTATGTAGACATGTAACCAGACTAGCTGCTAATATCAACTAAACACCATTTGATAATCTGGCTAAAAACAAATTAAGTTTTAAAAACCTAACAGGTAATAAATTACTGATCCATTTCAAAACCATCATACTCTAATCAGAAAATCGCCATTTGGTATAAACTAACATCAGAAACTTATAAATGGAGGCAGTAATAAATAGAAAATAATAAACCGGCCGAGTTTCCTGTAGCTGATTGAAGATGGGTACCTTAAAGTTTTATAAACATTATACAAAGTGTAATAATATTAAAGAATGAATAATAAACATTGAATGTGTAACATTTCTCTTAGCATCCACTGGATGAAACGAAAGGAAAAAAAATGAACAAGTACAGAATGAAGAGGGAAGGAATAAAGTCATTCTCTAGGGGTCAGCCTAAAATTTCAGAATTATCTCCTTGATGTTCCCAGAAAAAAACACATTTCAGTGAAATCAAAACCTTGTTTTTTTTTTTTTAAATTGCCTCTCTTCGTGTATCTGAAAAACTGCAAAGTTTCACTTTGACCTAAAATGGGAAGACAACAAAACCTGTATTGAAGGTTTCAGTTGATCTGGAAAAAAGTGTCTCATTGGCGTACTAGCTCAATCCATGGAAAAGGCATGTTTTTCTGAAGAGCTACTAGGTGAAGGGCAAACAACTACTGCATGTTTTATAACATTCGTGTTATGTTTATGGATAACTCCACTGAAATAAGACAATTATATGATGATGAAGGAAGATTGCAAAAAAGCCTAAATCAAACTGAAAAGAAAAGGAAAGATTTATAAAACAGAACATATGAAGAAAACTGTTGGATTATATCATCAATTAACATGCTAAGCCTCACAGATCTGTTTGCGTTTTGGAATCCACGATTTCTTTTATGGGTGAGTTTTAAAAACTCAATTCAATGAGTCTGCATAATAATTCAGTTGAATGGACCAATTCAAGTACGGAATGCAGTGGCTCAGCGATTACAACTTGAACGTCAAACCAAAAGTTTGGTCGGTTCGATCCCGCCAGGGGTTACTTAGTCGTGTCCATAGGCATGGCGCTTTATCCCGATAGCCCGTGTGGCGGCACGGTGGTGCTGTCTACTAAGGCGTACCGCACGTCGATTTCGTTGGTGCACTTGTCTTCAACCAAAACTAACCCTGCCTGTACGCGTCCTCCACTCTTCAAACTGTCAGACACGAGGTGACCATGGCTGTAGGAACTGTCGTTATCCTGTTACAAATAATAAATGAATAAGCAATTCAATTCAGTATCTATTTAAAGTGTTTTATGGGGTCAAACTAGTCAGCGAAGGTCAGTAAAACTGCTGCCGATACATGTCAGTGCAGTTTTGTCATGTCACACTATGCGGGAATGACCCTCTGATGAAAAGGCTGGTGTCTCAGGGATCCCGTAGAATATATGTTTTTGAATCAATCCCAATTGAAAATCAATATTCACGGTTCACTATGGAAGTGGGTTGTCAGCAATTAATTGAGCAACCTCACTAACATCAATGACAGATAAGAAGAGGCAGACATAGTTTATATACATAGGTTCATTTATTCTATATTGTTGCGGAAATTTCAAACAGCATTGTACAATGCAAATGGGAGGAACCCTTAAGTTCCTCGAGTTTCAGTGTCAACAGCTCCCAGAATGTGTTCCAGAATATTTAGCTTTCTCACAAAATGATTTATACATTACTAATGTTTTTTTTAAAATACTTCAATATAGATTTCACAACAGCATCAGGTCTCAAAATATACAGTTGAAACTAGATATCATGTCACTATATTGTGCACTGTTTTTATGTAATAGGGATCTCAATAAGTGGAATTTGGTCCCTATCAAACTGTACCATTAGCGAAATTCAATTCCTTAGGAAAAACAGCGTTCTCAACTCTGTTCAATCCTATACTAGTAAATAGAGATCACTAGCAACTGAGTTAGCACGTGTTATGGTTACACCGGCGCGATCTTATAATTCAACCTCTTTCTTTTTACAATTGAATCATTAACACATACTTTACCCATGATAGAGATATGTTTAATTGTGGCGTGCCGTAGGAACATGGAACAAGTGAGTGCTGTTTCAGCTCAATTAATTTGTAGAACTCAAACTGATCAATAAATCTGTCGGCCACTGTCTGAAAATTGAAACTCTTGTTCAATGTTTGCTTTACTTTTCTAAGAAACTGAGAGTGGAAATTTGCATGGATTCTGTTTAGAGCAATCAGGGGCATGTCTAAAGAGATGTTATTTTAGTGGCACACTATTAAGATGTTGAATGGTTTCCGTTCAACGTTATTACAGTGCACTACTGAAATGGGTTACCTTAATTCAAAGAGTTACCTTAAAATAATTAGGGGAACCCATAAGCAGGTTGCCTTAATTTGTGCAGGCCTGTCAACCTGAGGGCAGGTAGATTGTTGACCTGACTAACCAACTCTGTTCAATTCTATGCCAGTAAATATAGATCACTTATATCATATCCAACCTCTATTGGGATACATGTACAGTTAAAACTAAAAGTCATGTCACGAACTGTGCGCTTATCTAGGCTTAACACTTTCGAATTTCGCGCAATTGCCGTATCGAATGGCACCCTTAGCACGGCATGTTCTCTTGGTTACTCATAACAAACACAGGCAATGTTTCGGCCAATGGACCTCCGGGTTACCCGGAGGTCCATTGGCTGAAACATTGCTTGTGCACAGGTCATATGTACAGATTTAGATAGCTTTACTGTGGCCATAACACGGAGATTAACGCGCAGGTCGACATGCTATTTGTGCGCATTTCAGGACAGGACTTCTAGTTTTAACTGTACATGTAATAACGTAAATAGATTTTAAAATTCAACCGCATATACAGAAGGAGGAGAATGGATTACTACTTAATCGTAGCGCCATACACTCTCCAATGAAAACATATTTATAACTGAATCGCAACACCATATATTCTTCGCTCGGATTTTTTTTATTTTTTTATTTCTCATAATGGCACAAGAAACACTTAAAAACTTTCATTACATGGATCATCGGGTGCAACCCAGTGGTCCATGTGATGAACGTTTGCACGTGCTTCTAGTGTTTTGTACCCAGAAATCTTTTAATAATTGCTAAGTGAAAAATCTATCCCACAGCGATTTAGTAGTATAGTAGTCCACCCTCCAAATGCTGTAGAGTTAATATTCTTTTCTGTTGGATCGATTCTGTTCGTGACTTCACTACTGACCTAGCTAATAGTACATACTATTGTGCATTAGTATCAGATACCTCGTTTGATGAGTATAGAGTTACACCTCCATATAGACAGCTGACTGTAGAATAGCCATGTTGCGATACAGCAATATCATCTCCCCGGCATACAGCAATGATACGCCCAAAGGCGCATAAAACTAAATGTTTACAAACCCAACGCCTATTTTAACTAACAGACTTACTATCCACCCCCACCCCGCCCCGCGAGCAACTACACAAGTCCGTAAAGGATTTAAGAGCTGCAATGAAAGAAAACTTTCTTGGGTTTACCTGCTCAATGGAGTCACCCTTTCAAATCATATAAATCAAATAACTGCCAGACCTTTACAACGAAAAACACTACTAAAAATGGCAAAATGGTTCAAATGTGGAACCAACTTGAACGCCCTCTCAAACTTTACAGAGCATTTATTTGTCCTGCACAGAACTATGGGATCCTTATCGCCAACAATCTCAGAAAATCAAGCAGTGAAGAACCTCAACGTGTCTAATACTTTGCGCAGAGAGTGGAACTTTGCGCACCCACGGCACGCCTATCCACCCCAAGCAAATCATGAGTGGGCTAATACATAACAAACAAAGACTGGCCTAAAAGCCTCGCGGACCAAACCCGTAGCATACTTCAAGACTGTTGCAAACGAAAAAAGAAGCAGGTTGTATATGAATATAGTGGATCTTGTAGGAAAGGGCGTTCAAAATCGGCGTTGATCAACGCCGAATTTGAACACTCTTTCCTCCAAGATCCACTATGTTCACATACGACCTGCTGTTTCTTTCGTTTATACATTTTGCTGTAAAGAGGCGATATGTCTTGCTGGAGCTCGGTGAGTTGTTGCATGTGCAATTGTGTGATTCTAATATTTTGTTTTCATCTTTGGTTGTTTTGTATACATGAATCAATGGAACACATTTATATGGACGTCACCAGCTTTATATTACCGTCTAAAGTAGGCCTAATGATTTCTAGCATTGTATTCAATAAGTTGTGTACCCTTATCTGGTTTGAAAGGAATTCCATTTGATGCAGCTCTCTCTTCAATCCGGTTTACGTATATACTAAATGCTCATAAAAAATAAATTGCTAAAACTAACGATATTTAAACAGTTACCTTTTGTTTGGTAAAGGGTT
Source organism: Pictodentalium vernedei (assembly GCA_031216915.1). NCBI lineage: Eukaryota > Metazoa > Mollusca > Scaphopoda > Dentaliida > Dentaliidae > Pictodentalium > Pictodentalium vernedei. Next base: position 536,889,263 of record CM062293.1, read on the forward strand.
CGTCAATATTATGGAGGTGATGTGAACATGAAATTTTACACAACCTGATTCTCAAGTGTAGATACGCATGTTTTATAATAAATATGACGACAGTCTATACACATTCACGTTATGTACTACTCTCTTAATCAATTCAGACGCTAGCGATGTTATTAGTATGCTGTTAGTGCACGGCGGTGCAAACACGCATCATGCTCGGTTGGCCGGGCGTGGTAATGTGCTGGCCGGCACGTCAAATACATGTTGGTTGAGTCATGTGTTTGAATCTAGCCAGGCTTGCATGCATTGTGTCATTAAGAAAACATAGCTTGCTCAGGTGGAAACACGATCTCCTAAGGCGTGTAGCATATTGATGGTATGCAACCCTTTAACGATTTCGAAAAGCGTCATTGCATTTGATCGGTAAATAACGTGGGCAGACTGGTATTCAATTCCGTTTGCTTTAGGGTTCCGTGTCCCTACCTAGCCTCCTATTCTTTCAAAAGTATTCGAAACTAAACTGGTTGCTGAATCTCACTGGAGCAGATATATTCCTTTGGCAACCCACGACATGACGAAAAACACTCAGTCTTGGCTGGATTGTTTAAGCACTCAGTCTGGGTAGAAATCCATAAAATTGAGACGCACGGAGATCATAGCCAGTAAAACTCTGCGATATCGCGTTTATTTCTTTTGTTTTATGATTATTTCTTCTTATTATTTTTATTTTGCCTTCCCCTATTGTGTTTTTTGTTTTTTTTGTGTTAGAGAGGTGGGAAAGGGGTATTAAACTTGTTATCGACATCGCTGTACATCATCCATTCAAATTTGGTAGGTTGGTGGGTGCCTCTCAACCTTGTTTCCTACAAAACATATCCGTTATGTCGAAACACCTCTCGTCTAACACAAAATGGTGTGCTTCTGTAGCCTCTGTGACATCTCTTTTTCTTTCATCCTCTAAAAATATAACAAACAAGGAGGTCAAGACTATTATTTTCGGGCCCGCATTAACTCCTGGGGATTTGACGCATGTTTTCTATTAGCTCTCCGCCGCATCAACACAGTCACCACCCGTACATATACTTCTACTGACTGTAGGTAAATTGTACGTACAGGGTCTGCTAGCCCAGTCATGTACCCGATGGCGATAGTCTACACTATAACCTCCGTGGAATGATCAAAATCCTCACGTGGGCAGTGTTGCACACTGGTGCTTTTCTCAATCAATAATCAGTAGTTTTTTTCAACAAATATTTATTTCAAGAAACACCGGGTCGTACATTGTGCTTCATTCATTGAAAATCTGATGTCGAATCAATTGTTTTATGTCGGAGATTCACTATTATCCCTTTACCTAACATGAAAAGCAGACGACACTTGCAAAAAAAATTCTTGAATAACTAAATTTTTTCATTTTTTGTCTCAAAAACATAGGTTATGACCCCTCGTTGGAACGAGCTCGACGAGCTCGTTCCAACGAGGGGTCATAACCTATGTTTTTGAGACAAAAAATGAAAATATTTTGAAAATTAATTGGCGATTTTTGAGAATAGCGCTGGCCGGTTTTGGCCGTTACGTTGGGTAAAGGGTTAACTCATTAGTGGAAATATTGCCCACGCTTAGATGTTGATCTTCCATCGACGACCGTAATGTATACTCGCCCAAAAAAGAAAGTGTGCATTGCAGAAATTGATCAAACTCAAAAAAAATAATTTCGTAGGTGTAAAGAGTGTTAACCTGTTCATGAATAAGTTATATTGAACACAAAAACAGCTTTCCCCGTTAAAATTGCATTAACGTTAAATGGCGTGCTGCACGTTTGTGAAAAGGCATGTTTTGCACGTGGAGAGTCTGAAAATTCATGCAGCAGTATGAATCCTTGGGTATTTAAACATTAAAGTAAGGCCTTCCTATCGTTCACATTCAAACTTGCGCTGCTGTTAAAACGACTCCACATTAGCATGCCAAGATTGACAATGAATCAACGTATCCTTGCCCTGGGTAGGGTTAGAGCTGGCAGAACACACAGAGAGGTTGCCCAGCATTTGAACTGCCACCATAACACTGTAGACAGGCTAGTCCATCGACATGCACAACATCATGACGTTCGAGACCGACCCCGCTTCTGGAGACCCCGAGTTACCACCCCTGCACAAGATCGGTATATCCGTGCTGTCCATCTCCGGAACCGGCAACAAACGGCAACGACGACAGCCAGGAACATCCCTAACCTGAGACGGATACATCCTCAAACAGTAATCAACCGGCTGAGAGAATACGGCTTACGTCCTCGAAGACCTGCAATTCGTCCGATTTTGACGTTACGTCACGGCCCCGGCGTCATTCTACAGCAGGACAACGTCCGACCCCACGCAGCTCGTGTTGTTCAACAGTATCTGCAGCAACAACAAGTGGATGTTCTTCCCTGGCCCGCAAATTCGCCCGATATCTCACCCATTGAGCACGTATGGGAAGAAATGAAACGTCAGCTACGCCGGCTTCCCCATGCACCGTCAACGCTTGTGGAACTCCAAAGACAGCTTATCAGAATATGGAACAACATCCAACAACACTTCCATGCTAACTTGTTCGCTTCCATGAGGCGTAGATGCACAGCAGTAGTCGATGCAGACGGAGGTCATACCAGATATTGAGTGTGTGACTTTTGTGTTTGACCCTTAGTGTCTTTGACTCTCCATGGCACCAGGAGTATTAGTCGTAGCGTAATGAAATTTCTCGTGTTGATCACAAATTGATTCATCTGTGATTGAATAAAATGTCCTTGAATGAAAATAATATATATCTTTTTTTAGTGTTATTTTTTAGCATGCACACTTTCTCTTTAGGGAGAGTATAGAAGGGAATGAGCGTGACTTATTCCCGATCTATTCACTGACCGAGTCGCTCGATCATCGAGTGTAGCATTCCTTCCAGTCAACAGACCTATTGGGTATGTACGGGCTGGTAGGTTATATCGAGGAATGAATGCTCCTTTCTCCTTCGTGTTATAGATCTGAACAGACTTGCACAGTTGATCTCAAGTTGGTTGGTTGCATATTATTTTTACAAATTTGGAAGTATGCATAATCTACTTGCTACTTTCAATTCAATTAACCCGGGGCCAATACTACAAAACTGTTCCAATTTTATTTTCTTGTAATGATTTAACATGAACCCTTAACATTTTTAAAGATCGGGCAATTTAATATGCTAATGATTCGTTCTAGTCACTAATATTAATAAGTAGGAAATACAGCTGCAAAAGGTGAATAGTATCGACTCATGGTTAGCGTGCACAAAAGTGAGGACACCCCCTCTCCCTACCCCACACCAACCACAGACATTGTATGTTTAATCACGAATTTGTTGCGAAACGTTGATAAAATTGGTGAGAATTTGTTTGTTTGCTCCCTATGTTCCCAAAAAGTGTTTTTTTGAGTGCATATTGCATGAATTTGTTGAGAAGACAAGGGTTTTAGTCAGTATTATTGACAGAAACTGCAAAGAAGAAGTCTTAACACATTGAGAAAAATCAGGACTTCAGGGACCGGGCTGAGGAGTTATTAACGGGGTCCAGTACTTTTTGCATAAAATTTGTTGAGAAAACAGAATGGTACAATATTTGTCATAGAAAAACAGTGGTGGGAAAGCCTTGATATGTGAAAAAACGACGAATGTGTTTGCAACATTAGAAACAAATGGGAAAATATTTTGTTTTCCAAAGAGATCTGGGGGCCGTTGCATGGTTCTGAAAGCCCATGAAGTATCAGAACCCCAAACTGATAGCTTGTTTGGAAAACAAAAGAACTAAAACAAACCAGACAAGTGATTCTGTAGAATCACAGGTTTTCCCCGGCGGACAAAAACATTAAGCCTTTTGAAGGAAGTGTACAAGATTTCAGCCCCATATCTCTGAACATGTAGGCGTGCATACCTATATTGTCCTGATGGAAGGGTTAACAGAACGTTAAAAGGAAAATCTATCCAACCGATGCATGAAATCACTTGAGATCCTTCAAAATTCGTTTTAATGTAGAAAAACAATTATGCCGACCATAAAAATTTTATTAGTAAAAGTCGATCATTTAGTTCATTGTAACCCCAAATATCCATCGGACTTCAACTGTGAATTTGAAACCGATTTTCGAGTTCAAGCTTTCAAAATTACCTGTAGAAACAAATATATTGGACAATATAAATGTGGAACAAGTGGAAATTTCCAGTTCAGAAATGGAAGCTGCATTTAATAAATATATTAAATTTTACAATGCATTGTTGGTGTTGACAGGTCATGAGTTACTGGATGTTTACTTGACAGTTGTGACGTCATGTGAGGCGAATACAGCCTAATATTGGTCCCACTGCGCCTTACATGACGCCATATCTGGCAATTAAACGCACTGACTCGTAATTTGAAGGATGTCTATCAGTTGGCTATAATCCAAACACACCTGTATTCAAGGTAAAGTCGATTTCCTTGATAAATTGGTGTGAAGGACAAACTCACACTTATTTACAACTACCCGAGGTCTCAGTGATGTCCACTATTATTCCACTAGCTCTTCGGGCCCGAGATTTGTTTGGAAGTTTTACCATCAAGGCAACATCAAACGCAATTTGGACCCCCACATGTCCATTTTCCGGTAAAATTACCTCAGGTGACAAATTTCAACTCGACATCTTTAAAAGTATCCTAACGTTGTATGAAAGGTTAATTAACTGTAGGTTTATAATAACGCTGCACAATTACTAGGTACCTAAAATTCGACCGCCAAGTTAGTCCTAATAAAAATAGCCCCCTTATTACCAAATTCCAGCTTCATATCTCTGAACATATAGGTGTACATACCGAGATTGTTTTTGTTCAAGTGTTAACACAACGTTGAATGTGCACTTTTGACAATCGGTTTCACCCTTCCCCTCTAGACCTTACGTCGGATTTTTTTACGTTGTAATGCTTTTTATAGGACACACTACATGTTCAGACTACGCAGAATGTGGAGTCGACGTTGGGCAATATCAGCGTCGACAATGACAACTAGTCGACCAATTGTTTCAACACTAAAATTGCCCCTCACCCTAACTGGGGTAAAAGGGTCAGAGTTCACATACTGTATCTTCCTTCTTTTGCACAAACTCACTCGAAATCCTTAAATAGCTATTGTAAAGCAGAAAAACGTCATCCAAATAGACCTTCCTCAATCTGAGGTCACTGGGTCATAAGGATCATGTGATAATTTTGCTCTTTTTTTCATAAAATCACTCAAAATCCCTCAAAGCATATGTTAAAGCAGAAAAAATACATCCACCAAATTGACCCTCGGTTAACTGGAATCAAAGGGCCATACTAATTTATACTTATCATAAAATCCCTTGAAATTCATCAACACTTATTGTAAAGCAGAAAAAATATGATTCAAATTTACCTTCCTTGTCCATGTGAATCTCTAGATTCAATACCTCTCTGAATTTGATACTGCGCTAAAGATTGTATAATCTTTTCTATCACAGAGTCGTGGATCCATGGTCCGAGGTAAACGATAATAAAGTGTGTGAACTCCATCTAACAGGTCTGTATATACAATTTATTAAAACATCACAGTTCTTTTTATTTATCTCACAATCTGGGAGTTTTTGCACTGTTACGCAACTAAAGTTTAATGTATCTGGACCCTTGTCCCGAATCCGTATCAAGGGCCCCTGATACAAGCGCGTGATTCTGCTGTTGCCAAAACAACGGCATTAATATAATTTTTCGATCGCCTCGCGTTTTTCCCTTCAGAGAAAACAATTCTACGTGAGGCGAAGGAGAACCTAATATTGTTTTCTCTGAGCCGTTTATGACACTGTATCTGCCAACTAAACGCACTGTAACGTATTTATTATGCACGGCATGCTAAAATGTCACTGGGGAAGTTAACCCAACGAATAGTTAAATTATGCGCACTTTTCCGCATCTTGGGCTGGTTTGTAGCCTATTATTGGGATTTTCCTGAACGCTCGAGTCGCGGCTTCTCTGTTGAAGTAAAATGATTAGCTTTCGCTATGAAATGTGGAAAACTCCACCTCAATAAACGATGAACGGCATATAATAAAATATAATAAACCTTTACACCAAGAGGGATATTTAATTCACCAGTAATTATTGCAAAAGTAACAACCAAATTCACGTTGACGAAACACACAGTTGCTCCACTTCGCAAGACAGTATTCAGTAAAGTGAATTCCAGTGACGTAATTTTCTCTGAAGTGTAACGTCATCACTGACCTCAATATGGAGATCAAGGAACGCAATTCTATTTTTCAATTTTCGTCTTTCCATCGATAAGGCAAATGAAAAAGTTCCTCTTAAAATAGTTTTATAACACATTTTGTGGTCAATATTCTGAGATAAATTTATCATCACCACAGTGTGTGTCTCCGGAAATTCTGATCAAGTCTCGTTGTAGGCACAGAATCGAATTTCGACTCGCCCAAAATAGAAAACTAAAAGGCATCAGTACTCAATTTATACAATGGAGGGATAAAGCAATTTAGGTTCGCCAAAAAGGGGAGAATACTCCTCTTATCAATATATGTTCATCTGCGGGTTGATCGGGGCTGGTAACGCTGATCAAACTGCAGATGCACTAATACTGATATTCAATTTGAAATCAATCAATAAAACAACTTAACATCTCAATACGACATAGATATTTTAAACATTTCTTCAAAGGCTTGCCTCCACATAACCCGGAACTAATACCAACAATGTCCAAGATCAGAATGAAACAGACCAGACCAATTACACACCAAACGAACCCATGCAGCTTGAAACAGAACAACTCACAAAACCTCCTTAATCCGAAAGAAACCGAATCGCAAAGACAAAGTGCACACAACCAACTATTTAGCTGAAATATTAAATTGTTTAAAAATCTGCATTAGCATTCAGAGTCAACCTGAAGAATAAAATAAATTAAAGTATTTAGATATTAATAATCTGGTACCACTATTTTGCACACTGTCACAATTCTTTCATGGCATCGGATATATCAGACATCAAAGAGCTTTCGGTGCGACATTGAAAATAAGTAATTTTCCTTTCGATTTCATCCGTTTTTAGATCTTTCTCCTCCATCCAACACTTCAGTATGATTTTAGTCTTGACACCCATGCCCTTTGTCTGACGAAATATAAATCCAACACGCTAGATTTTATCTCGTTCAATACATTTTTGAGATGAAACTTTTTCATGCCCTCGACGTCGAATGTTTGGAAACTCCCTTGCTCTCGTCCTATGGGGGTGGGGAACAGGTGTTGGCGTATGACTTTAGCTCGGATTTCTTCTATGTCGTCATTTTTTTGCGTCCAATCATTGTTGCTTTTATGTTATTTGTTATTTGATTTTCATTTTTTTCTCTTCTTTATTTCCAGTGTCGCCTATTGAATCGGACTGTTTTGTTTCTTCTTTCCATCTATTTGAATGTTTGCTTTTTTCGTGTCGCTTCTTCCAAGCATCCATTCTATCAAGTCAATTTTATTTTGCTACCATTCATGTTTCAAAGGCATCCGACATGCTTTAGGTATAAATTCCGGCAGTGTTTTACTCACTGGTCACGTTCATGTATGACATCAATCATTTGGCATTTGTTTTGATGTCTCGACGATTTGGCGATGTCAAGATTCGAAAAGTAATTTTTCAATGGAGCCAGATTGCATGCTTCTAATGAAAATTACATTTGTTTTTCTCAAAAACTTTTAAAAAATAGTTTACACACTTTCTAACATTTCTTTTTATTTTTTATTCTATATAACTTTCAATTTTTTACAAAAAAATCAATTTTTCGGCAAAGTTTTCAATTTTTTATAAAAATTTCAATTCTATTTTGTGGCAAATTGTCCGATTGTCAATTCCTTTTTTGTAGTAATGTTTTTTCTTTTGAAACAGCACCCAATCGAATTGAAAGACATGGACGTGGCAATGTTTTAATATAAATGTGAGAATTTTAGGACACGGTGCATTGGCGTGGTGTGATAAGTTGATCCTTTGCTCTAAGTAACTGCCAGGGCCAACAAGCAACGCTTATGAAAATCTCCTGTCAAATTTTGTTGTGTTTTCGGTTTTTGTCTCTGGAACATGGCTTGTGGCCTCTCATTGGGGCGAGCTCGTCGGGCTCGTTCCAACGATGGGTCATCGGCTGTGCTTTTGGGGCAGGAATTGAAAAATACATAGTCATTCAAGATATTGTGCATGTGTCCGTGTAGGGTAGAGGGTTAAATTCCTTAATTCCAGATGCACTTACCTAAAATCATCAACAACCACCGACAAACTTATCCTCATGGCTATCCAATATATTTACAAACTTACGAACTAATGGGGTGGGTGTGTGGGTGGGGGATCTAAATATATATGCATACCTGAAATATGAATTATGTTTACGTTGACACTGGATTCGAAACCTACCCCGTTATACCCTGTCCTTCGGAGCTCTGTCAGCTCTGAGGGGCAGGGTGGGGCTGGGTGGGTTTCGATTCACGTGCCACAGATGATTAGATAAAAGGAAAATTGAAAGTATACTGTGGAATGATGTATCCTCCGGGAGGTTAAATAGGCCGAAGACCTGTCAACGCAGACATTCGGGTGTATATGTATGTATGTATGTTGTATACTGTACAAAACCAACATGTACTCATTCTGAACCCGAGTTGTTCGGGATGCGGAAATAAATCTAATTGAATTGAATTGAACTGGTTAATATTGAACGAAGATCAAGTAGATTTGTTATCAGGTTTTGGAAATTTATGTCGATAGCTCCTGAAGGAAGAAAAGAAAATGTTCAAGAAGTTTACTCTGATCAAAGTGAAAAACAAGAGATATATTTGAAAGGTGTCGTAGATCGACTTGGAGAAGAATCTGTCAATAATGTGAAAAAATCAATGAAATTAGACACGGCCATCGAGCATTTACTTACAAATAAAGTGACAGCTCGCCTACTAATAAAATATATGACTTTCTAAATACAAAAATGTAAAAATAAAACAAAACAGTAAAAAGTTGTAAAGAAATGTTCAATTTCTTCTTTTTGTATTTTGTAAATAAAATATTAATTTTCTTTTTTTATTGCATAAATAAATGTTTATAATATCGATATTTTTTCCTTTTTTTATTATTTTTTTTTTCTTCTGAGAACACTCACGAATTGGGAAAAAAAACAATTGCAGTTTCTTTTTTCATTTCCTCACCATCATTAATATTAACTAATAAAGTTTGCAAGGAAGATTTTTTTTTTCGCTCGCAATCGAAAAGGCCGACATTCTAATTCTTTTGGCCTCGGTTCTCTCTTTCGCAAGACCGTCTCCATCCACATTCTCATCACCTCACACTCGCTGCCCATATTTAATACCGACATGAAACACACGATGAACGCGTCTTCGTATTCTGTGTCCTGACAGATGTGACCATAGTCCCATCCGATTGCGCGACCGGAGCACCTCTTCTGTAAAATTATGGGGATGTTTTCTTTCACGAGATGGGCAACCGTTCCGTAAAATACATATAGGAGAAATTCATGATACTCTTGTCATTTTCGTTTGTTTTCCTTTTCGTCTATGAATCTATGCATTTTTTAACTTTTTAAAAAAAAAATAATACATAATTTTTTTCTCCTTCACAAGATCTGAGTCGGATATTCTTTATCCAGTATTAAATGCAAAATACTTCCTCGATCGCAGTTCGTGAGATTTCTCGACATTTTTCAAAATTACTCAATTTCAAAATCCAAAGGCCTCGGTTGCCCTCAGCACCCAATCACTTTCTTTCACCGATGTATCACACCGTCCTCGTCGAACCTTCCCAACACCGACGCAAAGCACGGCACTATGGCGTGCCCACAGTGTGACAGGTGTGTACTTCGATTAATCCCTCAGCCCGGATATATTGCGTCCATCGCTCTTTGAATATTGGAATTCGCGAGATGGGTTCACGCCTTGTAGAAGACATCTCTGAGAAACTTCTCTCGCAAAATATAAATGTTTATACTCGCTTCGTTCTCATTGGGATCACTGGCCATTAACAAATGACGTGTGTTTAATATTTTAGAGATTTTTTTCGGATTTGTTGATTAATTTTTTTTCCTATTTTTTTGATATATATATGACAGCGACCTAAGAATTATTAAAAGGAAAAAAAAACCCTCAAAAATATTAATCTATCTAAAAACACAAATTAAATTTGACATTTCACATCTGAACAGTGTTAAATATTGTTATTTTATCTTTCCGAGAAACACATTCAGAAAACTCTATGTAACACTAAATATTTTAACTTCTTGGCGTGATTAATTCAATTTCTCTCTTCATTAATATTCCAGGTTATAAATTGAGGAAGTTTACTCATTTTTTTTTGGAGTCATGGAATTTACCCAAACGCGGATATGTCTTTTTTTGTTTTAGGCACTCGGTCCTGTGAAGCATTAGCAAGGATGGAAATATTCCTTTTCCTGTCAGCAATGATTCAACTCTACCAATTCGCACCATTAGAAGGGGAAGATTCACCAAAACTAGAGAAAGAGTTTTCATCATCCCACTTCCCTGTAGATTTCAAATGTAGAGCTATTGTGAGAGATGCTAGATGCTTAAAACAAAATTGTGTCTGGAATCTGCAACATTGACGCCCACGCGATTGCAGATGTTCGAAAACATCAGCATTGATGCTGGTGTGCTGTTGTTGCAAAGTTCATCTGTCACGAGTTTTATTTTTTCACCTCTCCTAAATAAATTCGTTAAATAGACTTTATTGTATTTTCTAAAGTAGTCCCCATCGCAGCGGTCTAAACCCGCTAGTGCAATTCATAAAAAATCGCCATTTATTATCTACAGAAACATAGCTTTTGGCCTTATTGGAACAAGCTCGTTCCATTGAGGGGTCATAAACTGTATTATGTGGCAAAGCATAAAATGTTTAGCTATTTAAGTCGATTTTGCAAGAGTCTTAAGTTATTGGCGATTAATAAAGTGATACAGTGCAATCTAGTTTCATTTATGGGCCATCAGTGTGCTTCAAGGAAACTCGGTGATACAGTGGTTACCGAATTGATCTCAAACCGAAGAAGTGTTGCAAAGTTACGCGTACCGTTAAAACTATAAGTCCTGCCACGAACTGTGCGCTTGTCTAGGCTTAATTGCGCGTAGGAATTGCGCACAATTGCTATATCGAATGGCAACCCAAGCATGGCAAGTTCTCCTGGTTACTCAGAGCAAACACAGGCGATCAAATCTTCCAGTTGTTTACCCTTCATGTCCACAGTGTTGTATGAACCACTCCACAAAGGGTTGTGAGCATTGAAATCACCCATTAAAATGAAAGACGTTGGCAACTGGTTGATTAAATTTTCTAGTTCATTAAGATCTAGAGCAGAATTTGGAGAGAGATAGATGGAACACAAAGTTATTGTTTTATCGAGAGTCAGGCGTACTGCCACAGCCTGCAAATTTGTTTGAAGTTTAACATGACTGTGTATAATATCGTTTCTGACCAGGATAGAAGTACCACGGACATGTAAATCATTTAAATCCGCATAATGATCATACGAAATGTACGATCTGAGATCATGTGGTTGCGTTTCTTTTATAAGTGTTTCCTGCAAGCAAAAAGCCACAGGTTGATGCTTTTGGCACAGTAAACCAATCTCATTAAAATTTGCTCGAGATCCTCGACAATTCCATTGGATTATGGATTGTTTATTAGCCATAACTGATACGTGTGATGTTTGTTGTTCCTGTGTTTTCCTTTGGCTGTGCCTTCTCCGGAGATTTACCCCGATTGAATTCTTGGGTAGAGTTATTGTCGAATAATGTATCCATACATTCATCGACAGTCATATCCTCAAAGGCCTCAAATCTGTTAGCGGTAACAGGATTTTTAAGAGCCTTTGGTAATCTGTCATTTGCTGGCTTTGTATATTTTTCTTTCTTTTCTTTACTTTCTTTATCTTTCCGTTTTTTTCTTTGACTCTGACTTTGACTTGGTTTAATACTTTATTTTTCTCTTTTTTCTGATTAGATTTACGCTGATATGTGGAAGGACTCGTCTGTGTTTGAGTTGTGTTTGATTCAGTATCATTCTGCTTTCCGATTTGGAAAGCATTTAACAGTTTAGGCATTGTATTTTTTAACCATGAATATTCTGTTTGGAATTCAATCTTACGCTGATATGTGGAAGGACCGGTGTGTGTTTGAGTTGTGTTTGATTCAGTATCATTCTGCTTTCCGATTTGGAAAGCATTTAACAGGTTAGGCATTGTAATTTTTAACCATGAATATTCTGTTTGGCATTCAATCTTACGCTGATATGTGGAAGGACCGGTGTGCGTTTGAGTTGTGTTTGATTCAGTATCATTCTGCTTTCCGATTTGGAAAGCATTTAACATTTTAGGCATTGTATTTTTTAACCATGAATATTCTGTTTGGCATTCAATCTTACGCTGATCACATGAAGGACTCGTCTGTGTTTGAGTTGCGTTTGATTCAGTATCATTCTGCTTTCCGATTTGGAAAGCATTCAACAGTTTGGGCATTGTATTTTTTAACCATGGATATTCTGTTTGGCATTCAATCTTACGCTGATATGTGGAAGGACCGGTGTGTGTTTGAGTTGTGTTTGATTCAGTATCATTCTGCTTTCCGATTTGGAAAGCATTTAACACTTTAGGCATTGTATTTTTTAACCATGAATATTCTGTTTGGCATTCAATCTTACGCTGATATGTGGAAGGACCGGTGTGTGTTTGAGTTGTGTTTGATTCAGTATCATTCTGATTTCCGATTTGGAAAGCATTTAACAGTTTAGGCATTGTATTTTTTAACCATGAATATTCTGTTTGGCATTCAATCTTACGCTGATATGTGGAAGGACCGGAGTGTGTTTGAGTTGTGTTTGATTCAGTATCATTCTGCTTTCCGATTTGGAAAGCATTTAACAGTTTAGGCATTGTATTTTTTAACCATGAATATTCTGTTTGGCATTCAATCTTACGCTGATATGTGGAAGGACCGGTGTGTGTTTGAGTTGTGTTTGATTCAGTATCATTCTGTTTTCCAATTTGGGAAGCATTTAACAGTTTAGACATTGTATTTTTTAACCATGAATATTCTGTTTGGCATTCAATCTTACGCTGATCACATGAAGGACTCGTCTGTGTTTGAGTTGTGTTTGATTCAGTATCATTCTGCTTTCCGATTTGGAAAGCATTTAACAGTTTAGGCATTGTATTTTTTAACTATGAATATTCTGTTTGGCATTCAATCTTACGCTGATATGTGGAAGGACCGGTGTGTGTTTGAGTTGTGTTTGATTCAGTATCATTCTGCTTTCCGATTTGGAAAGCATTTAACAGTTTAGGCATTGTATTTTTTAACCATGAATATTCTGTTTGGCATTCAATCGAGGTTGTTTGTATTTTTGTCTTCACTGTCGCTGCATATGATGGTCCTGTTGTGTTCATGCCAGGCATTGAAGATGCAATTGCTCTGGCCTCTCCGAAACTAACTTGTTTTTCACATTTAATCTTTTGGATTAGTTTTTCTTTTTGCCAAACTGGGCAATCTTTGGAAGATGCCATATGTTCACCTTGACAGTTTGAACACTTTATGATGTTACTAGTACAAGGCTCATCATGCTTCAGCCCTCACTTGTGGCATATAGCTTGGCTTCGGCACGCGTCCTTGTTATGTCCAAACTTCTGACACTTAAAACATCTCAGTGGATTTGGGATAAACAAATCCACTTGAACACTTAAATATCCAATCTTAATTGATTTTGGTATTACATCAGAATTAAATGTGAATATATAAGTGTTAATTGGAATTATTCTTCCTTCTTTTCTGATGGTCATTCTTCGAACACCAATAACTCCTTGTGGTTCCATTTCTTTCTTAATTTCTAGTTCATCAATATCTGCCAACTCACGAGTTCGTACGACACCTCTGCTGGTATTGAGGGTCTTGTGAGGGCAAGTATTTACCTCGATATTGAAGAATTTTGTAGCTGTTAGTAGGTTTATTGCCTGATATTCTTTTGAACATTCTACTAATAATCCTCCACTTCTTAATTTATTGATGTTCTTCACAGTGCCAGCTATACTTTGAATCGATTTTTTCTATTACAAACGGGTTTAATTTGTTAATAGATTGGCTTCCATCTGATGCGAAAATATTGATAAATTTTGGCCATTTATTTTCTCTTTGTGTTGGTTTGATACAGTCAGAGTCAGAATCGTCAGTTTCAAATTCACTTGCTTTTATCCTTCTTTTTAGTTTTGTTGGTGGAGATGCCATGTTATTGTATTAATCGTTCATTGCTCCGGCTCCCACCCACCATGGAGTCCAACAAGGGGTAGGGTTACTGCTACGCAGTAAACCCACCGGGTTGCCGGTATTCCCACATACCTGGTATGGAGCAATATACTCAGCCAGTGTTGATACCGAAGTATGCCACTGGCTGATTGGCCCGTGTGTGGAAGTGCCATGTCTTCAGATGGCGATCATCCAACCAATCACTTTATAAAACATTGTAATTCAAGTTGCCACGCAGAACTGAAACAAATAGTAGCGCAGCAAAACTCAAAACTAAGTATTTGGTAAAATGTGTTTAAAAACAGTACACAATGGCAATTATGATATGTGATTAAACGAAATGACTGATCGAATGACCACCAAATCCCCCCCCCCCCCCGACGTGACACCGAGTACTTTTTGGGGTGAGGGCTCCCGATTCGCCAGAACGGACCATCCGACCATCCTTCTACTCCCGAAGTTGGGGCCAAAACAGTGTATGGAACCGGTAATCTCCACGATGGAGATCAGGGCCAAAGCGGTGTTTACGACCTGATCTCCATCCTGGAGACCTTTCCTAACCGGGACCCAGTCTGTTCTCAACTGTCAGGATTCCTTCCTCCGAGGCCTTCAGATCGCACCTCACGGGATAACATGGTGCCTGCAAGATGGCATAAGCAGGATTGACCATTTTGGTCCGGGGCTGCGTATTCATATATTCCGCAGCAAACCAGCTCAATTGAGCAAACCTGCTAATTAAAAAAATAGCAAACCTGCTCAATTGAGCAGGCCGTCCTCTATCCGCCACCTGAGGACCCGCCTAGTAGGGGATGGTCAACCCCCCCCCCCCCCCAGGAATTTCTGCGATGAAAATGGCATCTCACGAAACTAAATCCACAGTTTAACCCTTTACCTACCGTAACAATCAAAACCGGCCAGCGCTATTCACGAAAAATCCCCATTCTATTTTGTCTCGTTGCGCTCGTTCCAATGAAGGGTCATAGGCTATGGTTTTGACGCAAAAAATGAAAAAAAATTGTTATTCGAGAATTTTATTAGCAAGTATCGTCTTCCTTTCGTATTAGGTAAAAGGTTAAAGCATGTATAAATGCATAGCTATTGTTTAATACAATATCTAATTTAACCTGTACATTGCATAAAATGATCTATACATCATAACCATGATTACCAATGTACTAAAATTTAATATCTGGATTGTAACATACTATAAAAGCCATCTCGAGAGTTTATAAGTTCTGTTTTATTGAGTGGAAACGACATTGTAAAAGCTTTAAGCTTATTGTCGAATCCACGCCCGTTATATTTATATATGCAATTATTTGAAATTTGAAACAAATATTGTTTAAACTAAACTAAATGCATAGCATTCTCCCGCTTTAGTCCTGGAAAAATATATAAACTAATTATTTACTTCCTATGAAAAAAATACACCTGACTTATTTTTTGCCATGTGGTTTTTCACTTATTATACCCCATTCACATGGCGAGATATAATCCTAGATTTTAGCACATCCCAGATTAAAAAAATAACCCTAGATCAATTTAGCAGCCATGTAAACGATTTTAACACAGGATTTTAGGTAAAATCTTTGATTAAAAGTTTTAGAAATACTCCAGTTAGTTTCTACCGATAGTGCAATGGTATCAAATCGATTTATTTATTTATTTGTTTATTGGTGTTTCATGACCATGACAGTTTTACGGGTGGAGGAAGCCGGAGTACCCGGATAGAACCACCGAACAACGGCGAGCAACTGTCAGCTCCCCAACATACGAACTCCACACAAGCAGGGTTAGCATTAGTTGAAGACAGGTGCACCATCGGCGTGCAGTACGCCTTAGTACACAACGTCACCGTGCTCCCACGTAGGCAATGGGGGTGAAGTGTCCTGCCCAAGGACACAACGCGGTTGCCGTAGGTGGGATTCGAACCGACGACCTCTCGGCTTGCAGCCTGCACCTCTACCTACTGAGCCACCGCGCCCCCCTTCCAAATCGAAAAATATCGTATTTGTATTAAGCGCGTGTAAACTCCGAGTACTTTTGAAACTTACTTCTGGATCAAAATTTATTCCCCAATCAAAAGATGAACCTGGTTTATTTTTTTTTCATGTGAACCGCCCTTTAGAGTCCAATTCTGACGAAAATGTTCCGAATTGGAACATATTTAGGGGACGGGGGGGGGGGGGGGGGGGTATTTCCTTAAACCCCATCGGAGACGCCCAGGTGTAAATCCAACTCATTCAAATAACTCACATTTAGCAAACCACGTGACATTAATTAAAATTTAACGCCTAATCTATATAGGTATTATTAGGGTTATATCGTATTTAATTTCCAGATATTACAGGCAATGTCCCTGCTGTAATAACAATTCTGGTGATAGCAGGAAAACTTGGAATTGCGATGTCGTTTAGATATCTTTTCATCTATTCTCCCGAGCTGCTTCCAACTACCTTGAGGTAAATTACATTTTATACAAACGAATGCCAGTTGGTATTGGCGGTAGATCAGTCAGAAGGTACCTCTTGAAATTCCTATAGTGATGCAACAGTGATATGGAAATGATTATGGGAGATCCTGCTTGAGCGTCTTTGTAACTGTAATTGGGCGCCGTGACCAGTATGACTCGTATGTTTCAGCCTTTTTTGCAGGATATAATTCAACATCTCATGCGTGATCCCATAGTCACGTAACGCAAAGGCGCCATGTTCGGCTGCCCAGTAGCCCGCGTGAGCGGCCATATTGTGATGCGATTACCATAGTGATATGTGGTGTTAATGCGCAAGCGCAGAGCTTATTGTTAAGGTGATACGTGTTTCCGTCGTGAATTTTGTATATTGGAGGCCGCCATCTTAGTTTTTATGGTAGCACGTGGTTGCTATGCGACACAAAATCTTCTTAAAAAACAAGGGCATGTTCGGATGTTATGTTCGATTGAATAGGAGTAAATCTAATTACCCAAATACACCCTACAATCACTCCAAATCACAAAAATCCACCCAAAACTACCGAAATGGACTTGGCGAAGCCCCATGTAATAGTTTAAACTTATTCTATTTGCAAATTCTCTTACAGAAAAATTGGATGGGAGGACAAGTGCTTAACACTTAGCAAAACCTCCTTTCCGTTCAAATAACATCAATATAACCTAGTGCGGCAAAACAGTAATAAATATAAAATATACACAAACAATGTTGAAGATTACATAAATGTAAGTAAATAATATAAGTGAGTGAGTGAGTGAGTGAGTGAGTGAGAGAAAGAGAGAGAGAGAGCGACAAGTACTGAATTCCGAATACTGAACATCCTGCCTAGCCTGAGTAACTACTCCAGACTTCCGGGTCACAACTCTTCTTTGCCTTCTACATTCGAACATACCAGCAATAATAATAATTAATAATAATAATAATAATGATAATAATAATAATAATAATAATAATAATAATAATAATAATAATAATAATAATAATAATAATAATAATAATAACACTTTCGACAGCCAGGGTCACTTCCTGACGGAAATTATAATAGTAATAATTATAAAAATAATAATAATAGTAATGATTCGTTCTTCTCAGTCTCAAATTCCTTCAGCTAACAGTTGAAACTTTTAGAATCTCTGATAAATATATGCACGTCTTTAAAAATTGTTTCGTTATCAGAAACGGATAGAGAGGGTAAACCAAATAATAGTTCATCGACATGTGAGATTTTGTATTTATTCAATCTTATTAAAAGTTCATTTCTAATGACAAGATTTTGGTTACACTTCATAAAGTAGTGCTCATAGTCCTCGATGTAATTACCACACCACAGTTCGGAGAGTCAAAAATATGATTTTTTTATTTGTGCCCATTTAAATCACTACATTAATTTCTTAGTTGACTATGAATTATGTTTATTTCCATTTTCCTACATTAAAGTATTCAGGAGGTTTGTAAAATTGAGGGCTTATCATTGATTTGAAAATCTGAAGTGTCTGAGCATTTCTGGTTTGCTCATCATAGGAGTTCCAAATATTAATGCAAGATGGTAGAAAAGAGCGTTTCAACAGTTCCGTGAGCGCTGCAAATGGTATGAAATTCGAAGCGTTTCGGAGGTGATGTGACGTAATTTGACTAGAAGTGGATGGCAATAAATTCGTTAGGTAAGATGGGGCTTGACCTTTGACAATCTTATAAAATAAACTCATTTTTTGGTCATAACGTCTTACTTCCAGATTTAAATGTTTTTTTTTTTTTTAAACTGGTCGGGTGAGTCCTGTAACAATACGGGCGGCATCGTAATGTATACCATCTATTTTCTTTAGCTGATTAGCGCTGACACAGACCTAGCGTACTCAAAAACCGGGTGTATATATGAGAGATACATTTTCTCAAGTGTTTTTCTTTGGATAATACATTTTAGTTTGCGGAGCTGAGATAGTTTGACATATAAACGTTTGCATATGCCATCTATATTTTTGTCCCAATGATAGATTTGACTGCACTGTCAAACCCAGGTGCTTGTGCTCGTCATTATAATGCAGGGTGGTATCATAAAAAATATGTTCGGTTTTGGGAAGTCATTATCCAGTCAAAATAACATTACCTTGGTTCTGGTTGCGTTAAGATCGGCAAGCCACTGTTTCGACCATTGTATAATTTGATTTATATCGCTGCTTATTACACTTTGTACATAAACTGTTTCCACTCTGGGTTAAGCAAGTGTCATCGGCAAAAAGTCAGGCTAACGATCCAATGTTATCGCCTATGTCGTTGATATATATTAGAAATAGAAACGGACCGAGAACTGACCCCTGGGAGACTCCAGCCTCTACATCAAGATATGCGAAATATGAGCCATTTACAAGGACGCTTTGTTTTGTTTGAGAATGATAATCTGTAAACCAAGCTAGAAGGGATCCATTAATTCCATATTGCTTCAATTTAAAAAAAAACTCCTTTGTGCCAAACTCGACCAAAAGCTTTCGGGATGTCACAGAAGACTCCACATGTTCCAAACCTGTTGTCGATGGCTCGACATAGGTTGTAATCTATTTCTGAAAGTTGAAATATTTTGTAGCAGGAAACCCGACTGATAGGTATAAAACAAGTTGTTTTCTTTGAAATAATTGTAAACATATTTGAATATAACCCGTTCCATTACTATGCCAACACATACGAGTAAGGATACCTGCCTATAATTATTTGGATCGAACCTATCGCCCTTTTTATATATTGGGATAACATTAGCAAGTTTCCAGTCCGATGGAAACTGGCTGCTGAGAAGTGATTTCTGAAAAAGCATATACAAGGGTTTAGCTATTGATTCCTTTGTTTCTTTGAGCACCCGGTGCCCAATTCCATCATGACCGATTGCCTTTTTCGATGGAGGTAAACTAATAAAGTTCATGATGTCTCCTTCTGTAAAATTAATACACGAAAGACTGTTTTCTCACTTTAGAACAAATTGAGGAAAGTTGTGATCATTACTATTGAGTCAACTGTTTTTTAAAAAGGTTTGATTAAGGTATTGAGCCTTTCCGGCATTATCATCCATAATTATTGGACCAGTGTCTGAGTTATTGATGAAGGGAGGTAACTCCGGACTTTCAATAAAGTCATGAAGGAATCGTTTTACTGTGTTCCAGAACATTTTTGGGGATTTGAGCGAGATGTGAATGTTTCATCAATACATTCGAAATATCTTTTTCCGCAAATTGTTTCATATTATTTACACTATTTCTGAGGGACTGACAGTACGTGGAGAGTGTTTTATCACTAAATCACCCGCAGAGTGGAGATTCCACCCGAGCAATAATTGCCAATTTGTTACAAAGCATAACCAGCACAAGCAAAGTTTCAGCCAATGGACCTCCGGGTTAAACCCGGAGGTCCATTGGTTGAAACATTGCTAGTGTTTTTGTCGATATGTTCAAAATTTGAAAGTTATAGCTTGGGTGATAACCCCACTCCGCGGGTGATTTAGTTACAATCCACCCTCCACGTACTGTATAATTTTGCCAAAGAGCAGGGCTATCAAACTGGAGAGCTTTCCTACGGGCTCTGTCCCTTTGTAGAATTGTCCGTCTTATATTACTGTCAAACCAAGGTTTGTCATTTTTACGTATATGTGCACGATGGCGCGGTAATCAATGTTCGGTTATTTGAAGTATATTTTCCATAAAGGATTTAACCGCGTCATTAAGATTATTTTGGTCTACATTAATGGCTTTCCAATCTGTTTCCCTAATTAGATTATTAAACTTTTCAAAGTCACTTCTATTATAATTCCAAATCATTCTGTTATCAAAGTAGTAACGGGACGGTTAACGTTAATACATGAATACGTCGCTCTATGATCAGACAGTCTAAATTCAATAGTAACTGCATTAATAGAAGAGAGTGTATCACTTCCAATAATCGGATCTAACAGTGCCTCACAGTCTGGTGTGATACGTGTCGGTTCTGTTATGGCGTTGGCAAGATTCAATTTTGCTATAATGTTCTGGATCCGGCCATTTGGTTTTAAAAGATCACGATTTAGGTCGCCTCTTATAACAATCGATGGGTTAATATAGAGTGCTTGTTCAACTTTATCTTCCAAAACGTCCCAGTAATCTCTACAACAGACGTCAAGACTCACGAGATCTGTATGATCTGGTACTCTCGGTCTAGTTCTCACTTCAAACCACAAGACAGCATCATTAAATTGAAGTTCTGGGATCGATTTGTAATAAATTCGACGATACAGCCAAAGTATTGATTGTTATCCCGCCTTATGGGCCTATGATACCAAGAAATACGTATCTGTAAAGATTCAAATTCCTCTTCAATATGAGTTTCAGTAACACAGATGATATTATACTCGTCTAACGAGTCTCGCTTTCATGTAGTTTATGACGAATGCCCCGAATAATGTAGTGGCAGATCAACAAAAAGTGGACAGATGATACGTTCGGAACGGGATTCGAGTCTCTTGGTCCTGGATTCAATTGAGAATGAGTCTGCCACATATAAGTGTAGTTAAAATCATAAAAAAATCAGGCCAGAGATGAGTTCAAACTTGAGCAATTTAATACAAGTTCGATTTTCATAGCTTGACGAGTGCTTTTGTGAGAGTATGCTCGAATATAAAAGGTATCCACTGCGACCCTGTACCGATCTGTATTAATAGCTATTATTATGAGTGAACCTAACTACAGTACGTGGAGAGTGTATTATCACTAAATCACCCAAAAAGTGGAGGTCCCACCCGAGCAATAGTTTCAAATTTGTTGCAAAGCATAACCAGCAGCAGCAAAGTTTCAGCCAATGGGCCTGCCGGGTTAAACCCGGAGGTCTATTGGCTGAAACATTGCTTGTTTTTTTTGTCGATATGTACACAATTTGAAAGTTATAGCTTGGGTGATAACTCCACTCCGCGGGTGGTTTAGTCACAATCCACTCTCCACGTACTGTACAAGTGATGTATTGGTGGTAGACAGTGGCAATACCGTGAGCTATGACAGACCGTTATCGGCCGCATTTTGAAAGGCATGGCGTACATTATTCAGTATTATATGTGTTGGGTTATACTTGTGTGAGACAGTTAGATTAGTAATAAGAGAAAACAAAGGAAAATTGAAAGCAAAGAGAAAGATAAAAAAAAATGTTTGGTACATTTACAACTTCAAAAAATAGGCGAAACACCAAAGATGCACTTGGGGTTCGGAAGTATTGTTACTGTATTATTTGGAACCGGTCCCATTTAATGGCGTGTGATCTGAGAAAAAGGACCTTGGGGTAACAAAGATCAAAATGGAGTTAATTTCTCATCTCCAATCTCCGGAAAACAAACTTTGCAACACAGTTTACGTCAGGCTCATCTGACAGTTAGACATTGGTCGAAATGAGGTGTAAAGTGGGGTGTCATAGTGCCCAACAAGTACAATTGGCCGTTTGACGACCCAGCGTAATACCTGAAAACAAGAACCAATACCCAATACAGACAAAATTGCTTCTTTTTGACAAGTAAAGTATTAGTGAACACAGACCCCACAGATCACCGTATGACTTTCACTGCGGATATATTCCCATGGTGTGAGAAGAGTAATCTCAAATGGAATTGGATCAGGATTTGTTTTTTTAAATTTTCATGAGTAGAGGAATATTTCACTACTCATGTACTGAAAAAGGAAATTAGATATATTAGTAAATTAAATACTCGCTAGTGCGGTGATGTTGACAGATTTCCAAACAAAACAACTAACTGGTAACTGATGGTTTCCTTGTTTCGTGTCAGTAAATTATGGATTAAAAAACTCAAATGGCAGCAGTGCAGTTGAAACTTAATGAAGCATTTTGTCGGAATTTAAAAATAAAACAGAAAAAAGCCAAACAGGTACACCACATCCACCACTACAACCCAAAGCTCTTTTGAAATATAGGCACAGGGTGGGGAAGGAGGATGTTGGGGAGGAATTTCCTACCCCAAACTTTCGTTGACATTTGGTATCCAAATTTACACACCAATTCCTTTGTTTTCTCGGGGTTGGTAAGAGACGTGAAATACCCGATACAACAATAGACTAGTGAACACTTGTACTCACTTACCATACCTGTGTCCGTGCGTACTGTGAATTGGCGTGTAAGTAACTTATGATGCAATGCCGCATCATAAATTCATTATCCTTGATATAATGAGTAATAATTATACCTTCAGTGATCCAACAAGGAGCGTAGCTCGAAGACTTGAAGAAGTTCACTTGTGTCTCGTTGCAATGGCTGTCATTGAATGAATATATTTCTGCACGCCTGCTTCAATCCAGTGGTCAAAGGGAGGTAATGCTATCTTTCCTCTTCGGGAGTATCTCCGGATGACACCTCTCACCGAATGGACTCGCAGATCTTCACCACCAGTTCCACAGTTACTAACCTCGCTGTCGGTACTCACGAATTTGAACAACCTGCCAACGTGCGGTATGTGACGCCAAGCGGGCGTCACATACCGCACGTTGGCAGGTTGATCAAATTCATGAATACCTCCAGCTCAGTTAGTAACTATTACATAGTTCTGATAAAACAGTATTGTTCTGGTATCCAAACCCATATACTAAGCGAGGAATGTTTGATCGGAAATTGTGTGACTGATGATGCATGAATTTTTGAATGAGAGATCTGTCAACTTCACATAAACAGAACAACAACCGAGTCCGGCCCATGCTGTATCACCGGTGTTTTTATGGTCATGTCTGTTTTAAACAAATGATAAAGGTTCCTTGTTTCAAAAATAATCGTTAGTGTCTGACAGTTGCTTGCCGCGTACTCCTCCACCCGTAAAACTGTCCGACACGATGTGACCCTGGCTGTCGAAAGTGTCGTTAAAACCTCAATAAACAAATACAAAGTTATACGTAAATCATCTCCGTATTTTATAATAACACAGCTAAACACGTCAGTCTACCTTTGCCTTTCTATTCACTAAAATTTCAGAACGGAATTGCTGTAAAAGTGTTACGGGAAAAAATTTAGGTTACCTTTTTTAGGTAGCGTTAATTCCAGTTTGGTCAGACCTGCGAACACTACCAATGCCTAATTCGATTGATCAGTTGTAAACATTTTAATGACAATTCTTTTGCATTAGTTGACCGCCAGATGGTGTTTGGGCTAAAAAGAGAGACGATTAAAGGGTGGAGGGAGGGGGGGGGGGGCAGTACACCAAACTGATCAACTGCATTCTCTCTTGAAAGCAATTATTTATATGGTTCAACCGACTACCCGTGGGAGTCTTCCCTGAAAGGAGCCTCATTTTCAGAAGTTTCAATCTTCACCAGGAGAGGCTATCAAATATGTTATACAGTCTTTAGATTTAATCAGCTAAATAACTGATTATGGTGAATTAAACTAGTGAAAATATATGTTTTACACAGCTTGTACCTTGACGTGGGTATGACCATAACACGCTACAAATATTTAAATACACACTTGGTTTCTAGCCTGATATGTATCTGCAACAGGACGTAGAACAGTAGCGTAGTCATGTGTGGAAGGCATGCACACCCCCTAAAATAGTTCTATGCCTCTGCTCCTGAAAGCCTAAATTCTACGATCAGCATGGGATGTCAACTAACGGAATTATTGAAGACATAGCAGGCGTGATGAAAATTTACGTTCTTTCTAGCCTAAAATGTTTTTTGATGGTGCCAATTGGGCCTAATTTTTAAAAATCTCTCCCTAAAGATTTTTTTTAAATACCTTCTCCACGTCCACACCAACACACAAAGAACACCACCTTCATATCTTTCTCTAACTCAAGATTTACATCTTCAGGATTTAAGCCTGCAGCCTACAAAATCCAAGTGTCCTCCTATAATATACTACTCAAAGTTTGCTAAGCTACCAAATATTTGACACATCATTGTGAAATTTGCTTGTAATATATTTGCGATATTTTTGGTGGATATGATTGAAGAATGTATTGAGATGGTCCCCAGTGTTTTCATAAGCTCTCTTGAAAGGCAGAATTTTCGCGACAGCCATGGAATGCATGTACCCCTTGATTTTCATGATGTTTTCGTGTACTGTCTACATGCACATGACATGTGTAGGGTATTCAATCTTCATTTCAACACAAACCAGTTGTGATTTAATGATTGAATATGACAAATGCTAATGTAAGAAGACATTTGTCTGAAGCAGAAATGTGACGGGATGTGGGGGTGGTGGAGCAAGGGCTATCCATTTTCAGGTTGGTGAAGGCCTTGGTGTGCACCATACTGTGATCACAAGAGCCTGGGCAAGATTTCAGCAGTATGGCACACCCGTTAGACGGCATGGTGGTGGCAGAGACGGGGCAACATCTGCAGTTGAAGACCGGGTTTTGATCATTCAGGCCAGTAGGAACCGCTTTGCCACAGCAATCCAGCCTCGCAATGACCTTCAGAGTGCATCCGAGGTAAATGTTTCGACGCGGACTATCCGGGCAAGGTTGCACGGATGTGGTCTCCGATCGAAAAGCCAATGTATTCGCATTCCGCTGTCCCAGAACCACCGTCAGGCACGATATGAATGGGCCATGGACTACATTGACGACCTGTACTTTTTACAGATGAGTCAAGGTACTGCCTAGACCACACAGATAGGCGTCCTAGGGTATGGAGACGACAAGGAGAGCGATTCCATGCAGCCAACATTTGCTGAGCATGGCCGCCATGGTGGAGAGTCAATCATGGTCTGGGACGGCATCAACAGGGATGGACGTACAGAGCTCTGTGTCCTTGATCGTGGTACATTGACTGCACGGCGGTATATTGGGGAGATCCTGGATGTCCACGTCAGATTGTATGCAGGTGCACTGGGTGATAGATTCATTCTGATGGACGATAATTCCCGCCCTCATGTTGCCCATGCTATCGGGGAGTGCCGACATAGGGAGGGGATTGAGTGTATGGACTGGCCAGCAATGTCCCCTGACCTCATTCTAATCGAACATGTTTGGAATGAGTTGCAGCTTGCAATTTCAGCCCGTCCAGTCCAGCAAAGAAGTGTTCAGGAGTTTGGTGCCATGCTGGTCTAAGAATGGAACAGCAGCCAAGAAAGGGCCACCACGAACCTGATTGGGAGCATGAGAAGGGGTTGTCAAGCTGTAAATAATAGCATTGGCTCTCATATTCGATATTGAGCCCATACCAGTTCGCTCCGTCAACTTTTTGGCAAATTGAAAAGTTTCCTCATTTACCAATAATATCCATTTTCCATGGTTATCGTATTCAAAAACTAAAACATAATGTCAAACACAAATAAAATTTTAATTTCTGTACTTAAATCATCAAAGATATAATTAAATAAAAAATATATACAATTTTCATAACAATATTTCAGCTAAAACGTAAAACAGGTAGTTGGATATACTTGGTGCTTAGCAAACTTTGAGTAGTGTATAATATACTTGGCTATAAGACTGATATGTCTGTGTAGAATTCACCCATTTGTAGGAGTTTATTGTTAATCAAGTTAGTGTAATAATAGGGTATTCCCTACAAGTTTGAAGCAAAATAGAACCAAGGAAATTTTTAAGCTGAATGCATATGCACAGTTTTTTTTTATATGTTTTTTTTTTTTTTTTGTTTTTTTTTTTGGGGGGTGGGGTGGGGTGGTGGGGGTCTGCCTTTTGTGTGTAGGCTGAGGTTGCCCAATTATGGAAGCTTATTAGTGTCACATGAGAACAGTTTTATCTCCTAATATATTTTACGTAAGAGTCGGTATGTCCTACGTAAGCGATAATATATCTTATGTAAGAGTCAGTATGTCCAATGTAAGAGTTAGTATGTCTTATTTAAGAGTTAGTATGTCTTTTGTAGGAGTTAGTATGTCTTATGTAGGAGTTAGTATGTCTTATGTAAGAGTTAGTATGTCTTATGTAGGAGTTAGTTAGTATGTCTTATTAGGAGTTAGAATCTCTTACGTAGGAGTTAGTATGTCTTATGTAGGAGTTAGTATGTCTTATTAGGAGTTAGTATCTCTTACATAGGAGTTAGTATGTCTTATGTAGGAGTTAGTATGTCTTATGTAGGAGTTAGTTAGTATGTCTTATTTAAGAGTTAGTATGTCTTATGTAGGAGTTAGTATGTCTTATGTAGGAGTTAGTTAGTATGTCTTATTAGGAGTTAGTATCTCTTACGTAGGAGTTAGTATGTCTTATGTAGGAGTTAGTATGTCTTATGTAGGAGTTAGTATGTCTTATTAGGAGTTAGTATCTCTTACGTAGGAGTTAGTATGTCTTATGTAGGAGCTAGTATGTCTTATGCAGGAGTTAGTATGTCTTATTAGGAGTTAGTATCTCTTACGTAGGAGTTAGTATGTCTTATGTAGGAGTTAGTATGTCTTATGTCGGAGTTAGTATGTCTTATTAGGAGTTAGTATCTCTTACGTAGGAGTTAGTATCTCTTACGTAGGAGTTAGTATGCCTTATGTAGGAGTTAGTGTGTCTTATGTAGGAGTTAGTATGTCTTTTTAGGAGTTAGTATCTCTCACGTAGGAGTCAGTATGTCTTATGTAGGAGTTAGTATCTCTTACGTAGGATTTAGTAAGTCTTATGTAGGAGTTAGTATATCTTACATAGGAGTTAGTATCTTTTACGTACGAGATCTTTTTCGTGTTTTGGAGCAGATAGGTAGCAACAACACATCGTCATGAGCGTTATATATGCAGGCCCTCACATCATGCTAGGGTTCAGAATAACTGAAGTCAAGCAATATAGGTACCTATAGGGGAAGAGCACGAGGAGAGTACATGGGCGCGCGAGGTGGAAGGCATGGAGAGGAGGTATGTGGTGTGTCGAGTGTCGAGTGTACGCGGACATGAGAGTGGCGTTTGAGGGTATCAGGGTGGCTCACGGAGAAGGATAATGGTGTATGAGGGAGTTGGAGTGTGCTGTAGGTATAAGAGACTGATTAGAGCGTGTGATGGGGGTGGGGGTTTGGGGCGTAAGGGGGATTGTGGAGGATTTATGAGTGTATCATGAGGGCGTATGACGTCACGCGGATAAAAGTTGTACATGACGGCCAGGTTTGTCCCTATAGGGTGGAATACCACTGGATTGAAACAGAAGACTTTAAAAGAATTTTCCTCACATCTCAAAATTGAGTTTCCTATTCGCCTGCCCCGTGCTTTCATATACTCTCTCCACACTCTGTCCCGGGCCCCCATACGTTCTCTTTATTCCCTCATACGCCATATTCATTACCTACACACGCATGCGGAGCTACAGGGCGAACCAGGGTCGGGAAAAGGGTCGGGCGGCGTGTAGTAGCCAAGGGCACAGAACTTTACGGAGACCGGGCTTGGTACAGGAGTCCTTGATGTTTTGCTCAGGCCTGGACCCCCAAAGTTCTGACTCCTGTGCCAAGCCTGGGTCCCCGAGCGTGAACCAGTAAGGCTAAGTTGCCTATCGTATTGGAATACCAGTTGCCGTTTATGTAAAGAAGAAATGGGATTGCACCAGGTCCGTGGAGATGCCCAATCTGTTAATGGAGTGTTATTTATATAGATGTGCATCAGGCACCGTGTTTCGCGAGTTTCCTAACCTTTCTTACAAATTGATGGCGGTCGACTGAGAAATGACTTCGAGCCGAGATTCAAGGAAAATGCAATATTTGCAGTCCAGATTTGAACAATTTCTAAGAAATATCCCCTGTTTCTCATACTTTTCACCTCTATGTTTCGAACGAAGCCAATTTCCGCGCTGGATGCCCTTTCCAAAGTTAGTACCATTATAACCTTGTCAACATTTTAGTTCTAAACAACTGAACTAGTGGGTTATACTGTTAGCACATTTTAGCTAAGAACCACTAGCTTTAGAGTCGTATAAAACTAAACGTTATGATGGGGTAGAGTGTGTGTGTGTGTGGAGGAGGGGGGGGGGGAGGGGTGCTGTATCGCGAATGTAGCTCTGCACTTGACCAACGGTTGTAATTTTGGACTGCATGATGTCTCATTCTTGAAGTAAACACTTTATTGAATCAATTTGACGTAATAAAAATCTCTCTTCAAGAATTGTTCTGTCAAAAGCTATAACACTCTAGGTCACTGGATACTCAGTGATGAGTTGTGTCCTTGGGCAAGACACTTCACCCCCATTGCCCACGTGGGGGCACGGTGACGTTGTATACTAAGGCGTACTGCACGTCGATGGTGCACCTGTCTTCAACCAATGCTAACCCTGCTTGTGTGGAGTTGGTATGTTGGGGATCTGACAGTTGCTCGCCGTTGCTTGGTGGTTCTCTCCGGGTACTCCGGCTTCCTCCACCCGTAAAACTGTCACAGTCATGGTTGGCCATTGTGCCCACCAATAAATAAATAAATAAATAATACTCAGTGAAGAACTTGCAAATTTAAGACATGCTGCTAAAAACGTCATTTTGACGGGCTAAAAGGTCACGTGATTTTCACCCCAAACCCGTCAGATGTCTCTATTCAATAACGGATTTCAAATTTTTCTTGGGGAAGAACCCACAACACACCCTATCACCCTATCATCGGTCGTACCTTCGGCACTCGCGGCACATGCTTTCGCCATCTGCATCAGTATCCCGACACTTCCGAAAGAGGGCCCCCAAAGAATTGACCCTGGACCCTAATTTCCTCTCTCTGGCCCTGCGGTGGACCTATGAACCTATTGGTGTGTTAAAATCTTCCGGGGACTAAGGTATTCCTGGGATCCCATCGTTCTAGACTTCTTCAATCCGGGTCTCACCACTCGAACGTCAGGCGAAATTACCTGGAAAGGTACGAGGGTCGCCCTCGCTGTATTATGAGGTCAGTTGATGGGAAAATTGTTGGGTTCCACAATGTCCCATGGATATACCACAAATGAATTATTAGATTCAACTCAACATATGATCAGAAGAAATCAGTTGACTTCAGACAAGGTACTTATTGGTCTAACAAGAAAAGATTAATTTAGTTCTACACGACAGATTCTGTTTCTTGTAAAAACAATTTGGTTGGACGTTTTGAAATTCAGTTCGAACCAAACTGGAATTGAGTTCCATGCGAGCTTAGCGCCATGTCTGGCCATTAGTAATATTCGGTGATGAGAATGCATTGGAATCTCCAGTACCCTAGTTTATACAGAAATTTAAAATAAAAAAATCTTTGGGTCTGAATTTTAAAGCAGTTTATCGACATGGAACTCGTTGGAGATCCCTTATTGATATAAATAGGTGTTCGGGCCGGGATACGGGATGTGTGTGCGGGGATGGGGTGGGGTGGTGGTTGCCTGGGGTATGTAGGCCCACTTGAGCCCGGGAATGTTAACACTTTTGGGGCATTTTTCATAAATTCTTCAGGCAGTCTTTAAGTTTACATTGTCAAAAAAGAAACTGAAAATAGTCCGAAACATTTGACTTTCAAAAGCAGTTTAGGTTGTCCGGAAATAAATTTCGGATGTTGAAAGTTGCACAAAAAACAAATATGTATTATGCTCCCAAAACGAAGCGTCCAATCCATGTTTATTGTCTTATTAAGGGATCCGGCCCATCGTGCGTGCGATCACTACTATTACTGCCTTAATTTATTGTAACTGAACATGGAAAACGTTCGTGTTACTTATGACACAAATTTATATTATGATATACACCTGGAACTTAATTAAGCACCTCCTGAAATGTGTCACCACAGTGAAGTTGCTGTTACTGATTAATATGTTTTAATGGTTGCTGTGTCTTGCAGTACATTGCATCTAGTGAACCATGATGCTTCTGGTTGATAGCGTACCCCAAACACACCCCTTCGTCCACGCGTAGCATGCTTCCCACGAATATTACAAAAAAAGCAATATCATCCACATGCAATATCTGGGCATAAAACAAGAACATTTGTCACTTCTTTTATCAATAAATGCTGACATGGCAAGGAGGAGACTGTCAAAGGCACTAAGGTTGCAAATCGTTCTCAAGCATCCAATGTCATTCAAAGCTACTGGAAAGAAACTTGGCTATTGTCATTCTATCATCAGCAGACATGTCCGAAACAAAGCAACAAATCAACGATGTTAAGGACCCCCCACGGCCTGGACACCCCCGAAATACCTCTCCTCGGGAAATTCGGAGTCTGGCACGTCCCGTTAGGCGTGGGCGTTTGCTTCAAGTCGGGTATTGAAACGCCTTTGGTTTTCCAACAAGCGTTTTTGTGCAACAGAACTGTCCGAATCCGTATCAAAGCACTGGGTATCTATCCGTTCGGCATCAAAGACGACGTTTGGAATGGTGTATGGTACGACAACATTGGAATCTTAGGACATGGAGAAGAGTCCATTGGTC
Organism: Pictodentalium vernedei; assembly: GCA_031216915.1. Taxonomy (NCBI): domain Eukaryota; kingdom Metazoa; phylum Mollusca; class Scaphopoda; order Dentaliida; family Dentaliidae; genus Pictodentalium; species Pictodentalium vernedei. The sequence continues at coordinate 536,920,362 of CM062293.1, forward strand.
AGACGAGAGTAGGTTCCTGCTTCACGCGACAGATGGTCGCATGTGAGTGTGGGGGCATAGAAATACTGCTTACGTGCCCAGGAACATCATACCTGCTGTTCCTTTTGATGGAGGATAAGTAATGATCCGGGGATGCCTCTCCCACGATTGTAAACTTGATATGATGACTGTACGTGGGAATCTCAGTGGTCATCAGTACATCCAGGACATTCTCAATCCGGTTGCTGTGCCTCATTTAAGCAACCACCCGTTGGCTACTCGTCCTGTATTCACTGCAAGGCCACATCGTGGCCATGTTGTAAGTGAGCGCATTCCTTCAGAACAACGCTATTACAGCACTACCTTGGCCTGCAATGAGCCCCGATTTGAATCCCTTAAATCACATCTCTTTCTCGGACGTCGTGTGCAAGCAAGGGATCCGACTCAACAACATTTGGCCGATTTGGAAGCTTCATTACATGAAGAGTGGTAGCAGTTGCCTCTGCACCGTATCAGAAGACTCATTGGTAGCAATGGGAGGAGGGTTCAAGCTGTCATCCGGGCGCGTGGTTGGTAAGCACGCTACTGACGTCTGGCGCTACTATTGCGTTCAGGAGATCACAAATTACATTTTTTGTCAGTAATTACCGGCATCTGTTCAACGTGGACCGTTGCAGCACCATATTTGTCTAGAAAACATTTTTCATCAAATACATAGGTGACAGATACGTGCAATTAGCGCCATTAAAATACTGCATATTTTCATCATTGTGTCGTCTTCCATTTCTCAATAGACCATTCTTTCCGCAAACAATCACTTTTGGCCATCTTAAAGATAGTTTGAAAGTAATGACAGTTTCAATTAATACCAATGCGAAAAAAACAAGGGGTGCTTAATTAAGTTCCTGGTGTATATATTGACAGTACACACGTGGATAAATTCAGCCCAGTACACATAAAAGGTGACCGACGATTCCCTCCAGTACAAGGTCTGAACATCAGGTGATTTCTAATTGCCGTTATGCTAGGTGAAGGGTTAATTATCATCACGAAATAGTTACATAATATCGCCATAGCCAGTACTATAAAACCTTGACACCTTTATTTCCCAGAATTGTTTTTTTATATTCATTGTTTGTAAATAACTGAAATGAACCATTGACAATTTATACGACTTCGCAACATTCATACCGGAAGATCACTACCTCTTTGAAAACGCAAGAGACTCATTTCTACAATTTTTAATCACAAACAGAAAGTGCAATTCTGGAAAATGCAAGTGTAAAAAGCTTTATACTAATAGTCCCAGTAAGACTCTCATTGAAGTAAAGTGTTTTTTGTACGACACAACCGAAAGTAAACTCGAAATCCAATCACATCATTCTCGATGCCTTCTTCAAAGGGACGTTTGAGGGCGCGGTGGTGTTGCGGTGACCGGTTCTCGTCAGATCACCGAAGTTAAGCAACCTTCGAGCCCGGTTAGTACTTGGATGGGTGACCATCTGAGCGAACGATTCGAATACCCACGTTGTGTCCTTGTGCAAGGCACTTAACCCCGTTTGTCCACATGGGCGCACGATGGCATCCTGTACTAAGGCGTACTGCATGTCTTCAACCAATATAACCCTGCCTGTGCTGTTGTGCGGAATTACGATGTTGGGGAACTGACAGCTGCTCGTCCTTGCTCGGTGGCTCTCACCGGGTACTCCGGTTTCCTCCCAGCTACTCGTCGTTGCTCGGTCGTTCGCAACGGGTACTCCGGCTTCCTCCACTCGTAAAACTGTCACCGACACGATATGACCTTGGCTGTTAAAGTGTCGTTCAATCCTAATATTTAAATAAATAAATAAATAAATAAATAAATAAATAAATAAATAAATAAACGCTCCAGGTTTCTGGTCGTTGTTGGTGAATCACATATAGCTCGAAAGCCCGTGTTATGATGATTACAATACGGGTCGGTGGGGCCAATCCTTCTGTTAGCAAAAAAGAAGATTTTTGTAACGAACAATTGCCAGTTCAACTGTCTACTATTTTGTGTAAGAGGTCACTTTATTCATTTAACTCCAATTGGTTAGAAATTACCGGGTTGCAGAAACAGAGCGTTTTCACCAGGGGAGGGTCAAGTTGAAATGTCACGTTTCTAGTTGACTGAGTTTATAAGATCAAGTCTGTTAGATACAGAATGAAGTACTACATAGACTTGTACCCATAACAATGTACGAAAATAAACAGTGATGTATTCACCTATAACCTTTGTAAAATTGCTTACTTTGCGTTCTGTTCGGAACTACATTGAAATTCCAACTGAACTCACATCTCAACATGTTATCCATCGCGTTGCGAAATTCGCGATATGCACTGAAGGTGTTGGGCATTTCAAACATTCATCTGTTTCACACCGAATGATTAGAAATGCGCGGGTTACAAAACCGGCGAATTTCAGCTAATCGACGTCCAAATAAAGATAGGAAAATGTTAGTTTGAGATGTCACGTTCCTGCTTGATTGAGTCACAGGTCCCTGGTCCAAAACTTAACCCATATTTCTCAGTGATTAGATATTAAATCAATAAACAAACTCTGAGAAATATGGGTTAATTTTTTGATCAGAGACCTGTTTATTTATTTATTTATTGGTGCTTAACGCCACATCAGCAGCCAAGGCTATATCGTGGCGATAAAAGTATGAAATCTAAAATAGATCGCCGTGAGGTAATTAAAAATCAATCAACGAAAAATGAAGAAGTATGAGGAATAAAGTTAATCAATGAACACAGTAATGTGAAAATAAGATCAAGTGTGCAGAAAATGCTGCGTAAATCAACCCTGAATGAATGTGAAATAACAAAAACAAACAATTTAAAATTTATTAAACAGGTTGATTTCTTTCAGGAACGACAAAACCTTATGTGGATTTGTATTATAAAATAGGTCTCGAAGAGACACAACATTAAAACTCTGTCGTCTAACAAGATTAAAATCAGTACAATTTAAGAGAATGTGCTCCACTGACAACACCTGCTGACACGGAACACACTCTGGTCGCATATTACCCTCTAACAAAAAGGAATGTGTAAGTCGTGTGTGACCAACATGACATCGTGTCAGAATAACATGATCTTTTCTACAGAGGTTACTAGATGGGTAGTGATCAGAAATAGTTGGTCGGAAGCGATGAAGCTTGTTATTAGTTGCCCCATCCCATTCCGCCCGCCACATAGATTTGATGTAGCTACTAATACGTGGTTTGCAATCACTGAAAGGGATGTTAAAATCAGTGAGAGGCTTTGTTAAGGCCTGTTTTGCTGCACTGTCTGCCCTGGTGTTACCAGCGATACCTGTCCGGGTAACCAGCAAAACACGATATCATATTGATCAGACATGAGAGTTGTTAACTTCTCACTAAGTTCCAAAACTAGAGGGTTCTTCAATCTGGGGTTGAGTAAAGCAAGTAAAGAGGAAAGAGCGTCGGAAAAAATAATCGACTTCTTTTCCTGAGCATTCTCGATATGTTCAAGAGCGAGTTGTAAAGCTTTAGCTTCAGCTGTGAAAATAGAACGAACTCTGATTCGGTATTCTGATTGAGGTGACATGATCACCAGTAACAGCAGCTGATGATACTCTGTCACCATCCTTAGAGATCCATCTGTATAGATCCTTATATATGTACTATACTTAGACTTTATTTCGGCATATTTTTGATTGAACTGCAAGGAATTGGTATCAGATTTTTCGGTAGAAGCAAGTTCCAAAATAACTGTAGGTTTTTTAAGATGCCAAGGAGGAATATGTGTTTTACGATTTTCTTTTATTGTATGTGGTTCAATTTTGGTGGACTCCATGTGGGGTTTAATTCTAATTCCCAATGGAGGAATATGTTTCTGGTGGCGGTTAAAGACATCAACATTTTGAGGGTCTGTAACACAATTATAAGCAGGATTTGAAGGATTGGCCAAACGTTTAAACACATATTGGACAGACAATTTAATTCTGTGCTTCCCAAGAGAAGGTTCCTCTGCTTCAACAAACATCGAGTCTATAGGAGATGTTCGAAATGCCCATAGACTAATTCTAATACCACTATTATTAATTGCATCAAGTGGTTTGAGATATGATTTCCTTGCAGAACCGTAAACTACACAACCGTAATCTAATTTTGACCGAACAAGTGATCTATACAGATGGAGCAAAGTTTTTTGGTCAGCACCCCAATCGGCGCTACCAACAACTTTCAGCAGGTTCAGAGCTTTCTTACATTTAACTTTTAGTTGTTTTATGTGGGAAGTGAAATTCAGTTTGTTGTCAAACAACAAACCTAAGAATTTCACATCCTTAACTCCTTTAATGGGACTGCCATCAATGTTTAACTCCGGATCGAGGTGACGTCTCCGAAGTTTACAAAAATGAACACAATTCGTTTTTGACTTGGAAAATTTAAAACCATTTTCTGTGGTCCATTTTTGAATCCTATTCAAACACAGCTGAAGTTTGCGCTCGATAGCATTCATATTTTTACTGCTATAACAGATTAAAAAATCATCGACATACAATGAAGAATCTACCATATTCTCAATTGCATCGATGATACTATTAATTTTAACCGAAAACAGGGTAACGGATAAAATACTACCCTGAGGAAACCTCAATTCCTGCTCGTGGGGATCAGAGACCTGTTGATTGAGTTTATGAGATCCAGTCTGTCAGATATACACTAAGGTATTCACATCGTGTTATACCCACAACAACATACAAAAATGAAAAGTGGTATCTTCACATATAATTTTTGTAAAATTAAACTCCTAATTCGGTGCACCAAAAAGTGGTTTTGCGGCGTTGCTTCCTTAATTTCATCGAACTTCCAGCTGAGCTCACATATTTAAATATTGCCCATCAAGAGTAGTATGTGATAAACCTAGTCGCTACGTTTTACAATGATGTTCCAGCAATCCATTTGTATAGGTCGAGAGTTGTGTGATCTGTCTGACCTATGCCAGAATGCCGCAAATCAAACAGGTTATTGTGTTGTTGGCTATCCACTCTTTAGTTGGATGTTTCAAAGGAAAAAGATTTATAGTCTATTCAATGAAAACCGAGAAGAGACATTGGGGTGCGGGGGGGGGGGGGGGAGGAGTGTGTCAAATGAATCGACCGCTTTGCTATGGAACAAATGTAGTGTTATCTGGGTTACCTATTTTACCGTCTGGTTTACGGTTTTGTTGCACTACATAAGTTATTGTGATGAATTGACGGTTACATAGTCTGGGGTTTGCATCTCGGGGCTTCTATTCCAATAAGACCCAACCCACACCCCAAAACCCACATCGTGAAACGAATAAGGCAATTTGAATGAACAAGGCAACTATAACGATAATTTTTTTTTTTAAATAAACCTCTTAAATATGCCACGACGTCACTGGACATCCGGCAGTTAACACGGCTTCTGATTGGCTAACGTGGCCGAAACAATAGTAATGACGCCGGACATTTCAAATCATGCAGGTAATAAGAGCTCGCGCTGATGTTACCCGTTTGTTGCACAAGAAACATCCAGGTGCTAAACATAACCCTTGACCTTGACTAGCTCGCTTCAACTGGCGAAACTCTCATTATACCCATTATAATTGTTCACCTATCTACAACTAATGCAGTTAATAATACCAATAAAAACCTTACAAACACCTGTGCTCGCAAATTGCTACGTCAGAAATTACGTGCAAATGCTTTTCCATAGAATTTCCAGTTCCACCTATACTCGAACCCATTCCAGTGTACACAGACACTGTATGATTTTTATCAACATGACAGGGCGTAAAAAGATGTCATCAAATCCAATGATTAATAACGTTTCTAGGGTTTCTGATGATTAACCATAAAAAAATGTTCACTTTTGTTAAGAGAACCTCCTCTTCCAAATTTCACAATTCCTTCGTCTTCAAATCCTAGCAAAGACTGCAGAATCACTCTGGGGATACATAAATTGCAATGTCACAACGTTACAATATCGCCTTCGACCTCCAGCGCAGGTTTTGAGTTTGACACCGTCGTTTCAAATAACAATAATCAACCTACAGGCACGAATGTGACACACAACACACACAGTTCTGCGCGTCTAAAAAGGCTGCAAATTTTCTTCCATGGCAATAAGAATAATACATTAGACATTACGCTGAACATACACCAATTCAAATACGCATAATTAAAAAAACTTCTCCCTGAGGCGTGTGGCCTAGTTCTATAAATAGATCCAATCTGTGTTTAGTCACGTAAATGGCAAGATGGCGTTTGTTTTTGTTCGTCTATTCATGGCATCGTCTCAATATGTCTTGACATAATCTGATTCATGGAAGGTGAATAAAAAGTCAGGAGATATAAAAATCTGTCTCCAATGTTCTTCACAGAAGGATGGAAAAAATCGACTGTGGAACAACGGACTATTTTATTTTCTCGCTACTTGGTGGTATGTACGCGTTGTTTACAGCAATTCGACAATACCGAGTGCCTCCGAAGTAGAGGCTCAATGCAGTACTTCACAGCTCTGAGGCTACATTTTGGTAACGTTTATGGTATTTATTGAAACTCGCATTATTTCCACGAAAAGAGGAGAGACAAAATCGTTAGCTCGAGCAACATACAGGTTACATGGAGATTAGACACCTGGATGTCTCTGCCCGCTCCCCAGGGTTGAAAAACGTCGACCAGATATTAAATTTCCATGTAGTACGGATGTTGCCCGAGATAACGTATAATTCTTTGAATACGGTTATTTGTTGATTTGAACTGAGATGGAGTAACGTCTACCTACATATAAGTGGTATACAGTTAAAACTAGATGTCCTGTCATGAAATGCGCGCAAATAGCTCGTCGATTTGTGCGTTAATCTACGCGTTATGACCATAGTAAGGCTATCAAATTATGTACATGTGGCCTGTGCACAAGTAATGTTTCAGCCAATGGACCTCCGGGTAACCCGGAAGTCCATTGGCAGAAAAATTGCCTGTGTTTGCTATGAGTAACCAGGAGAACCCGTCGTGCTTTGGATACCATTCGATATGGGAATTGCGCGCAATTCCTACGCGCAATTAAGCCTAGGTAAGAACACAGTTCGTAACAGGACCTCTAGTTTTAATTGTACACTCATAGACTGACCACTGGCCTCGAAAAATACGATTTTATAGGCAGTATGCACTTTGAATCTCCTCTCATTGTTATCATATTTTCAAATATTTCTCTTTGTCCCTGTAATATATGCAACTGGAGCCCAATCAGAGGACAAGTATTTCAGTCATTTTGGAACAATGTGTAATCAATCAGGGAATGGGGCGATGATCGAAAACTTATCAAATAGAAAAACCATCGTTCGAATCCATGTACATTATCTTGGTGTGAAGTAGGGAGCTAGTTGTGGTAAACAGAACAAGTCGATGAAAATTGTTGTGGAAATTTTGCTGCCTATGCAGAAATTGAAACTTCGTTTCCAGTTTTATCAATAATTTGTTCAATGTTCGTTCACTTCGAAGTCAATATTTTATTTAGATTAATTGGGACGTCAGTGACGTTATTTTGTTTTTGTGTGTTTTCATTCCGTCTCATATTTTGGCATTGCTGATGCCGCCTTGCTGTATTCAAGGGACCTTTTGATTACGAAACTTGTGAACGTATTTTGTTCTTTAATTTTAATGCAGAACCATATTGTTTTGAGGCTCTGTAAGATTTCACCACCAACCACCTTTACCTGTGCTTGCAGGATCGAATGGGAGTTCCAGAACATAGACTATTCGTCGGCTGACTGCTAGAATGTTCTATGTCCCATATGGGACATGGAACATTCTAGCACTCCGGCGACGTATTGGTTTACCTACCTTCTAACATCGTTCACAGCTGGTATACATGTACACTGTTTGGTGAGGTTCCGGATTTTGAAGATTTTGCGGTATTGCTAACAGTTTTGAATATGACATTCGTAAAAGCCAATGTATCGTTATGCAGCCCATCACTGATGGCGGTATCTTTTATATCAGTTGGATGGCAGTAATTGGAAGAGTCTATATTCATTATGCTGGTGCAGACCAATCAGTCAATGTTGTGGTTGCATGTTGAAAATATTGATTGACCAACCCCACAGATTCACTTATCAGTCATTCTAATGATACTTTAAACAGTCATTGTCATATCGTTCGGAGAGGTTTACTGGTAGAGGAGGCATACTCGGAGAGCACCACCCAGCAATGACGATTAACTGCAGATTAACTGCAGATATCCCCTAATTACCTTATCCTGGCAGAAACTGGGTTAGTATTATTTGAATTCAGATATACCGTTGACGTGTCGTACTCAGTAGGCAGCGCTACCGTCCTTCCGCTTGGGAACTCGGGATTAAATGTCTTGACCAAGGGCACAACCATAGCCGTCCACGACAATATACTGTATTCACTCAGGTTTAAACTAAGTTTTGTCCACACTGTGTAAAAGGATGAACACTTGAATGTACCTCACTATGTAAAAATGTATCCGAGAGATCCAAATAGTTCACATGTTTCCATATTTTCTAATGTATTACCGACATTATAGTTGGCCTCAACGAGCTACAATACGTTGCTGCTGATTTGCTGAAAAGCATTAATACTTTCAGTTGCATGGATATCAAATCGCTTTTTTCTGGATCAAGACAATCTCCTTCGTGTATGTTACTTTCCACTCGATAGTGTGCAGATACAGTTAGAACTAGAAGTCCTGTCCTGAAATGCGCACAAATAGCACGTCGATTTGCGCGTTCGTCTACGCGTCATGACGATGGTATGGCTATCAAATTCTGCACATACGGCCTGTGCACAAGCAAAGTTTCAGCCAATGGACCTCCGGGTAACCCGGAGGTCCACTGGCTGAAACTTTGCTTGTGTTTGCTATGGGTAACAAGGAGAACCTGCTGTGCTTTGGGTGTCATTCGATATGGCAATTGCGCGCAATTCCTACGCGCAATTAAGCCTAGATAAACGCACAGTTCGTGACAGGACTTCTAGTTTTAACTGTACTGATAATGTGTTCCCACTATTTAATGAACTGAATATTTTTAATTTACCAATGAAAAATACAATGCGGCGTTCCCCACCAATCATCTCTCGCCCCACGACATTTCCTTCCAAGGTCGGTCATTTGTACTCGTTTAGCATTTACGAACACATTGGAAAAACAATTGCTTTCTTCGTTTGTTCTTGATTTCGAAACGAATATGGCGCCCGATAAAGTTTTTCAATTATAAATGTTGGCAGTGGAACAATAGTGACAACCCCCCCCCTCCCCCCACACACACACACCCTTCATGTTTGCTCTCGAATAATGCGTTCTCTGAATACACCAAGGGCATCATTGGTAATACTAAAGCATAGCAAATGGCACCTTGATTAACTCAGTAGACTATTTATCCCTCGATTTTATCATATCTTGCTAGACTGGTCAGCACGAGATACATGCTTTTCCATTAATGATGGCACCTTGGCAATGCCATGCCGTGCTGCTTTTGCCACGCACTTGAAAAATCCCAGCGGAGGCGAATGGTTTATAAACTCATAAAGATGCTAGAGATTACGTATACATCATGAGCAGGTTATGAATACAAGTGATCAGCTATTTATTTTTAGTAAATATATGTGTGATTCACCCTTCTTTTTTGAGCGCAAGCACAAAGTCCTAGTATCACAAACGAAACACTTTACAGCGTTTACATTTCACAGCTTGTTCTATAGTTGATTGTTGCACTGACATTTTGAAATAGTGTTCAACGATTTTTTCCAATTTCAGGAATTCCGGAATCGGTATAGCTTCACTCTGTGGAAGATTAGCTGGTGCGGTTTATCCATTTTCAGACAACCTGGCGAGTCGTATTACCACATAAACTGGAGAATGTCTCAGGCATTTCAACCCATTTGAAATCTTGTGACTTGGATAAAATCATTTAAACGCACACGTTTACATAGATCTACCCCCTGTTTAAGGACACAGCATATAACTTCACCTATCAACTATCATGCATCTCCCTTAAGAGAAGAATGAGACGCGGGTGTCACAAGAAATTTCGGATATTAAAGTGCAAATTAAAATATATATGTATGTGTGGTCCACTGGAGTTTTTGAAGTCACAAATTGGTTGTAGTTAAATAAGCCAGGACAAGGCAAGATGTCTCATAAACTTTCTAACAGATAGGCCACACCCACTTGAAATTAACCATACTCCTTATTTAACGGTCATTGGCAATTACGTTTCTAAAGATTATATTATTATGACATTATTAACTGTTTGAACTTTCGTTTCCTGGTATGTTCTCGCTTTTGTGTACACTTACAGTGGAAAGGGTCTGTCCAATATCAATATACAGGGTTGATAAACTAATAATTACATTGTTAATGTAGTTATACGTTTTGGGTCCAAATACTCAATTCCCATTGGTCAGCTGGATGAAAACGTCATGACCAAATGTAATTCATTTTCCAATGAATACATTTGGTCAACCTTTGACCCGCATTTACGGCAGAGCGCAGTTGGCAAAATGTAATTCGGGCGGTGTTTGGGTGGGTTTTTAACTTTTAGGACCTCTCGCAGTGATTTACTCCGCTGCTGTTTCTTTGGTGACATTTCCCAACTGTGGCATAAAAGTAGTATGTCATGTACCCGGACAGGTCCATTCTGGATGATCTCATGGATGATCTCATCTGACGTCATAGTCACGTGACCTAGTGCCGCCATGTTGTGTTGTCATGATAACCCGCGTGAGCGGTCATGTTGTGACGTCATCTCCATAGTGACGCGTGGTGTGAGTGCGCATGCGCAGCGCGTGTTGTTAGGGTGATACGTGTTTCCGTCGTCCATTTTGTATACTGGAGGCCGCCATCTTGGTTTCTATGGTAGCACGTGGTTGCTATGTTACCTAAGGCCTACAATAGGATAGGGGTATGTTCGGAGGGTATGTTCGATTGAATCGGAGTAAATCTGATTACCACAAACAACCCGACAATCCCCCAAATCACCAAAATCCACCCAATATCACTGAAATTGACTTTATTTCCCCAATTTATCAGCTTAGCACGTAGTTCTATAGTACTAAGGGGTACAAGGGGGTGCATTCGATTGAACAGGAGTAATGTTCTGGATTAGAATTCTCCCAGAATCCCTTTTTGGATCCTTATCCCATGACGTTTTTCCCCTATTAAGAATAGCACGTAGTGCTATAGGACAAATTTACCCAGAATTCTCTGCTTCTATCTATATATGCAATAGTTTACGTCTACCTAGACATGTTCCTTTATTCTAGAGTATACTCCAGTAACGTAGAAGAGCCTATTATTTGGAACAGTTTACCTTATTATTACTATATTTAGCAATTTCTGGTCTATTCTTGTTAGTTCCGACCCTATTCCAAGTACTCTTGTTGTTTCATTTATATAACTCAGCAATCAGATTTCTTGATTTCCCATAACCTGTATGCAGGGTTATCTCCCTTCTGTATAACAAAAGACTATATCCAATGGCCATATCCCATGGAATCCCATTTTTGTCATATGTGCTTATGTGAAAAGGCACAATGTGACACAATATGCCCTATCACATAGGCACATGCTTTATGTGCCGATATGTGCTTATGTGACAAGGCACAATGTGACACATTGTGACTTTTCACATAGGCACATACGGGTATTTGAGGATACCTATGGCCTGGTATTGTATTATTTGAGGATACCTATCGAGGATACCTACTGGAGAATCCCTTTTTGTCATATGTGCTTATGTGAAAAGGCACAATGTGACACAATATGCCCTATCACATAGGCACATGCTTTATGTGGCGATATGTGCTTTTTTGAAAAGTCACAATGTGACACAATATGTCCTATCACATAGACACATACGGATATTTGAGGATACCTATGACCTGGTATTGTATTATTTGAGGATACCTATCGAGGATACCTACTGGAGAATCCCTTTTTGTCATATGTGCTTATGTGAAAAGTCACAATGTGACACAATATGCCCTATCACATAGACACATACGGGTATTTGAGGATACCTATGGCCTGGTATTGTATTATTTGAGGATACCTATTGAGGATATCTATAGAGGATATCTATCGAGGATACCTTTATAGGATACTTATCTGGGGATACTATATAGGCTGTACATATCCCTATAGGTCTCTTGCTGGCCCTTAGTACTATTAATCCACCTGCTGCATTATGTTATCCTATGACTGGTATAGGTAGTATGCAATGCTAGGCATCGGGGTATTGTGGGTAGGGGTACTGCCTGGTAGTTTAGAACGGTACTATAGTATGGGCGGTATATTCACCTATAGGCCCCTGTTAGTGCTTGGTACTATTAACCAACCGATTGCTTTGTTTTATTATATGGCTGGTATATGTAGTACGTTATGGTAGACCTAGTGATTTTGTGGGGGTGGGGGTAATGCTTGGTAGTTTAGAACGGTATAATAGCATAGGCTGTACATACCCCTGTAGGTCTCTTGCTGGCCCTTGGTACTACTGATCCACCAGGTACTTCATATTATTGAGCGGTATTCTGGGTGGGGGTCAATGCCTGGTAATACAGAATGGCAGCAGAGTATGGTTGGTATATTCCCCTATAGATCCCATCCTAACCGTTGATAGTATTAACCTACCAAATGCTTTGTATCATCCTGTTACTGGTAAGGTGGTACGTAATACCAGTAGTTCCTATCTTATTCCAAGTACTCTTGTTGTTTCATTTATCTAGATCATTTATATAAATTATAATTAACCAATTATATTGCTTGATTTCCCATAACCTGTACTTATTCGTACAGAGTTATCTCCCTTCTGTATAATAAAAACCTATATCAATGGCCATATTCCCAGGCACCCCAATTTCGGCACCCCTTTTTGAAAAGCATATGGCCTTCCGCACCCCTTTTTTTCTGAAATGAGGATAGGAGTCGTATTAAAAATCCCTCAATGAGGTATAATTTACTACGACTCTTAGGATAACATAATGCATCAGGTGGATTAATAGTACTAAGGGCCAGCAAGAAACCTATAGGGATATGTACAGCCTATATAGTATCCCCAGATAAGTATCCTATAAAGGTATCCTCGATAGATATCCTCAATAGGTATCCTCAAATAATACAATACCAGGCCATAGGTATCCTCAAATACCCGTATGTGTCTATGTGATAGGGCATATTGTGTCACATTGTGACTTTTCACATAAGCACATATGACAAAAAGGGATTCTCCAGTAGGTATCCTCGATAGGTATCCTCAAATAATACAATACCAGGTCATAGGTATCCTCAAATATCCGTATGTGTCTATGTGATAGGACATATTGTGTCACATTGTAACTTTTCACAAAATCACATATCGCCACATAAGGCATGTGCCTATGTGATAGGGCATATTGTGTCACATTGTGCCTTTTCACATAAGCACATATGACAAAAAGGGATTATCCAGTAGGTATCCTCGATAGGTATCCTCAAATAATACAATACCAGGCCATAGGTATCCTCAAATACCCGTATGTGCCTATGTGAAAAGTCACAATGTGTCACATTGTGCCTTGTCACATAAGCACATATCGGCACATAAAGCATGTGCCTATGTGATAGGGCATATTGTGTCACATTGTGCCTTTTCACATAAGCACATATGACAAAAATGGGATTCCATAGCCACAGGTGTTTTGCAAAAAAATGGGATTCCATGGGATATGGCCATTGGATATAGTCTTTTGTTATACAGAAGGGAGATAACCCTGCATACAGGTTATGGGAAATCAAGAAACCTGATTGGTTAGTTATATAAATGAAACAACAAGAGTACTTGGAATAGGATCGGAACTAACAAGGATAGACCAGAAATTGCTAAATATAGTAATAATAAGGTAAACTGTTCCAAATAATAGGCTCTTCTACGTTACTGGAGTATACTCTAGAATAAAGGAATGTGTCTAGGTAGACGTAAACTATTGCATATATAGATAGAAGCAGAGAATTCTGGGTAAATTTGTCCTATAGCACTACGTGCTATTCTTAATAGGGGAAAAACGTCATGGGATAAGGATCCAAAAAGGGATTCTGGGAGAATTCTAATCCAGAACATTACTCCTGTTCAATCGAATGCACCCCCTTGTACCCCTTAGTACTATAGCACTACGTGCTAAGCTGATAAATTGGGGAAATAAAGTCAATTTCAGTGATATTGGGTGGATTTTGGTGATTTGGGGGATTGTCGGGTTGTTTGTGGTAATCAGATTTACTCCGATTCAATCGAACATACCCTCCGAACATACCCTTATCCTATTGTAGGCCTTAGGTAACATAGCAACCACGTGCTACCATAGAAACCAAGATGGCGGCCTCCAGTATACAAAATGGACGACGGAAACACATATCACACTAACAAAACGCGCTGCGCACGCGCACTCACACCACGCGTCACTATGGATATGACGTCACAACATGGCCGCTCACGCGGGTTACCATGACAACACAACATGGCGGCACTAGGTCACGTGACTATGACGTCAGATGAGATCATCCATGAGATCATCCAGAATGGACCTGTCCGGGTACATGACATACTACTCATAAAGCCCGTTACTAAAATACTCGTTTCCATTTCTAAAGTTGTGAAAATTAAAGCTTATTTGCCTTTGGGATATCATTTAGATGGACCCGGCGCTCAACAGAGACTTGTGCGCTTTGTATTTTGTGTGAGGGTGGTTGTTCGCCTCGTTCGTTCGTACATGTTTTATTTCATCTTTCTGCTTTGTTGTTTGGGAAAAAGTAGTTTAAAGAGTTACGGAATGTAATTATAAGAATTGAATGCAATTTTTATAATCTTTATTAGAATATGAACGAGATTCATACATAATTTGTACCCATTTCCACTCGTTCATACTCCAATAAAGATTTTAAAAATTGCATTCAATTCTTAAATAATTGCAGTCTGCAACCGATCTCAGACTGCAGTTATTATTTTACCATCAATGCCCCGTGTATAGACCTCTAATAATAAGACAAAAATGAGACGAAATTATACCTTGAGCCGAAAAAATCGGCATTGCGACTTCAAATGGTTAACCCTTTACCTAACATGAAAAGCAGACGACACTTGCAAAAAAAATTCTTGAATAACTAAATTTTTTCATTTTTTGTCACAAAAACATAGGTTATGACCCCTCGTTGGAACGAGCTCGACGAGCTCGTTCCAACGAGGGGTCATAACCTATGTTTTTGAGACAAAAAATGAAAATATTTTGAAAATTAATTGGCGATTTTTGAGAATAGCGCTGGCCGGTTTTGGCCGTTACGTTGGGTAAAGGGTTAAACAAAGCCAATGAGCATCTAAAACATATCAGAGAATAAATAGCGAGAAGGAAAGACAGAAGAATGGCATTCCTATATAGGCGATCAACACTGGTCTTTATACAAGTTGATTGCTCATTTGTCACATATAGTGAATGTGTCTCGACCCTCGCAATCTTACGGGCGTGGATGTTGCTTTAAATGCACAGTGCTCAACAAATAAAAACAAAATTCGCAAATTTTCAATGTTGCACCGACTCATCTGTAGTCGAATACAAAATCACCCATCGATGAGTCGGTGCACTCCTCCCCCCCCCCCCCCCCCCCCCCCGATCCACCAGTAATCATTGTTTTGGTGTTTCCAGTTTGTCATGCCGCAGCACAGACTGGGTGATCTGGAAGTCACCCTGACATAAGCATATGTCAGTGACAGTGTCTTTAATGTCCAGATTGACTTCATGGGTCACAGGCACATGTAGTCTCTGACTCCTTACCACCTCAGGTCTGCCTGAGCTCAGCAGGAGCCCAGGTGGGCCTGAGGTGGTAAGGAGTCTTACAAAGAGCCTAGCGCATGTCTCCCACTGGCTAGTACTGTATGCCTCTATCTCTATCCCAAGTACGAATTTGGCAGTTGGCACATTATGTCTATGAATTTTCCCACAAAAGTGAACGAGCTTGCGTTTATAGTTCATTAGCCTATCGTAGTGGGTCGTCTAACTAGCAAATAACAATAGTTTGTTTTCAGTGTCCCAACGCTTCACAATCACCGACTGATTTGTAAAGAATATATTTTGATGCTTGTGAAATATAGAATATACCCATAGTAGCATGGTGTACCAAATATTCACCACGAGTGGTGAAGTGGTGTTAACCGCGAGCCTTCGGTGCGCGGTTAACACCACTTCACCACGAGTGGTGAACATTTGGTACACCAGATTATTTTGGGTATATTTTATTTATACCATAATCATCAGATTATTAAAAGTCGCTATTACTTTTTCTCGATTTTTCTGAGCAGCAGCCGTACATACGTGTGCATTTGTTTTTGTTCACATGAACATCGATGGGCGGTACTTCCGCTGTTAATTTTATCACCGAAACGAACAAGAAACAGAAACAGGGCCTTTTCATTTTAATAACATAATAGCATACAGTTTGGAGTTATGGATACTTTATTAACATGAGGCAATGCATTTTTGTTAACAGTTGCTGCTTTATGGGGTAAACTCATTTAAAAAACGTAATAAATCATTGCCACTTTCATTTCACTCTTCGCAAGGCGACGTGTGATAAATTTAGACAAGTTTACATTCAGGTCGACGTCACCAAAGGTCAACTTGGATGTAGTTCCTCTGTAGGTGTAAATTTTAACTACTGAAATCCCATTGCTGACGTGTTCACCACGGTTGGTGTATAAAGCTCAAATTTATGTCATAGGTTTTTTTATATATAGTAGAATAGGTAATCATGGTACAAAAATAAATATGTCGATGATGTAGACATTTTTTGCAGCAATACAAATTGATTAAATACAACATAATTTAGTTGATATGAATATTCGTTAGATTATTGATGGACTCAAAGGGACTCCACACACAGGCACAAAAATATAAACAAGGTTAAAATTCAGACCTGAAACGGTTCAGAGAAAAATTGTTTACATCCACCTGTCTGTTATAGATTTGGTAGCCATTAAGTTTTGCAAAACCAGATCAACACTTCAATTCAACAAAAATATTATCAGAATCGCGTTATTAGAACGAGTAATCCCTCTCTGCGTCAATGAATGTGTGACAGGATTTTGAGAAGATAAGGGGTATTTGCACATGCTTGTGGCAACTGGAGGGGATGTTGTCTCTCTTACCCTACCCCGCCCATACCCACGTTTGAATAGTTAGAAGCAAATTGGTAGAATAATTGTACAATTAAAAGCTCAATGACGCCACGATGCAGGTGCTGCTCTGAACTATGCTTAACTGAATAACCAACATCCATTCACAATTTCCCAACTGATTAATAACCAAGAAAATCCGTCTGTGTGTAGATTTTACGGAAATAAAGTTAAAACATAATTTTCCCAAGCCTTTAACAAATATTTCTGCAAACCGATACTGTTATTTGAAACATTAAAATTATAAGCTAGGATTTGTTTTGACAGTCAGATGCATGTGAAGGCCGTTTCTTCCTCTATTTAAGTAATAAAATCTGAGAGTTCCAAGCCACACCTAAATTGTGCCATGCTTGATGTGAACAAACCTGTATATCCCCCTCACACAGATGTTATGTGCCAAGAGTGGAAGCTTTTGAAGAACTGGTTGTTTGTTAAAAGATTTTAAACTATTTTCCCATTACCCTCAATGTTAAAGAAGAGATTGGTCCAGATAAGTTGTTATATACCCTAATTCATGCCAAGTCGAAGGGCTGGGTTGTCTTGATGCATACAATATTTCGCAATGTAAAAATGGACATGACTAATGAATGGAATGTGCGGAACGGACAACACCCATGTAAGATTTCATAATGAATTGAAAAAAATCAGATGAGTCACGGACTTGTACAGACAGAAAATGCTAATTTCTCAGTACAAATAGGCATAACCAAATACGTGTATGAAAGGCCATGCCGTGCTGGATATTCATGTTAGATTTCATTAAAACGTGACTACTGTATATGTTATGTTGAATTTAATTATTTGAACGGTTGAATAGATATGAAATAATAATAGTAATAATACTATTACTACAGTTAAAGCTTGAAGTCCTGTCACGAAATGCGCACAAATAGCACGTTAATCTGCGCACTAATCTACGCGTTATTACCATAGTAAGGCTATCAAATTATGTACATATCGCCTGTGCACAAGCAATGTTTCAGCCAATGGACCTCCGGGTAACCCGGAGGTCCATTGGCCGAAACATTGCCTGTGTTTGCTATGAGTAACCAGGAGAATCTGTCATGCTTTCCATTTGATATGGCAATTGCGCGCAATTCCTACGCGCAATTAAGCCTAGATAAGCGCTCAGTTCGTAACGGGACTTCTAGTTTTAACTGTACTACTACTACTACTACTACTACTACTACTACTACTATTGCTACTACTACTACTACTACTACCACCACTACTACTCCTACTCCTACTACTACTAATACTACTCCTACTACTACTACTACTACTACTACTACTACTACTACTACTACTACTACTACTACTACCACCACTACTACTCCTACTCCTACTACTACTACTCCTACCACTACTACTACTACTCCTACTACTACTACTACTACTACTACTACTACTACTACTACTACTACTACTACTACTAACTACTACAACTACTACTACTACTACTACTACTACTACTACTACTACTACTACTACTACTACTACTACTACTACTACCACCACTACTGCTACTACTATACTACTACTACTACTACTACTACTACTACTACTACTACTACTACTACTACTACTACTACTACTACTACTACCACCACTACTACTACTACTACCACCACTACTACTACTACTACTACTACTACTACTACTACTACTACTACTACTACTACTACTACTACTACCACCACTACTACTACTACTACTAACCACTACTACTACCACCACTACTACTACTACTACTACTACTACTACTACCACCACTACTACTACTACTACTACTACTACTACTACTACTACTACTACTACTACTACTACTACTACTACCACCACTACTACTACTATTACTACTACTACCACCACTACTACTACTACTACTACTACTACTACTGCTGCTACTACTACTACTACTACTACTACTACTACTACTACTACTACTACTACTACTACTACTACTACTACTACTGCTTCTACTACTACTACTACTACTACTACTACTACTACTACTACTACCGCCACTACTACTACTACTACTACTACTACTACTACTACTACTACTACCACTACTACTACTACTACTACTATTACTACTACTACCACCACTACTACTACTACTACTACTACTACTACTACTACTAACTACTACAACTACTACTTAAGGAATAGTGTATGGCTTGGAGTTGATTACGCCAATATAATGCCCAGTGAGGTGGTGGCAAAGCGGAGGGAACTACCCCACCTCACTGGACACTATATTGGCGTAGTTAACGACAAGCCATGCACTAATCGTTATATTATATCGAACAACCCGAAAATGCAAATTAATCAAATAATCCACAATCCAAATTGTAAACATGTAATGATTTGTTTTTTATTTGAAACAATAAATGAGAAATGAGAATAATGTGTGGATATTGATAATTGTTCGACACGGTGATAGTATTCCATGCCTCTACCAGGGACCGTGTTATGAATATGCACAACACAATTAATGAAATTGTATGTGGCTTGGGAGTTGGTATTTATTATTTATTTATTTATTGGTGCTTAACGCCACATCAGCAGCTAAGGCTATATCGTGGCGAGAAATCAGAGAAAGGTAAAACGTCAATATTATGAAGTAAAAGATTGAATAAAAACAAAGGATAATCACAATAGACATGTCAAAGACAAGAATAATTTAAATAACAATGAGCAATGAGACAAGTGAAAGATGTCTACTTCAAAATCAACCTGATGAACTGAACTTGATGAGCCTAGATTAAAAGAATAAAAACAATTTTAAAATTTGTTAAAAAGGTTGATTACTTTCAAAAATGATACAATTTTGTGCGGGCTCGTATTGTAAAATAGATCTCTAAGGGATCCAACTGTGAAATACTGCCTTCTAACAAGATTAAAATCAGTACAATTTAAGAGAATGTGCTCCACTGACAACACCTGCTGACATGGAACACATTCTGGTCGCATATTACCCTCCAACAGAAAGGAATGTGTAAGTCGTGTGTGACCAACATGACATCGTTCAGAATAACATGATCTTTTCGACAGAGATTACTGGATGGGTATTGATCAAATATGTTTGGTCGGAAGCGATGGAGCTTGTTATTTGTCGCCCCATCCCATTCCGCCTGTCACATAGATTTGATGTAACAACTCATATGAGGCTTAAAATCACTGAAAGGGATCTTAAAATCAGTGAGAGGCTTTGTTAAAGCCTGTTTTGTTGCACTGTCTGCTCTGGTGTTACCAGCGATACCTACATGTCTAGGTAACCAGCAAAACACGATATCATATTGGTCAGACATGAGAGTTGTTAACTTCTCACGAAGTTCCTTGGGAGTTGGTGTTTTTTAGTGGTGCCTCCTTTCGCGGAATAAGATCAGTAACTTCAATAAGTTGCAATAACACTTCATATATTAAATGTCCTTAGTATCCCAAATATTTTCTGCACCAGTAATGTTAAGAGTAGCTGCTAAGTTTTTAGTGGCTGGTGCTGTCTATTTATTAATACATGATGATATAGCATCCGACATACCTCTTTGCTGTGCTTCGGTGGAGTCTGAACAGTAACTTATTATTGATTGTGGGTTTCTATATAAAGAAACTGTTGCAGTGTGCCCAGCTTCGAAACCTTCGCAACTGAGAACTGTTATTGCAGTCGCTCGGATGCAATGATTCGTATAAATATTATCAAGGCCTGCCTGTTTGGAGAACATGGGCGTCATTTCACCTAAGTAAATTTTTCCAATTGGTTCATTTTTGTACCAAATATGGTCATCATCATCAAGTTAATCTTTTGTATGTTGGAATAGAGCTATGCATTTCGGATTCCGCTTTTGTAAATACTTTTCAAATGATGCAACTGGGCATCTCAGTTGTTTTGTTTCATACATGTGCCCGCCTGTACCTTCATTTGTCGCGATATCACCCTGATAATTCTTAAGTTTTTCTGATGTTACCTTTGCGACATAGCGTTTTCCCTCTGAATAACTTTTATTTCAAAATCGCTTGGCTTCAGTCCCTTGAGTTTTCTCTTCTCTTCCCTTTCGACATAAATAGAAGACTGTATCGAAAAATGTTTTATTCACTAAGCCTGCTGGTATCGAATGGACAAATATCGTGTTCATGTAAAGTTTCATGGCAGTCATAGAAATTACCTCTTTGTGAACTATATGGCCCTTACCAACTTCTCTACATTTTGTAATCATTGCTTTGTAGGCTTTCAGAGTGCCAGAAAAATCTGTCATTAATAAAATATCAAATTTTCTTTGGTCTTTTAGATACCTTGATATGCCTTGCTTGATCACAATCAAACTTGTTTTTGTGTAATAATCACCGTTTCTTGTCCGAATGTTCACAAAAAAATTCGCAAAAGATTATCAATGTCACTGGCACTCATAACGTCCAGGTTACATTCAATGTGTTTCTCGGTACAGAAACTCTGAAGTATACGGAGAGCAAAATGAGTCGATTGTTTCGTTTCTTTTTTGGCTAAATAAATTGTCTACAATAAATTCCTCCTCCTCCTCATTTCCAAATCTAGAAGATGTTGTCATTTTCCGAGTCTAATTTCGAAACATTGACCGAAATACTAATTGTAGGTAAAGCAGAAGATACAAAATCGGACTTGCGAAAGAATATCAACAAAGCAATAAGCCAAATAGTACTCCTACAAATCTCGAATTAGGTAACACAATATCAGTTCTCATGTCAG
This sequence comes from Pictodentalium vernedei, assembly GCA_031216915.1. NCBI lineage: Eukaryota > Metazoa > Mollusca > Scaphopoda > Dentaliida > Dentaliidae > Pictodentalium > Pictodentalium vernedei. The sequence continues at coordinate 536,942,302 of CM062293.1, forward strand.
TGAAACCTATTTTTATCGCGATGACGAAGATCGAACAATTTGTCAATATTTACATATTTTTCTCTCATAAACGACCCTGGTTGGAAATTAGGATTCAGAAACACTGGATGAATGAATTCAAGTTCAATCATTTATTTGCTTACCCTTTCTAGAAGCATAAAACGACGAAATATTACGAGACGCGAACCCATGGAAACACTTTTTTTTCTTCCGGAAGCGTTTAAAAACTGGGATGATTGAAAACGTGTTCATGCCAACGAAGCACCGAAGAATGTCTCTTATTGAAACGAATCACCTCGGAAAACTTTGCGGCTATTCTTTCGACACTAAAAGTGTATATTTTTTATGTAAATCGAATTGCCTAATTGGTGGCCGAAAAAGGGGGCACGGTGGCGTTGCGGTAACCGGTCCTCGTCAGATTACCGAAGTGAAGTAACGTCGAGCCCGGTTAATCATTGGATGGGTGACCGTCTGAGCGATCAATTCGGACTCCTGCGTTGTATCCTTGGGCAAGGCACTTAACCCCGATTGTCCACATGGGGGCATGATGACGCCGTGTACTAAGGCGTACTGCACGTCGATGATACGCATGTCTTCAACCAGTCTAACCCTGCCTGTGCTGCAGTGCAGAGTTATGATGTTGGGAGCTGGCAGCTCCTCGAGGTTGCTCGGTGTTTTTTTTCCGGGTACTCCAGCTTCCTCTATCCGTGAAACTGCCACGGTCATGATTTTGGTGTTACATGCTCATACTGTGCATAAGTATATTACCTTAAACATCAATAAATAAATAAACTACTACTACTACTACTACTACTACTACTAATAATAATAATAATAATGATAATAATGATAATAATAATAATAATAATAATAATAATAATAATAATAATAATAATAATAATAAATGGATCACATATCTGTTTTATTATCTGTTACCAAGTAATTTTGTATATCGAGTTGGGGGTGCTTACTCTGTGGTCATTTCCCCGATACCCCATTTTGATCTGAGAGGTCCCCTTCGTTCGGTACCTATCGGAAAAATTATTTGAATCATTTGTATGTCGTGAGAGGGCAAACCGCTACAACTGGCAAATTGATATCGTGGAAGTAGTTTTCGTGTTGGGTAAACACAATGACCTTGAAGGAGTAAAAGCTATTACGCTGACTTGACGGGAGCGAGGTGGTTCGGTGGTTACGGAATTGGATTTCAAACCGGAATTGGTTCGATCCTCGGCAGAGGTAACGTCGTTGTGCCATTGGTCAAGTCACTTAAACCCGATTGCCCACGAGGACGCACGGTAGCGCTGTGCACTATGGTGGACTGCACGTCAATTTCTCTTCTGCCCATGTTTGTGGAGTTAGTACGTTGGGGAGTCTGACTGTTGCTCGCCATTGCTCGGTGGTTCTCGCTGGGTACTCTAGCTTCCTTAACCTCTTGGGGGAGAGGGGATGGGGGGGGGGGGGGGTGCTAGATTGAGCCGCAATGTATTTCGCTGATGTTTCAGTAATCCATATTTATAGGTGGCGATCACCCATACAACTCTATAATGCAAGAGAAACGTTCGAAGATTTGCAAAGTGAGACTGATGATATTCGGATACGTGATACACTTTCGTTTTCGCTCCGTTTTAGATCTTCTCGTGGGCTTACTTGAAGATCCTTCCATGCACCTACTCGTGGTTTGTTTGTTTAATTGGGTTTAATGACACTTCCAGCAACCAGGTTCTCATCGTATCAGACTGCCTTACCGTGGGAGGAAGCAGAGAAGGCGAGATGAACCATCAAGCAGCGGCGCTCAGCTGTAACTCTCTCCTACTTACTAACTCAATTTTCAAAACTGTAGGAGGACCGTAATAGTTCGCCTTAAATTACTCCAGGGAGTCATTTTTGCTCCACGTTCATCATTGGAGAATCATTTTCGAGAGTTTTAGTTGTTTTGACTATATCTGTTTTTCATAAAGATTACATATACTTAGTCCTTAGTATTTTTCTCGGCGGATTATTATTCTATAGGGTCTCCTTGATGAGATTTTTCTTACTGGACAGCTGACAGTGTTGAGTATTTTTTTTTTATTCAACAAAATCCCAGATAGCCGCCAAGGTGGCCGCTATGAAAAGATACAATATCACCATATAACTTGGATCGGAGGTTTTGGTAAGATAATATGGAATTTTGAAGATTTTCTTCTTGATTCATCGTACACATATATAATTGTTACTTATTGTGCAAAATAAGATTACCAAAATCCAATATGGCGGCCACGATGGCCGCCAATGTGTCACACTTTTCTCATTTTTTTGAGATTGCACCACGTATCCTTCATATTGTTGCTACGATGTTGACAAATATGCATGCTTATATAATTCTATTCACCAAGAGGGGCTATTTCTGCACACACTGGTACTCTAATACCCACCAGAAGTGGATTGTTGCTCACTGTATCACGTTATTTATAAACGCCGGTATAACCTAGTCAATCCGAAAAAAAAGATGCGTATTATGTTATGTCCGTCGGAATTAACCGATATTACAGTTAAAACTAGAAGCCTGTCATGAAATGCGCACAAATAGCACGCTGATCTGCGCGTTAATCTACGCGTTATGACCATAGTAAGGCTTTCAAATGATGCACATATCGCCTGTGCATAAGGTCCATTGGCCGAAACATTGCCTGTGTTTGCTATGAGTAACCAGGGGAACCTGCCATGCTTTGGATGTCATTTGATATGGCAATTGCGCGCAATTCCTACGCGCAATTAAGCATAGATAAGTGCGCATTTCGTGACACGACTTCTAGTTTTAACTGTATATGTATAAACAATGTATGGTATATACACATATTGGCACATTTTCATGAACCTACTGTTACTCTCATTTGTCATATGAAATATATTCTCTCAAAACCCAAGATGGCGTCCAAAATGGCCGCAAATATGGTAAAAAATCATCATTTCTTACAAATATAGGCGGCTATCAGGCGCTATTATTTTGAAATGTCCAAACATGATTACCGATATGAATTAGCCATATGGGGTGATGCTCTTTTGTTATATATGATCAAGGGAATTGTTTGAGAAACCCAATATGGCGTCCAAAATGCCCCCAAAATTGGAAAAGTAACAAAGCAGTTACAGTCTACACTCATCTGCCCATAGAACAGTCGCCAATACACTTAACCTGTTTTTTCTCGGTGTACTATCGTATCACTATATCGTATAGCTATATGGTCTCCTCGTGCGATTCCTTTTACTGGGCAGCTGACAGGGTTGATCAATTTCCTTATAACCGCCAAAACCTAAAATGGCCCCAAATTCAAGTTTCCGCCGATACCACTGAAAATATTGAAATTGAAAGCCAAAAATCTGTCCTAAATACTTCAGTATAGCACGCCATTTCCAACTGATTGTGTTGGTCACAAAGCGGGTCAGCTTATCCCCAGATTGTCCAGAAAAAATCAAAATGGCTACCAAAATTAGTAACATTTTGCTATTTTCAGCAGTAGTGTTAAATACTCCAAAAAGGAGCTGGGAACTGAAATGTACGAGAAATTGTAACAAGAGAGATGTTTGCAAATATCATTGATGAAGTACTTTATAAGGACCACACAAGATGCAGTGAATATCAAGTTGAATGACTGTGTAGTTCCTTAGATCGACTCATCACTACGCATTACTGCCAGCGATGTCTGTTCGTTGCAGCAGTCCTCTGAAACACTGCACGCACAGAAAATGGTACACGCCATGTTTGCTGCATTACACTTACACCTCGAATATTTGCATGGCGTTTTACTCGAACATGTGCACCTAATCATCTTCAGTATTTCATCAGGTGCTAGCTTGACGTTGGATGCGACTGTCACAGGGTTCAAATATTTTATATTCACGTCTTTCTCGAATCCAAATACAATTGGGTACATCTGCGGTGGGTTAGGTTGAAGGGCATGCTTCCATATACAAGTTTGCAAGTGGGCCCGTTTGACATTCTCAGTAAAAGCCTCTGTTGTGGGTGGTAGGCTGCACAATTTAGGAACAGATGTTGCAGTCGGATTCCCAATTCGTGTTCTCCATATGCACAAACGAGCATCGGACATTGATGTTGATTTAGGAGATCTGTAGCATAATGCTATGAACTTGGTAGCTTGTTCTAGAACATCCGATATCTCCACGTTATTCTCACCAAGTGATTCCAGTGTCCCACCAGTCTGCAGAACCTTCAGTACACGCCCTTTGCCGATACTAAAGTATTCCCCTACAGTATCGCACCCGGAAAGTGCGTGAGCAGCGAGCAATTGAGGAACAATTTTCTTGTGTGTATCAACTGCGGCAGGTATATCTATCACCACCCGTACATTGATTTGTGACTCCATAGTCATTGCAACCGTCAAGTGTTGTTCAAGGTAGTGATGCAGCAACAACCAATAGACCTCAGTGTCGTCAGCAACAACCACAACGTCATTACATTCGGCTACAGCAAACAATATTGCCTGTTGAACGATAATGTTGTCAGCTTCCTCGTGACTAGTTTCCATATCTACTCTATCTGTTACCGATCCACAACTAACCTCAACCGGAACATCATGTTGGCCAGTAATTACAAGTTTGTGAGGTCGTGTGTTTTGCTCAGAAAAACTTTTGACCGTGGTGAGTTGATCACATATAATGGAGATCAGTTGCTTTTTGTTCTCCGCTGCGGTCAGCACATGTTTTTGTGGTGGTAGCAGGGGGGTGGGTACAAGTTGAAACACCCGGCAGCTATCGACCTTTCTGTGTGCCCTTGTCACGCACTTGGTTCTGTATACATATACAACATATCAACATATCTGCCAAATACCAAATACACACCACTCGATCGCAACCTCTGTTTGATGCTGTCTTTAAACGCTGTAAAGAAGTCTAACACAATTGCCGGTCTGGTTTTCGTAGACACGGGCCAATGAGGTATCTAGAGCAGTGCACAGCCATCGATAACAATTGCAGATTTCTTATCCACACCAGACATTCTTTTTGGTTTCTCAACAACTGTTTTAGTTTTCAATACTGATTTTTGATGTGCACACGCGCAAATCCCCGGATTCCTCAAATATGGCGGTTGGTAGTGGTGACAGTTCAACAGAAAGGATATGGTTGATATCTAATTCACGTGAACTACACAAAAGTCCGATAACTCTGGAATAAATGAGATTAGTGTAATATATTTTGACCTCCCCAACCTTCAGCGACTTTTTCAAGATTGCCATAGTTTGTACTGGTTTCGAAATTGACTCATAAAATCCACTCGGGAAGGCCTCTTCAAATTCCGTCATTTTCTGAACTCCGAGGCTGACAATCTTATAGACATTGACAGACGTTGGACCTATCCTTCCAGTTGCGATGTTAATTATGGTCTCGGGGTGTCCGTTTGGATCCAATGGGTCGATACACATTCCTAGTTTAGTTCTCAGACCCATACGGTCGACAGAATCACTTGCAAGTCTAGACTTGGCCTCTTCCTTGTGTGCAATCTGTAATTTGTCACTATCTCGATCTTCTCGCAAATTTGATATACAGGTAGCTAACTTCCCACATGCATGCAAACTCAATGCTCAGGTTTTTAGTGTTTCTGGCTTTAATGTGATCCCTGTTATACCGGATTTGCCATGGCCACATCGCATGAAGGTAGTTTCGATATACATATCGCTCCTATGCCATTCCATAGACAAGGAATGTGTCTCATCACATGTTCACCCTTCAAGAAATGAGATAAAATATTCGGTGGCATATTTTGCATCTGCCGCAGATAGTAAAGCCCATATCTTACGTAATTTGCATGACCAGAAGCAAAGAAATAAGGAATCATGCTTTTCACAGCTTCGGTGTGCAAAAGCCAGTCACCATCTCTCTCCGCTCGTACGTACAACATCATGACGAAGCATGGTTTCAAAAAATCATCAAACCACATTTTTGTCGTGCGACTTTTACACGCGTTCTCTTCTAGCAATGCAAATAAATCTTCTGCACATTGCAAATCATTATTCTCGAAAGCTGTTCGTAAAAGTTCTTCTGATAACAAAGGCATGGCTCTCATATTCATTAGAAACTTTTTCCCAGTCAACATCTTTTCAACCCCACCGAATACTGACTCAAGTATATCTGAAAGTCCAGTATTGGCCATGAGCGTTCCAACTGAACCAATGAAACTCATGAGCAAATGCATACCACCCAATCGAGGAACAAATGCCGCGAATTTGTCTGGATAAGACCATAACACCCGAACTGTTATCTTGTATAACTGCTGACCGGCAGTAAATATAGTGAACGGCTGTCCTGCATCTGGCGATATTTGCTCTGCCTTTTCCATAGCTGTCATGAAGTGTCTGGATCACCAGGTGTCATGTCTATTAGAGGGAGGTATGCTGCGTTCGTTTTTGGGTTCGTTGCTTGACCCGAGTCTCTCGTCATGCGGGCATTATACCCATTGAACTCCGGACAGTTCCGGTCACTGACCATATCTTTCAAAAATGCGAAGTCAAGTTTTATCGCACTGCGTAATGACATTGCAATGCGACACAATGTTGAAAGAAGGGGAACAGTGTTTCGTACATGTGATGCGGGCATGTCGGGTCGTTTGGGTCCATTGAAACGCACAACATCCAATTCGTACTCTGTTGGTTTTGTCGTATCTGACTTTTTCAATCTTGGGATCTCTGAGTCTCAACGGAATCATTATTGTCCTTTTGAGCCATCACGAGTGCCAATGAATGGGTGCTTAGCTTCCCATTTTGAGATGCAATTTCAGCATCAAAGTTGTCAACAATCACTTGTATGAGGCCATTGTTGGCATCCGAAATCGGTGTATCATTTTCATTCTTTGCAGCCAGAGCGGCCGCAGATTTTTTGAATCTCAATAGCTCGTCATATGAGCATGTAACACCAAAATCATTCATGCATTTTACCAACTCTTTCTAATCTCTTAACAGCGTTGCCACGAAATTTGAAGCGGTGTGTATTTTCCACACAACGCTGATGTCACTATGTTTCTTATCATCAGAGCAGGTAATGTGTGGTCCAGCTGTGGAGCTAAACGACTTTAGTGAGAGAAGTGTACCACTTACAAACGAGGATACGCTCTGGCTGTTAACATCAGTGGCGTAGTTATCATTGTCATGGTCCATATCTTTGATTTCTTTGCTAATTGCTTTACTGAGAATCCTTATGGAACTGTCAATATTGTCATCATCCGAGTCTTTAACGTTCCTAAGTAAGGTGCCAGCTCTGGATTTGTCTGCCAAAACGGTGGCGATTCCCGGGGAAGACAACACCAAAATGCCATCTCCGCAGCTATCGACTAGATCAGACAAAAATGATCGACGGGAATTGGAGTACCACCAGATTGCAGATGTAAGATATGACAAATTGTATGGCCTGACTATGTGGTGACCAAAGATCAATTTTCTGTTTTGCAGCTGATTGTACCGATTTTGGATTCGTAAATTTCGACCTACAGTCAACATGGTACCGAGCATCGGCAGCATGTAAGTCGGTAACAGCACCACACACTCTGAGCTTTACTTCTTCGGACCATTTATCGTTCCTACGACAACAAATGCCAATTATTTCATCACTAACTGACATATGCGGTGTACGTGTGCCTATTTGGCGAAACAGGTAGGCGGGCCTCCACCTTGAAGGATTCTTCGTATCCCGGTCAACTATGCAGTCATCACCACAAAATAGGCAATGACGCCTGAAAGTAATTTTCGTCATGTGAACGTTTGGGTCGTTTTTCGGGCGGAGCATCAGAATCTAAGGATGTGCTATGAGCAATGCTTGCTTGCGTCACATTATTCGGGTGCAAATACTTCTCAACACAGTATTGATGGCAACTCAGAGTCAAATCTGGGTCTGCATCGTACCCATGTTGGAAAGCTATATGTAAGTCATCGTTATAAATCCTACTACACCTGAGTATATTCTCAATTCGCTTTGCTTTCACGTTCATTAGAGGATCTTTGCTCCTCGATTCAGCACAACCGAACAAAACAAGCATCTGACATTGCGGACTTAGTCTAGGTCGTTTTAAAGCAAAGGTCGCCCGAACCTGATGCTATATCGAGTGAAATTGAAGAAATAGAAACGCTAGTGATAAAATGCGAGACAAAATTGTAAGTTTATGAGGTGTGTAGTGAGACACAATTGCGCAGTTGCAATAATGCGTCCTCGCTCTAAGAAATCAAAGAGAAAGAACAGTTATATGTCGTAAACTCCAAACGCGTTCACATATAAAGGGCGTTGTTAGATATAAATAGCGTTGATATATATATATAAATAGCGGTGTAATATCCGTTCAATTTCTACCAAATACCCAATGCGGATGTAGTTACAATATCGAAACACAATTACATCACGTTCTGTGCATATATAGTGAGTTAAGATGAAATAATCATTCGGATCTGTAATTTCCACATTAATTTTCGACCCCTTCAACAGTACCTCACTTTAAGGCCCAATTAAAAAAACTGCTCAATGCTGTCAGCTGTCCAGTAAGAACAATTAGTAAGAGGGGTGTCTGAACTAATAAAAACCGTTGAGAAAAAAACTTAATACAACAAAACATGGTTTGGTGAAAAAATGGCGTTTGACGGCCGGACTAACTCCATGCGATGCGGATTTGAACTTCGGATATAAGAGACACCAAAAGTCACACTCACAGAGTAACTGTTGGGGATCTCTTATGTCTTAATTTCAAACATGCATCACAGGCACCCAAACAAAGCATTCGTAGTTTCTGCCAGTAGTTCGGGGGTGATTTTTGTCTTTTATAGCAATCATGCAAAACACACACCATTGTCAGAAAGTTAAACAATTCACACACAGGATACATCATAGTTTAGACTTTAACCGTTATGCTTCAATTGAACAACCAGATGTGGAATATCACTTCTCCGCAACATACAGCGGGGAATCAAACGAGCTTGTTAAGAATGCCGGTTGTGGTAGGCGAATCCGACATTTATTTTCAAACACGTGAATTTGCCTTTCATTGTCTTCGGATTATGCCGTATGGAGGAGAGTATTCGCAGAATTTTGAGTTTATGAAAGCGTCTCAGAACGAGGGCGATTGTCCGTATGAAAATTAAAAGTCCATGTTCCCGTGTTTTTGTGTGGGGTCGCATTAGTTTGTTTTTTTCTTTTAAATATACAACAGAGGTTTGAGGAAGTGTGCGGACATCCAAGTCCGCTGATTTTATCTCATAAATAGAGGATATGGAATGAGTGTTTTTCTCATATAATATTTATGAAACGACTCTAAGAATTTTCCATTTTGGTGAGCCTCTGGCGAGCTCAAACGGAAAATTCGGACGAGTTTCATAAATATTATATGAGAAAAACACTCATTTCATATTATATTTATCATATTACACACACGCACAAATTAGCCGCTTAGTATGACTTTTTTAACACATCACCTAACTTGAGTTGCAGACGGCACTTGGGAAAAACATCCTCGTATTACTAACAATCTTCATTTTTTGCTTCCAAAACATAGGTTATTACCCCTCATTGGAACGAGCTCATTCCAATGAGGGGTCATAACCTATGTTTTGGAAGCAAAAAGTGAAAATATAAAAAAAAATGAGCAGCGTTTTTCTTGTAGGTAAAAAATTAATACAATATAACCCACCCAAAATAGGACAGATAATGTAAATTCTCCCTACTGAAATTATGCAAATGTGACCCAGTTGTATTTTATTTAGCCAATCAAATTGTTCAGTTTGAAATTGACCAATGAAAGCTCCCAACTCTAATTATGCAAATTATGAAAATGTGGCCCAGTTATATTTTGTTCCGCCAATCAAATTGTCTACTTTTGAAATTGACCAATGAAATTGACGGAAGGCTTCATTTATCACTGATCAATATGAAAACAAAATATCAAATGTTTTATAGTGAACAAAACGGACGAGTCTTATGATAAAAAGTAAATACCTTTTGAAAGGCGATTTGGAAAGGTTATTTTCTGGTGGAGGTTGCTGTTTTTTCACTCGTTCGATGTGGATGGCGTGAAGAAAGAAATCATGGTGTTCTGCTTATTAGTGGTTCAAACCCGCATATACATCCACCTCGCACACAAAGTTACATTGATCTATTTGAGTGCTGCTTTTTTATGATCTTCATCTCACGAGTTTCGCACATTGGAAACAAGTACGGTAAACGAATCGCACACCTTTTCTACCAGCATGTTTCTTCTAATTGAACCTATTTTTCGTGTATACATTTCTCGTATTTTCTGCATTTGCAGTCACAACTTGTCAGCTGGCTGCCGGGTGCAATTTTTGCCTTTTCATCATTACTCGTCGCGTGTTTGTTAAAATTCCTTCCCGAGACAAAAGGGAGAGATCTTCCACAAACTATTGCAGAAAGGAAACAATGGAAAAAAACAGAAAGGAGTAGACATCTATGAAAACAAAAAGTCACGATTTTTGTGGAGATCAATAAAATCAGGATACGTTCTAATGCTTTATACAAGATCTTAATATGGGCTCTTTGCAGTACCATGGAATACAGCCAAAGCACTTGGAATTGAAGCTGTCATCTCGATAATAAATCTTACAAACTATTTACCAAATGAACTGGACGCCTACGTGATATACACATTGATCAGTTATTTTTTAACAAACCATATCACGATCCCCCCACCCCCCCCCCCCCCTCAATAGAATGTGCTCGTGGAGCTCGTTCTAGTGAAGGATCACATGGTATGTTTTTTTCGAAACTGCGTGAACAGTTTGAAAACAATAATTGAAATAACCAGGTTTTATATTGTGAGCGTTGGGTGTATGGTGGACCAAATATACAATAAACACAAGCAATGTGCCAGTCATGAGATAGATTTGCGGAACCAACGCTCACAGTTCTTATGTTTTAAGCGTAACGCAACGTTTTGTTTATACAAACGTCGCGGGGCGTACTGTACGTCGACGGTGCTCTTATCATCAATACAAATTAATGCTAACCATGTTTACGCGGAGTTAGTATGTTGCGGAGTCCGGCAGTAACTCGCCACTGCTCGGTGGTTCTCTCTGGGTACTCCGGCTTCCTCCGCCTGTTAAACTGACCAAAATACCCCTGGCTGTCGAAAGTGACGTTAAACCCCAAGAATAAAGAACAAATTCAGAAATGTTTATTTATTCTAAAAAGTGTTGTTTTGCTTTTTGCTTGACTCGTCCTCTAGCTGTGTTGGGTAACTGAAGATAATTGCGACTCCGCGATTGATTGTTATTTTTAACACAATCACCACTCACTGTGTGTGGTTGTGCTCATAGAGGACAGGTAAACAGCGGTTCTAGCAAAACAAAAAACAAAAAACGCGTGGTTGTTTTTCCACCTTATATTGGTTTGTGAGTCTCAAAGGGCAGTCTTTCTCATCCTCTCACAAACCTTATATCGGTTTGTGAGAGGATGAGAAAGACTGCCCTTTGAGATTACAGGCCAGTAGTATGAACATCGATTTGTCTTTATCGGAAATATCGGATATCCTGTCGGTGGAAACTAGCTTTTTATACATATAATTCAAGTACTCCAAGACACAAATGTGAGATGCACTCTTAAAATCCCCCTTTATATTTGTTATTTATTTTAAGATTATATTTCGAAAAACATCGTGCAAAGCTGTTGTTTCCAGAATTTTAAAACAAAACGCTTCTGCCTCAGATGCTCTGGAACATTTCCGAAAACTCTTACGTGAGTTTGGACCTATTTACAACCAGTAACGGTTTTATGCATCAACGTAAACATATACGAAAATCAAGTGTTACCAAGTTCGGAAACCCTTTTCTCTCACAACCAGTCTAGACGCTGACTGAAAACCTTTCAAGATGTCAGTATGCCAAGTGCATCATTTGTGAAGGTAAACGAAATATCAATGAATGAACAGAGTGATATTTTGAACTGCGGATCGTATCCTCTGTTATCACATAAGTACAATTAAATAGCTCATTGCGGTAAATATTGACCACGTCACGACAATTCGTCTCTTGAGTTCCAATGTGTTCTATGTGCCTACTGGCACATAGAACACATTGGAACTCAGGGGACGAATTACGGGAATGACGTTAGAAGTCAACGTCGATGTGGTAGCATTATAACTGTTTTGGTTTCGGGGGTGAAATTTAATTAATCTTCTGTCACATTTCATTTTCTGTTTACCTAATGCAAAAGTAGACAATTTGCAGAAACATTTCCCGAATAACACAAATTTTCATTTTTGTCTCCTAAAACATAGCTTAGACCCCTCATTGAAAGCAGCTTAATTAAGCAATCATTTTGTTTTAACGGCGCTGGCCTACTTTAGTCGTTCCGTTAGGTAGAAAGTGAAATTACATTACACATTATGCGACACAAAAAGGGGTCTCAAATTCGTCACAATTTGGCATGAAATTTCTGAATCTCGATCACTAAAATCATTCATAGGGGAGGTAAATAGGAAACCGCGAGTTCTTAGAGATCCCCTATATAATTGTTATTATCTTTCAAGACGATAAGTATACAAACAAAGGTGTACATAAAAGACGTACTTTGAAATCTCGCCAGCTGCACTTTTTTTCGCGGGAACCCCGGGAAGTGAAGCAGCGCCTGTTCACTGCGGTAAACAGGCTCTGGTTTACTGGTAAAATAGGGCCCAGTCACCAGTGCTTGGGAGGTGCAAACCCTCTCTAAAATGGGCAACATGGCTTATTAACGCTCACCCCTTGTCTTAAGTTGATATTCGTGTTGTGGTCATGGTTAGCCATTGTGCAAGAATAAGTGACCTTAAACACCAATAAATAAATAATAATAAATAAATAATAACACCTACAAAGCGGTTGGTAAAGCGTCTCATTTCGGAACAGACTGAAGTCCTTCAAAAGACTGAGAGGTTTTGATTTTTCACATTCTGTTTCTATTTGGTTTCAGGAAAAAACAATCGGTTTTGGTTCAGTTTTTTTTATAAATACATATAGTAATACTATTTCAGGCTCCTTGACTAGGAAAAAATCTGCTCTAGTTCGTATGATACCACTCACCACAAAAAGCCCTGCCTGCAAGTATATCCATCCGGTGCAGCATAGTTGCGCGATAGCTTAGTAGTTATGGAATTCCACTTCAAACTGATAGGTTCCTAGGTTCTATCCCCACCAGGGATAACTGCGTTATGTCTTTAGGCAATGCACTAAATCCCAATTGCACATGTGGGAGTACGGTGGCGGTGGCGTGGTGCATTAAGGAGTACTGTATGGGGGGGGGGGTACGGTGGCGTGGTGCATTAAGGCGTACGGTATGGGGGGGGGGGGTACGGTGGCGCGGTACATTAAGGCGTACTGTACGTCGGTGGTGCACTTGTCTTTCACCAATGCCAACTCAGTCTATACGAAGTTAGAGCGCTGGGAGTCTGACACTTACTCGGCGTTGCTTTTGGTTCTGTCCGGCTTCCTCCACCCGCAAACTTTTCCGACGCGAGTTTATCCTGGCTGTCGAAAGAGTAGCTAAACCCCCAATAAAAATTGTCTTAGACTAATTTCCATGTGATCACTATTGGGGGTTCTAAGAGATCCGGTGTGGCAGGAATGATAGTCCGTAGGAAAATTAGTCCCTCTGGACTATTATTCCGCGGAATTATAGTCCTAGGACTAACATTCCTAGGAATAGTAGTCCGCCGGACTACTATTCCTAGGAATGTTAGATCTAGGACTATAATTTCGTGGAATAATAGTCCAGAGGGACTAACGTTCCTACGGACTATCATTCCTGTCACACCGGTCCTAATCCTAGTGAGTAAGAAATAAGATGAATTAGGTTGTCCGTGTATCCCGATAAATTCTCTATTTTGATTGGTCAGAATGCCTTGGACAAATAGACATGGCAAAGGGTGCGCCCAACATCCAAGGAATATGAGAGCGTGCAACATCCAAGGTATAAGCGCACACGAAACATCGGGGGTATATGGTTTCAATGAAAGATTGTCGATTCCGCTCGCCTCATTATACTCGATTAAAAAAAACGAAAATAGTCACAAATACCATCAGGTTTCTGACAATACAATCATAAAAATACAATAAGCGCAAATAATTGATCTCCTGAGTACCAATTCGTTCTATGTGTCAGTAGGCACATAGAACACATTGGAACTCAGGGGACGATATGACAACAAAATTATGTTCACTCCTTTCCTTAACGACCCAAGGGATGTAACTCTATCTGTTGTCTTCTGCGATTATCAAAAACAAAATTATTATCACGAATTCGGTTCAAATGATTGTGGAGCTGAGAAATGTGTCCACAAATTAATTTCCACTATGTTTGTATTGTGTTTCAAACGGGACAGAAACGTTATCTCCGCCAACATGTATGGTATATGGAGATTTAATACCTGGATGTCTCATTTAAACACCTCGCCTGCGGCTCGGTGTTTAAAAACCGACATCCAGGTATTAAATCTCCATATACCATACATGTAGGGGGTATAACTTATAGTAACAAATGAATAAAGTTCATTTAATCTATGTTGTGCACTCATAGTCCAATTTTCTTCATGATGGACTCGTTCGGTGGACGAATCAAGGGAGAGAGTGTGACAATGAAACCATTTGCAGGGTAGACGACAGTCCATACCAGTAACTTGTCCAGTTCGCTCCAGAAAGATATACACATGAAACTTAATTAAGCACCCACTGTTTTTTCTCAGTGGTGTTAATTGAAACTACTATTACTTTCATGCTATCTTGCAGCTGGCCAAAAGTGATTGTTTGCGGAAAGAATGGTCTATTGACAAATGACAGACAACACAATAATGAAAATATGCAGTATTTTAATGGCGCTAATTAGACATAGCTGTCACTAATATTTCTGACGGAAAAAAATGTTCTCCCGACAAGTATGGTGCTGGAGCGGTACACGATGAAACAATGCGGGTAATTACTGACAAAAGAATGCAACTTGTGATCTCCCGAACACAATAGCAGTGTCGGACGTCAGTAGAGAGCTTGTACACCACGTTCCCGGATGACAGCCTGAACCCTTTTCCTAATGGTACCAGTGAGCCTTCTGATACGGTCCAGGGCAACTACTACCACTCCTCATGCAATGCAGCATTCAAGTCGGCCAAATTATGTACAGGCAGATCCAACTGCTTGCACTCGACGTCCAAGAAAGTCCCAGATATGTTCTAAGAGATTCAACTCGGGGCTCATTGCAGGCAAGATAGTGTTGTAATAGCGTTGTTCTGAAGGAATACTCTCACAGCATGGGGACGATGTGGCCTTGCATTGTCGCCCATGAATTCAGGGCGTGTAGCCAACGAGTGGTTGTCAAAATGAAGCACAACAACCCGATTGAGAATGTCCCGGATGTACTGATGGCCATTGAGATTCACTCGTACAGTCACCATATCAAGTTTACAATCATGAGAGAGGCAACCCCAGATCATTACTGATCCTCCACCCGGGCAGGAAAGCAGTATCTCTACGCCACCACACTCTCACGCGCCCATCTGTGATGTGAAGAAGGAACGTACTCTCGTCTGACCAATGGACTCTCTTCCACGTCCTGAGATTCCAATGTTGTCGTGCCATACACCACTCCAAGCGTCGTTTTTGATGCTGATCGGACAGAGCTGGACGCTTGATGACCATTCTGTACCTCATTCCCAGTGTTTTGAGAAGCTTTCGGACAGTTCTGTTGCACAAAGGGCTGTTGGGGAGCCCAAGACATTTCAAGTCTCCACTTGAAGCAAAGGGTTCACGCCTAACAAGGCGAGGTAGACTCCGCTCTTCCCGAGGAGAGGTCTTTTGGGGGTGTCCATGCCTTGATGTAAAGACCTTATCCAATAAATAAATTTTAAAAGTCGACTGCATATACAGAATGAAGAGAGTGGATTACTATTTAATCACAGCGCCATATATTCCCCACTCGAAATGTATCTACAGTTGTACATAACAACACAAAGAACACTTGCAAACTTTCTTCAGATTGACCACCGGTTCTTCACGGTGGTCCACGTGATGCTTTGTACAAGCTCTTATTGTGTTTTGTCCTCTGAAAGTTGTGAATAATTACTAAGTGAAAAAAATCTATCCCCCTGAGATTCAGTAGTATTCCACCCTTAGCCATGGCATACTGAAATCTCAATATTTCCTTTATGTTTGATCGGTTACTTTCGTGATTTTACTGTCGACCTCCCTAATAGTTCATTTTATCATATGACTCGTCCGTTTTGTTCACTTCAAAACATTTGATATTTTGATTTCATATTAATCAGTGATAAATAAAGCCTTCCGTCAATTTCATTGGTCAATTTCAAAACTAGACAATTTGATTGGCTGAACGAAATACAACTGGGCCACATTTTCATAATTTGCATAATTAGAGTTGAGAGTTTTTATTGGTCAATTTCAAAACTGGACAATTCGAATGGCTAAACGAAATACAACTGGGTCACATTTGCATAATTTCAGTAGGGAAAATTTACGTTATCTGTCCTATTTAGGGCGGGTTATATTGTATTAATATTTTACCTACAAGAAAAAAGCCATTATTTTTTTTTATATTTTCACTTTTTGCTTCCAAAACATAGGTTATGACTCCTCATTGGAACGAGCTCTACGAGCTCGTTCCAATGAGGGGTCATAACCTATGTTTTGGAAGCAAAAAATGAAAATGTTTAGTTATACGAGGATGTTTTGTCCAAGTGCTGTCTACAACTCAAGTTAGGTGATAGGTTAAAAAGTCATACTAAATGGCTAATTTGTACGTGTGTGTGTCATATGATAAATAGAATATGAAATGAGTGTTTTTATCATATAATATTTATGAAACTCGTCCGAATATTCCGTTTGGGCTCGCCAGAGGCTCGCCAGAACGGAAAATTCTTAGACTCGTTTCATAAATATTATATGAGAAAACACTCATTCCATATCCTCTATATATTTTGTATTGCACAGCGCAAACACTCTTGTGTATTTCAGACTACTTCATTCGTCTACAGTTAGAAGCACATTAACTAACAAGCATTTTTGCGCTAATTGTGACAGGACTAGTTTCAACTGTAGAAAAGTGACGCTCCATATAGTGCACTGTCGGGATAAGTTTAAAAAAAAAACAGAAATGGCACCTTATTATGTCCATACTGACACATATTCCAGTTCCGAAAACCGAAACACTATTTAAATGTTGCATAATGTACGGAGTTGGCAATCGGTAAAAATTGCAAACACAATGTGGCGATAGGGATGGGTGGGTGGATTCAGTGTGCAAAAATTGTTTTTTCTCATGTCGTGCAATTATTGTCCTAATTCAGATTTATGACTAATAAACTCAGAATGATATAAATCAGTACCTGTGCCTATTATGAAGCAATGGGAATAGTTTTCAGTCTGGGGGAGCGGTAGCTCAGTGCTTACGGAATTGGACTTCACTCCAAAATGTCCGCGGTTCTAACCACGCCAGTGGCAATTGCGTTGTCCTCTTGTGCGAGGCACATCATCCCGATTGGTGTGTCGTGGAGTCTCGCAGTTGCTCGCCGTTTCTCTGTGGCTCTCGCGGAGTATTCCAGCTTCATCCATACAGTACATGGAGAGTGTATTATCACTAAATCACCCGCAGAGTGGAGATTCCACGCAAGCGATAATTGCAAATTTGTTGCAAAGCATAACAAGCACAAGCGATGTTTCAGCCAATGGACCTCCGGGTTTAACCCGGAGGTCCATTGTCTGAAACATTGCTTGTGGTTTTAGTCGATAAAAACAAAATACGAAAGTTATAGTTTGGGTGATAACTCCACTCCGCGGGTGATTTAGTTACAATCCACTCTCCACGTACTGTACATACACGCCAAGGTCCGCCTACTATGTATCCGCAGTCACACCCATCCCATCACAATGGGAATGGCATCACATCATGTCCGCTCACTTAGGCTATCTCAACAACACACCTGGCATTTATTAATCAGCCTCGACATGACGTCACGTGATATCCGACACTGAGATCCGGTAATCACTTTTCTTATACTACTTTAACATTTACACTACGCGGGCACAGAAGTGACATTATTACATAAATGTCTAGTTTATGTTAAATTTAATAGTTTGTTTACGGTTGGTTTCAACCCTTTACTTAACTTCATTGTTTGGCGTCAAAACCTAGTCTAGGACCTGTCATTGGAACGAGCTCAACGAGGGGTCATAAGCTATGTTTTTGCGACAAAAAATAAAATAATCATGATAAGTAAATGGTGATTTTTTTGTGAATGGCGCTGGCCAGTTATGGCCGTTATGTTTGGTAAAGGGTTAAGAAAATGTACTGGGCAACACGTCTAACGTTATTAGCGAACTGTAACTGGATTGGCAAAAGCTCGTGCCAGTTAATATCTCTGTATGAAAGAGAACACATACTCAGTAACGTTGGAACTTTGTATCCATTAATTCAGATGATCATCTCTTGGGGTAAATCTTTGTCGTGTGTGGTATGACTTTTCTCAAGTCTTCTTGCAGTCTTTCAGAATGTTCCTCAAGAATGTTGTTGAGGTACTCTTTGGGTTTTGATACTATAATGAGGCCAGATCGTCTCAACCCAATTTCAGATGGGCGTAATGAGCTTTGTGTACACAATGGGCCAATACCGGAGATCAAAAAGGTTTCGGGTACGTAATGAGATTCCATGGACATAGTAGAGTAATTCTTCCCGGTGTGACTCGAATGGAAGTTCGTAGGAAAATTAGTCCCTCTGGACTATTATTCCGCGGAATTATAGTCCTAGGTCTAACATTTCTAGGAATAGTAGTCCGCCGGACTACTATTCCTAGAAATGTTAGACCTAGGACTATAATTCCGCGGAATAATAGTCCAGAGGGACTAACGTTCCTACAGGACTTCCATTCCTGTCACACCGGCGTAATGAGTTTTGCGAGGACAACGGGTCAATTTTTGCGGACGTAATGTGTTTTGCGGACACAATGGGCAAGCTGATGCGGACGTAATGGGATTTAGGGCAACAATGGGCCAATTTTATTGCACCTAAGGGATTTTGTTTACACAGTGGGCGAGATTTCGTGGACATAATAGGATTTCTGGACAAAATGGGTCAATTTGCTGCCGACGGGAGTCAATTAGTTACGGACTTAAATATCTTGCGGACACAATAAGCATAATTCTACGAAATGCACCAATATTTGTTACTTGTTGAGGACATAATGTGCTGCGGACGTAATGGACTGCTGTGGATAAAATGATTATGGACAGAGAGGGGATAGTTTTGTAGTTTGAACGTCGTGAATCGAAAAATGCAAAAAGATGTAAAATGCTGCGGATGTAATGGGCTGCTGTGAGATCATTAACAGAGAGGGGGTGTTTTTTTTTTTTGTGTGGAGACAGTCTTGAATCGAAAAATGTTAAAAGAGTGGAGCGTGTATGTACATGAATTATTAAATACATTAATACACACATGTCCTAAGCTTTTTCTATGCACTGACATGCGTGTCAGCGTGTCAACAAATTATATAACCACAAATCACCATTCGGCCTGGAACATTGTTGTCACCTCCAGAATAATTCGAAACAGTGGTTCGTTTCTAACGACTTTTCAGAACTTTACTTTTACCACAAAGTCTTTACTGAGCTCAAACAAGCGCGTCGTTACGGTAAAACTTTTGAACACAGATTTTCAGTACGGAATAGAGAAATGGAAAATGATCGCAAGAAGAAAGAGTTTATTTCGAAGATGTCGCAAGAAGAAGATAATCTCATCAAACGTTTGGAAGAAATTGAAATTGACGACATTTGGCGAAAATTAGGAAAGTGTGGAAAATTTCAAATGTCGCAAATAGCTTTTCTATTGTTATGCTTTATCGCACAGTCGTGGCAGAGTTTAGCAATTGTTTTTATAGGTAAGAAACGGATAGTACAGTAATACATTACGGCCTCAGTGAGCTGCTCACATTCCACGGGCGAGCAACATTTCCACGTGAACAGTAGTATTAAATTCTAAACACTAATTATAGGAAAACTAAAAAAAAATGTAATAAATTTACAACCCGATACTTCATTAACCCATTACCCAAGGTAACGGCCAAAATCGGTTAGCGCGATTCTCAAAAATCGCCAATTAATTTTCATTATATTTTTCATTTTTTGTCTCAAAAACATAGGTTATGACCCCCTTTTGGTACGAGCTCGTTCTAATGAGGGGGTCATAACTAATGTTTTTGAGACAAAAAATGAAAACATTACTTATTCAAGGATTGTGTCGTCTCCATTTCATTTTAGATAAAGTGTTAAATAAAAGTTTGCTTATGATTATTATTACCAAGTAAACACGTGGATAACGACGAATTCACGGTGACTGTACTGCGTAATTATAAAAATCGTTTTTTCTCCCACCACTCTGTCACTTGAGATACGCACACTCTGGCTGATATACTTGGGTGAGTCAGATCTTGATTAATGAGGTATCGCTCTGTGGTCCTTTATATATTTAAACCCATTCCAGGTATTTATCTCACAATCGGGGAGTTTTGGCACTGTTACGTAACTAAAGTTTAATGTATCTGGGCCCTTGTTCCGAATCCGTATCAAGGCCCCCTGATACAAGCGCGTGATTCTGCTGTTTCCAAAAACAACGGCATTAACAACATTTTTCGATCGCTTCGCGTTTTCCCCTTCAGAGAAAACAATATTAGGTGAGGTGAAGCCGAACCTAATATTGTTTACTCTGAGCCGCATATGACGCTGTATCTGCCAACTAAACGCCCTGTAATGTATTTATTATGCACAGCATTCTAAAATGACACTGGCGAAGTTAACTCAACGAAAAGTTAAATTTTGCGCACTTTTCGGCATCTTGGGCTGGTTTGTAGCCAATTATTGGTATTTTCCTGAACGGTCGAGTCGAGGTTTCTCTCTTGAAGTTTATGATTAGCTTTCGCTATTAAATGTGAAAACCTCCACCTTAATAAACGATGAATGGTATAGTTTAAAGTATAATAAACCTTTACACCAAGAGGGATATTTAATTCACCAGTAATTATTGCATAAGTAACAACCAAATTCACGTTGACGAAACACACAGTTGCTCCACTTCGCAAGACAGCATTCAGTTAAGTGAATCCTAGTGACGTAATGTCTGAAGTGTAACGTCATCACTGACCTCCATATGGAGATTAATGAACGCTATTCTATTTTTCAGTTTGCGTCTTTCCATCGATAAGGCAAATGAAAAAGTTCCTCTTATAATAGTTTTATAACACATTTTGTGGTCAATATTGTGAGATAAATTTGTCATCACCACAGTGTGTGTCTCCGGAAATTCAGATCAAGTGTCGTTGTATCACAGAATCACATTTCGTGTCGCCCTAACGGGCTCGTCGAAATACTGTTCTGTTCCTACAACTCGACTTGATCTGAATTCCCGGAGACACACAAGGTGGTGATAATTTGTATTGAACTAATATTTATATCACAATATTAAATGCTGTTTGGAATACGTCCCGTAATCAGATGTTGATGAAGCGGTCAGCGGGGTTAATTGAACGCCAAACACTGCGAATCAGCGAACAAACTCGTGTTTGAAATAATATTGTTTTTAATATATAACTCAGTGATTGTGCCTAACTGTGACAAATTCACAGTGCAGGAGATGTCAAAATATTAAAAACTAATATACAAAGATGTCAATAACGTGAATATATAAAGCAAAATGTATGAGGGAGTGTGTGGCTTAACGTTCTCTGGTTTTGCTGACAACTTTTTGTTTTTTTCTTTGTCTTGCGTTTCGAAATAAGTAACAGAAGGATAGGTCGGTAGCAGGTCGATTGGGTTTGTACTTTGACTATTATTGTAGGTCTAACAGCCTAATGGAAATAATATCTTGAACTTGACTCCACCTGAATGACGCTTTTTACAGAAGTTGTGTGGCTTTGAAAATTTAATCATCTAAACTCCTTACCCAAAATAATAACCAGAACCAGTCAGCGTAATTCACAAAAAAAATCAACTTTTAATTTCCATTATTTTTTGCATTTTTTTTTGTCTCAAATATATTGCGTCGGACCCCTGGTTGCAACTAGCTCGTTGAGGTCGTACCAATAATGGTTCATACTTGTAAGCTATGGTTTTGACGGAAAAAATGAAAACATTTGGTTATTCAAGAATTGTATTTGCAAGTGCCCTCTTCCTTCCGTGTGAGGTAAATGGTTAACAAACAGGCTGTTACTTGTTCGATTTTATATCAGCTTTGATATCAGTCCCACCGATGATAACGTGTTATCTCCGGCTGATATCATGGCTGACATACAGAGATTATTACCATTATGTGGATGTACAAAATATGTATCCGAGTCGAGCTCCAGGTTCTGAGGGCAGATCACGACGAGTCGAAGACGAGTCGTGATCTACCCTTTGTACCCGGAGCGTGACTCGGATACATATTTTGTACATCCACATAATGGTAATAATCATTTTATCTTACAATATATTGGGGATAAGTCAAGAATCTAGACGAATATATAACGAACTATTTATTCGTACGGATGAACAAAAAGAAAACAAAATGGAACTCACGCGAAAGGAACGTGCTTGTATCCGACCCCCTGATACAAACATCTGTATCAGGGGCTTGGATACACGACAGTTGCGGAGTTAATACAGACAAAATACATGTTGATTGTAAGATAAAAAATAGGGAAGAAGCTAACCCCTTAATCAAATCACACCGGCATCTTCATTTGAATATTTAGTAATCTCATGATCGTCTACAGTTTGTAATCAAATATGGCGTCTCATCTCGACTTAATGGGCAGAGCTATCCATCCTACCACCGCATCAGCCTAGTATGGCCACCCTTCCCATCCAATCACACGTCATATAACGTTATCAAAATCCATAATTTCAAAACTGATTCAACTCACTTCATTGTGTTAAACCATAACTAGTGTGAGCTGGTGCTCGTTCTCGAAATATAAACCTTGATATCTACGGAACTTTTTTATGCTCTTTCATAATTTATTTTTCACTCCGCTCAATTGGAAGTGCAGTAAATTTCATCGCATAAGCAGTAGTTTGATTACGATAACGTCATGTGGAGTGTGAGGAAGAAAAATCAGCCCCGAGAAGTGTAAGGGTAGAATGGGAAAATCTCACCATCTGGGAAATATATTTAACCCAGACACTAGACTTTTGTTGCGGTTAACCCTTTGAACACTCCTTTCCTAGAATGATGTCGCCCTTGTGTGCACTTACAGTGAGATAGGTCAGGCCACTATCAATACACAGACAGGACAAAATAATATTTGCAGGCTGCAACCGTCTGGCTGCAGACGGCAATTGTTATTTTATCATCAATTCCCCATGTATTGACCTTTTATAATAAGACGAAATTATTCTTGGAATGAAAAATCGGTCTTACTTTTCCAAATGGTTAACCCTTTACCCAACGTAACGGCCAAAACCGGCCAGCGCTATTCTCAAAAATCGCCAATTAATTTTCACTATTTTTTTCATTTTTTGTCTCAAAAACATAGGTTATGACCCCTCGTTGGAACGAGCTCGTCGAGCTCGTTCCAATGAGGGGTCATAACCTATGTTTTTGAGACAAAAAATGAAAAAAATTAGTTATTCAAGAATTTTTTTTGCAAGTGTCGTCTGCTTTTCATGTTAGGTAAAGGGTTAAGTATAGTTCCTCGGTGGCGGGGTTAACAAACTTTCCCCAATGGTGACAGTTACCCATTCTATCCATACACCACTAAAGGGTAGGGTGATGTTTCTCCCATCATGTCTCGTGTCGGGGTTAACAATCTTTCCCCAATGGTGACAGTTACCCATTCTATCCATACACCACTAAAGGGTAGGGTGATGTTTCTCCCATCATGCCTCGTGTCGGGGTTAACAAACTTTCCCCAATGGTGACAGTTACCCATTCTATCCATACACCACTAAAGGGTAGGGTGATGTTTCTCCCATCATGCCTAGTGTCGGGGTTAACAATCTTTCCCCAATGGTGACAGTTACTCATTTTACCTCTACGCTATTCTAGGGTGACTTTTCTTCCATCATACCTCGTGTCTGGCTTAACAATCTTTCTCGGATGGCGAGAGTTACCCATTCTAGCCCCCCTACACCTCTCATGGGGGATTTGTATTCCATCACCCCAACCTGATGACCCATCACACTCTGCATTACAACACACATAGTTTTCCCCGGAGGTGAGATTGGCCCACCCAACCATTCAAGAAAAATAATAGTCTCGTTCGTGTGAGAAAGGTTTGATACCCAAAAGAGATATTTTTACACTTGCGTCACGACATTTCGTAGATAAAAGGTTGCAAATCAAGAATGATTAACATATGATAATTATCTGTCCGTGTGTACATTACACTGACATTCCGTTATTAGAACTAGAGCTAAAAAAGAGACGTTCAATATGGTGCACTGCAAAATGCGCTATAGGACTTCTATAAGGACTGCCTTTGGTCAGTTCAAAATTACTATATGACTTCCCGTAGGACTGTCATTGGATTTCTAAGTTACCCAGGTGAGACTCTATAGGGACAAGATTCATTATATTCCAATAGTAAATTTTGTCCCTCTAGGTTCGCACATGGGTATGGGGAATCCAGTGTTAAATGTTTGTCCCTATAGTGAGGGCCCTCACCACTGACGCATACATTTTGTTTTATCTTTTCTGTACGTTGCAAAGAGATCGGTGCTTTCACCTCATGGGTAAGCTTATGAAATATATTGGTAACAAACCTCGATACACCTACGTTGGCACAACGGTATTAGTTCGCTATATGTTTTCACCAACTGCGCTATCAAATATTTAAATGCACAGAACGAGACTTATCGCATTATAAGTACACCTCAATGGGAAAAACTGATAGCGTCGTATGATTGAAGCACTCGAGCGAAAAAGTGTGTGAACCCTATAAGCATAAACACTTCAAGTGAACAGATATGTATTTTGTGTTGATGCCAATAAATTCCACTTCGCTCTCATTTTACACCAAGTTAGCTACAAATTGCGTATAAAAGTACACTGAGTCAAAAAAGAAAGTATAATAGAAACAAATGTGAAACATAGCATAAAGGATGACATATAATAGTTCTAATGTTGCATGTTTGTGGACAAGAAGTCGTGCAAAGAGTTTAATGACATGTTGTTGTTGTCCACCCAACCGCATACTATTTTGCTACGGATTTCAAATAGCACGTGTTACCCGAGAATGTCAAATTGAATGGGTGACCGACGATTTTCTTTGTGTTGTGTTGTGCTAGAGAGCCTGGATTATTGAGAAAATATTGAGAAAAAAATGCCAAGGTTAAAAGAAAATCGGAGGCTGCGTGCCATTGTTATGCATGGGTCTGGAATATCTTCAGGTGAGCTCGCTGCTGAGTACCGAGTCACTATTGCAATCCAAGTGGCAAATGGTGGACACACACGCTATCGACTGCATGTGTAAATTTTTCATTTCACCCCACGTCTGAATTGCGACGTCCTGACGTGACGCTGTACGAACATGAAATTATGCAAATTCATATAGCTAGACTCGAAATATGAATTTACAATAATTTGTTTGGGCTTAAAGTCGATAATACTAAAGAAAGTGCACCTCAAAGTTATTATACTTTCTTTTTTGACTCAGTATATTATCAGTGAAGAGAACCACTATCAAACCCTCCCCACACTCTCAAATTCCATGTACGTTTGTGTGAAATCGCGTGTACGTATTGGAAGAGTTTGTGCATTTTTTCTAGGTACGTCTGTTGAGTATGAAGTATGATCAAAACCACTCTGTTTAAATAATTTGATAGGCCTGAAATGGTTTGTGTAGTTATCTTCATGTATTTGGAGAGAGGATATCAGTAATTATCTATTCTCTCCATGTATTCGACACGTCCATTGAATACGGATGCACAGTATACTGATCAACTGATACTTACAGGTATTCGAACTAGTATCGATTAATATTATAATAATAATAATAGTACAGTTAAAACTAGAAGTCCTGTCACGAAATGCTTATCTAGGCTTAATTGTGCGTAGGAACTGCGCGCGATTGCCATATGAAATGACATCCCAAGCATGGCAGGTTCTCCTGGTTACTCATAGCAAACACAGGCAATGTTTCGGCCAATGGACCTCCGGGTTACCCGGACGTCCATTGGCTGAAACATTGCTTGTGCACAGGCGATGTGTACATAATTTGATAGCCTTACTATGGTCATAACGCGTAGATTAACGCGCAGATCAACGTGCTATTTGTGCGCATTTCATGACAGGACTTCTAGTTTTAACTGTATCCCTCTACCTGACGAATCATCCGCATACACCCGAGTAATATACGAATTGTGCAGTTGAACAAATATTATTTTTATAAACATTCAACAAAGCAATATCATGAGACCTCCTAATTCGAACGAGTTGAATGAGCTCGGTTCAATGAGGGGTAATTTGGTACGATTTTCTTAGATTTGTTTTTAAATTCGATAAACTAATATTTAAAAAAAAATAAATTTGGATATCGCCTGCGTTAGGTAAAGGGTTATTCGAACTGTAGCATCAAGACATAATGATTTGTTCCGACTGTGATGGCTCAAGTCCCGATTATGGTACATATGTTCAGATATCTGAACAGTCTTTCGATATACCGATATACCGAGACATTTTAATGAAATCCGACATCTGTATTCAGTTTCGAATGCCATGCAGCCATACTACTGAAGAGTTCCACTTTCGAGTTTTTCTTGATATTTCGAGACCATGTCTATAATTGTCTATGGGTGTTCATTAATCTATTTAAAAAAAAAACAAACAATCACTTAAGCTAACATCTGACATTTCCAAATCCAAATGTTTTTGTCGTCTGTACATAGCAATCAATTAACTTCGTCAATGTTGATTGCATCGGTATTATTGACATAAACTGTGAAAAGCGGAGGACTGAGAGCGGAGCCTTGGGAGGTATTACCAATAACTTCAACGACATCCGATGTAGCGCTGCTGGTTGACTTTTATTTTGCCGGCGCGGTCTAACAGGGACGAAGATGGATTTCGTATTAGTTCTCTAGGTAGACCCATTTGAGGCCAGACTGAGCCGAATGCTTTTTCGATATCGAATAGGAGGGCGAATCCTATATTCATTTTCTTCTCGAGAGAAGAGGAATTTCGTTTTTTTTCTCATTAATTAAAACAAACTGATTATTTTTTAAAAGTGTTATCAATGATACGTTCTTCTCGAAGACGGTGGGTTTTCCCGATGATATCAGTAAAGGCGTTAGCCTTTTCTTTGTCATTAAAAACGAGAACGGCCCGTACGGTGGGGTTTTAAATTGGGCTTAGAGCGGCTTCATCCAATTCGACAGCTGTTGTTGTTTCGGTATTTCCGGAATATGGATATCAATTTGGCTGCCAGTTGCATGTCTTCCTACATTTCGCGGATTCCGTTTTGTAAAACGTTTTTGATCTCTTTACATACTCGGTTATATTTTGCCTTACTAGTGGCTTTGATGAGTAGATTAGGTTTCATTTTGAACAGGGTGGGTGTGGGGGGGGGGGGGTGTTTTTATTTGATCAGCAGGAGGGTTTTATTGGAGATTTGTTTTAAAATTCAGAGCAGTAGTGTATAATTGCCGAGTTTTAATTCAGTAAAGTTTCTCGCGATTTTCGAGCTTTTTTTCCCGCGAAAAAGACCTCGCAAAATGGGCAAATATTCCAAGAGATGACACGCGATATTGTCGAGTCGGAAATCTGATGAGAAATGTAATCGTCGAAAGAGATACTACGAGGATCTGTCCCGTCTTGTCGATCGAAACCGAGCAAACATAAAATCGTAGAAAATCTTGGACAATCTTAGAAAATGTCGAGCTCACCTAGTTCTGGCTCAATTCGAGAATTCATTGCATTTGTTGCCGGTGATGACAGTGAAGATACCGGAAATCCAAGATGAAAAATCCTAAGTTGATGACAAACATCAAACCATGTATTTTTGTTTTGGGTTTATAAGTGTTTCCTCGCTCGATTTCGCGAAGATTTCTCTGATGTGAAATTACGAATTGCAAGTCAAAATGTCAAAACCTGTAATTTTTGTCCATTTTTCCAAGTGTGTCATCAATTGATTTCGTCGATTTGGCGGGGATCACTAGTATGTGAAAGATTCCCAATCATCAACATTGCAAAAAATATGTAATTTCTCGGCGGTGTTTTCGTGTGTTTTACTGCTTGAGAGGACGATCCGTTTGAGATTTCTCGGATGAGAGAGGAGATTTCCCCATCCCATCAATTCGATCGGTCGCGGTTATGTCTGTCGTGTAATATCTCTTCAATGGATGCAAGCCAGAAATTAAGCAGACTGTCATCTGCAAATTGAGGTCCCCAGAGGGTGAATTTAGTGATGCTACCCTGCACAGCAGGGTAGCAACACTATATTTACCCTCTGTCGACATCAGTCTGAATCAGGTCTCAAAACTAAACAGAAAGAGGTGCCCAGAGGATAAATTGGCAAACTATATGGGATAGCATCATCAAATTCACCCTCAGGAGACCTCATTCTGCAAATGTCAGACTGCTTATTTTCAGGCCTGAATGGATGTGATCGATTCGATAGGGATCTCGGTTGTGTGAGGTTTCAACCCCGTGGCATACGAATGGTGCATGCTTTGATCCAAATGAGATGAATGAAAATACAAGAAATTCCTGAACGTACTGTGATAGAGCAGAGGTTCTCCTCTCTTATGACAACCAACAGGACTGTGATCGCGATGGATATATACCTTTCTGTGAAGATGATAATGAGATACTTTCTCGGAGAGATTTGTGAAAGTACTCCGACAAAGATCTGACTACTATTACTACTCCATTTCTGGAGAGCGAAGTATGACAAACTTTCAGTAAGCGATTCCTGAAAGTACTGCGACAGAGTCGAGATCTGACTACTATTACTACCCAGTTTCAGGAGACTGAAACATTGCAAACTTTTGACAAGAAATTCGTAAACGTACTGTGCCAGAGTAGAGGTATGTCTACTATTATTGTCCAATTTCTGGAGAGTGAAACATGACGAAACTTTCAGGTAAGAGATTAGTGAACAAACTGCAGCAAAACGGAGATCTGCCACAAGGTTGAAATCTCACACAAGCGACAGATCTCTGTCGAATCGACCGCATCCATTGAAGAGCCACAACAAAACATAAATAACCACAATCGATCTAATTGGGGGTAGGGGGATCTCCTCTCTCATCCGGGTCGGCATCACAAGCAGAAACACTCGAAACCATCGCTGGAAAATTACATGTTTTTTTTGCAATTTTGACACTGGGAATCTTTCAGATACGAGAGACCGCCACCAAATTGACGAAATCCAACGATGAATAACTTGAGAAAACCGAGAAGGAATTACTCGTTTTGACATTTTGACTCGCGATTTGTAATTTCAAATCAGAGAGGTCCTGGCGCAATCGATGAAATCGACGAGGGAACACTTAAAAAGCCGACTGAACAATACATGGTTTGGTGTTTGTCTTCATCTTAGGATTTTTCATCTTGGATTGATGGTATCTTCACTGTCATCATCGCCATCTTGAGACACAAATCTCGGAATTTTCTAAGATTTTCTAAGATTTTATTTTTGCTCGAACTCTGGGACTCGGTCGACAATACGAGACAGATCCCCATAGTATCTCTAGCGATTTAACAGCCGATTTCCGACTCGAAAATGTTGCTCGAGACCCTTCACTGGGCTAGAATCGGCAAATATACACTACTCGGAGCCTTACTTCTCGTTGGGGGCATATATCGCTGAGATTTGTTTTTATGGATTCACCGAGGTTGCAGCAAGCAGTCCCGCGTTTTTGTTTCGCATTGCCGAGCTGATCTGCATGAAGTTTTGCTTCGACTATTGGTTTTATTGAGTTTTTCCTTTGGTGGAGGGTTGGTGCATAATTAGTATTGTGACATACACCTTTCAACTGACTTTATTTGAGTTTCTGCGTGTGGAGTGTGGGAACCTAGTCAGTATTGTGACGCAGACCAGGGGATGGTCACACCACAGTCATCGTCACCAACATATACTCTCGTGCTCCATGTCTATTAGAAATTTACTTTTGACAATCAAGTCGAGGATGATGGGAACATGGAAAAACACATTTTCACGCGGTGAAAAGTGGGAAACGGCTGCTGCGACCTGAAAATTGGTACGTTCTCAACCACCCTTTCCACCTCTCCAAAACGTGATCGAGGAAACGTCTGAGAAGTCACATTTCATTCTATCTTCCACTGTGCAATGTATACACCTGAGGGGGTGGAATTTTCCAATAGCATCCGCTTATACGGCATTACTTTGCCTGACACTCTTCTTAATGGAAACACATCGTTTACCTCGAAACAAAATTTTCGAGAAAGGACCATGGCCAAAGATCTTTAACACTTGATGTGACTTTTAATGATATTATCTCTCCTTAATTTGCCGAACCTGTCCGTGAATGGAACACTGAGAAAGATAGGAACTTGATATAACAGGCTGATTTAACCTGCGTTAGCGTATTTATATCACCGATGCCATCATCATAAAGTAGAATAAAAAAGTCATGGTAGGCTTATTACAATTGTTGTCCCTATCAGTTTGAACATTTAACTATTATAGATAAAAGAGAATCTTTTAAAATTTAGAAAAACAGCGTTTTCAGTCGTTTTTGATCATCTAAAATTTTATTTCTTATTCATTTTATTGACAGTGCGCCATAATTGTGTGAAATTCAGACTTTGTCCTCTCCGGTAATCTGAAAGTCTGTCGGTTGTGCTTTCCCATTATTGTCCTGAGATGAATGGAAACTTCCAAATGGCTGTGTAAACACGTCCCCCAAGCTTAAAATGAAATTATTCATTTGGCTTTAACAAAACAGTTGGTAGGTGTGATAGATAGTCTTAATTACAGATTATCCGTGAAATTAGAAGCTTCATTTAATTAGCATGCCATAAAACTGGAGTTTTCATTCTTGTTGTTAATAAAAGTGCACAAATGGGACCTTTCTTTCATTTTTACTGATGTAAAGCTCTTATTTACTCATTGAATAGGGTGCCAGACGTCGCTAAAATGTGCTCGTTTGATCAGAAATAATTGCTTTAATTGGATTTCCCAATTCACACCTCACCGACGAACCACAAGTGCCTTTCACATTTAGTTTTGCTGGCATTCTGATTGGATTTGCTTCACAAGCCTGGTAATCTCAAGGGAGACAATTTCCTCAAAAAACTTTTTCAATGATGATAACTTTGGGGGATGCAGTCCACTCATTCATTCGAAGTTGTGGTGGCTTCGTCAGAAGCCGATAGTTGTGTGGAGGATAAGAGACGCAAAGAGGAAGGGGTCACAGATACAGGAGAAGCCTGTTGTCTTTGGGTGGGTGTCGGAGTTGTCAGACGGGTGTATGTGGGGGATGTATAGGCTCCTTTAGCGTCTGAAAGGATAGGGTGAGGTCCTGAATCTCACTGTGTCACAAGGTAGGGTGGTGGCGGTGGTAGTGGTGATGGAAGAGGGAGGAGTTGTCCGGTGCCAACTCGGAGACAGTGCGCATTCTTTTTATTAACCCTTTGCCGAACGAACAGGATATCAAAATGTAAAAAATAATAAAACTATAACATGTGACCACTCACTGGAACGCGCTCGTCGATGAGGTCCCCAGAGGGTGAATTTAGTGATGCTACCCTGAGGCGTCACATTCATCGGATTAATTTGTAAATTAAGCAGTCGTAAACTGCCGATTCGTTGGTTAGGTAAAAATCGGTTAAATGCGTTACGATGTTTGAATTACAACTAAAACACGCTCTGCAGTCACTGGAAACAGTTAAACATTGAAACGCCTACTGTGTGCTAAATTCCGGAGAGGCATTTTATTACACGGAGGAAATTGTTTGGTAATATCAGCTATTATAACGCAAGCCATCATTAAAAGGAAAACGACAATCTCATATCAAGGAACGATACATTTAATCTGCTAGCGACAATACCATTAACCCTTTACCCAACGAATCGACCGCATCCGCCCGCGTAATATGCAAATTCAGCAGTTGAAAAAATATAATTTTTCAAAAAATTTCAACAAAACCATATCATGTGACCCCTCGTTGGAACGAGCTCGTTGAGCTCGTTCCAACTAGAGGTCACATGATATGGTTTTGTTGAAATATTTTGAAAAATTTGAAAAAAATGGTATTTAAAATAATAAATTTTGCTATCGTCTGAGTTGTTTTAAAGGGTTAATCTTCTGAATATGGTGCAGTACAGTCGCCATGGACTGGTCGTAATTCGCGCGTGGTCAGTGATGTCAACGCATGCGTTTACCAGGTAAATCCAGGTGCTTCATTAATCAAATTTTTGATGATTATTCCTATAATTAGTGTTTGAAGTCTGATATTATTGCGTCCGTGGAACTATTGCCTACTCGTGGAAAGTGACCAGCCCACGACGGAAGTACTGTATTCTCCAGTAACGGCAATCTGACGGGCATTAGTATTGTTTCTGTTCTCCTCTTATTTTTCTTTTCTGTTTTCATCTGGCAATATCTTCTGTATTAACAGCTGCCTTTCAATATGCATGTAGTTACATCCTCTGATGTTCGCGTATTAAACATTTTTACATTCAACTATTCGCTTCGTATTATGTTCTGCAGTAACACAATGAGAGACGAGTTTCAAGTTCAACATACAAGAACTAGAGTTTAATACTTGCAATATTATTTATGTTTTGTAGCTTACACTCCTGAATTTGTATGCAAAGAGGCGGAAAATATATCAGAATGGGGAGAGCGCAGTCTGGGCGAAAATATGGCAAAAGAATATTCAAAATGCACCATAACTACCAAAAATGAAACTTACGTTGATGAAACTGGTTGTGAGTTTGGCTTCAACTATTCAATACCCATAGAGAGATCTATTGTATCGGAGGTAAGCAAGTTTGATTAATCTGTACGAAATATATGAACTTTTGCCCTGGTCCCAGGGGAATGCTAGGGGCATGTTGGGGATTAAGCCTGACATGATTTGGAGATCCCATCCAAATTTTATATTTGAGGTGAGGGTGACACAGCGACGCC
This sequence comes from Pictodentalium vernedei, assembly GCA_031216915.1. Classification (NCBI taxonomy): domain Eukaryota; kingdom Metazoa; phylum Mollusca; class Scaphopoda; order Dentaliida; family Dentaliidae; genus Pictodentalium; species Pictodentalium vernedei. Next base: position 536,975,391 of record CM062293.1, read on the forward strand.
AAGTTGGGTGGCCATGGGAGGCTCCTCGAAATGCCGTGTTTTGATGTAATTGCCATGGTGATAAGTGGTGTAACTGCGCGCACACAATGTGTTATGTGACGCGTGATTTCAACTTCCATTTTGTAAACTGTCGGCTACCATTGTTTACCATTGGTATTGTTTTTCATAGCAGCACGTGATTGCTATAATATACTGAAACCCTCTAATATAGTGGGGTTGTGTGATATGCACGATTGTGTAGGGTAATATCTAATTACTGAATGCAACCCGTCAATGGCTAAAATTAGAGAATAGGCCCATCGCGACTTCTATCACCGATCTTACTAAATTATTATATATATTACGTAGTGCTACATGGTCTTAAGTAGTGTGGGGTCATAAGTAGTGTGGGATATTCCTCGATTGAAGGGACGTATGTCAAATAATCCAACAGAACCCTTTTTTTACAAAACAAAATTGCAAAATGGGCTTTAATTTGGTACGACATTTTCCAGTTTCCAGAATCCTCTTTGTCGTCCTAACCATACCCATTATTTTGCCTACCCACCCCACCCCGACCAGTTGGACCTGATCTATCAATGGTATGAATTATATTCTCCTGGTCTACATAATTTCCCAAGGCGTGTAACTGGTACACAATATTTAACAACGTGTACACACCTCAGCGTAAAGCACATGCGTGTATTTGTTTGTAGTATGATAGTGTGATTATTGGATGAAAAATATTCAGCGGAAAGATATTGTAAGAGAAGCAATGGCTCCTATAGCATGTTCGGTTCTTATCTCCAGTAATTGCACACATACCACTGCTTTCAAGAAGTCCTACCATTGCTTTCAACAACCTGTCATGTGCTAAAGTCTTTCACTAGTGCTTTGTACTATGGCTGCCAGCATCTGTCCAGTTTTAGAGTCTTCTATCATTACTACGTTAGTACTAAGTGTTACGTATCTCTGACATTCCCGTACTCTGGTCACGGCCAATTTCAATCTCAGTCAGGTCGTTCCAAAAGTGTTACGTATCTCTGACATTCCCGTACCCTGATCACGGCCAATTTCAATCTCAGTCAGGTCGTTCCAAAAGTGTTACGTATCTCTGACATTCCCGTACCCTGATCACGGCCAATTTCAATCTCAGTCAGGTCGTTCCATCCATCTTATACAGAATCGGTATATACGGAACTTTTACCTTGTGTTTGCTGGGCTTTAGTGCGTATAAGAGACTTCTGTTGATCGCACCGTGATGTGCACATCTGGTAATTAAAAATGTGCACACAACACATGCAGCACATGACCACTTGCTTGGAAGGCAAAATGTGTCACAAATACATATGCTACGAATGTTCGATATCTAGATGAGCATATCGGGGCCCTAAGAACATTGTCTCGACCTCTGCACTCGGCCAAGTTTTTGTTTGACTAAATCAGATCGCTCCGTTTATTCAAGCCCGTGTCAGTACATCCAGATCCTCGACCTTATTTATGCAAGTGTACCTTACACATAAGAGACTGCATATTGACCACAGTGAGAGGTTTGCGTTATGTGTTGTTCTTTCATTGGTAACAACACATACGAGGCAAAACAAAACATCTCTACATAGGTGCAAGACGCCGTCATGATTTATCATCGACTGGTTCTGGCAGAAGCCGGCGCAGAAACTCATTGTGTGCTCAGCATAAATCATGTAGCACATGGGAATAGAGACCTTCCTCATAGCCAGGGTATTAGTTTACATATATATGCCTGACCCTTGTTTGTCCGCATTCCCTAGAATTCTCTGTGTGCTAACGCATAATCTGTAGCAATACGTACACGTCACATTAAGCGCATTGGTGCGTGTGAGGTCTCAACCACCATTTACAGTCTTACGTCACCACCACTCTTACTTCTAACACTAATGTAGAAACACTGCCTTTGGAAGTACTGTCACTGCTACTAGCTCCTCCCTGTACCGCGCCAGCTGGGAGATACCATAGCACTATCAGATTCCACGATTCCACACATTTCACCCACATTACAGTTGTTGTCCACCATTGCTGCATTGTCCCATGGCTTCCATCGTCCGAGGATATTTATCTGAGGATAGTTATCTAAGGAAACTTATTTTCCGAAATATATTCTCTAATAGTTGATCACCGTCCGGTAGGAATCTTCAAATACACTGATGAGTCGAAGAGTCGTGCGAACAATTGTCCAATGGACTAAATACATCCACTGCTCCAATGGTGCATTAACTCATGGAGAGGCCCATAGGCTTATAGGTACCTCGGGACGGGGCCCACTCTGGTATATCAATCTTTCACCTTACTAGAGCTGATTGCCTGACCCTGGTACGGTAGACACTATGCCGCAGTACATAGCCCTATTTTGCGGGTCTTCTGAAGAATAGATTGGCATTGGGGCAAGAAAGAACCCTGTTTAATTTGGAATCACTAGGTCAAAGGCCAAGGTCACAGTGACCCTTCACATAGTAAATTGTAAACAACTGGTTTCCGGGCGATAAGTTGATAATGATTTAACCCACTTTTTGTGTTGTCACAACTCGACATTGGATTGGTGATCCTATCGGCATTTTTTACGGAATGAGTTAATCAGCAGCAAGACTAATTGCTCCTATGAATACACGTTCACACTGGAACAGCTAGGGATATTGGGGCACAAGGGCTAGACATAGTTATAACAGCGAATGCCCTCCACCCTTTGAACTTTTCTTGTGGACCCCGCTTGTGGACCCCGGATGTGACGTCATAACGCATTGCATTATAGGTACGTGGTCGCCGTGGTAACCTATGGGTGCGGTGTTGAGGCGTCATTCTCATGGTAATGAGTGATGTGAGTGCGCATGCGCAGCTCGCCTTGATAGGGTAACACGTGTTTCCGTAGACCATTTTGTATGAAATGGACTCCCATTTTGGTTTATATGGGGCACGTAGTTTTTATGTGACCTAATGGTCTACAGTAGGACCAAGAGACCCATAAAAGATGTATAGGACTGTATCTAATTACTCAAATCATCGTTTAATTCGTATAATTACCCAAATGACCAGACATTTTCCCAAATCACTAAAACCCACCCAAAACTACGGAAACGGACTTTGATTCCCTAGAAGCCCCCTTCTTTGTCCAACAGTAGCGCGCTCGATTGAATGGGACTATTGGTTCGGATTCCAGCAGAATCCCCGGTTTGTGTCTATTTTGCCTATTCTGACTATCATAGCAGTCTATCTAGTCTTAGCTTCTATTCCACCTATATCTGGACCTCTGCTCGTGTCCAAGTCTTATAATCAGCAGTCAGATTGCTTCAGTTCCCGTACATACCTATACAGAAATTAATTATCCACCTGTGTTTTACGAAGTCCTGTATGATCCCTAAGGGCAAGAGTCGATCGATTCCTGCTCGAACGATTCGAATCTTATCGAGCAAATATGCTATCGAGTAATTACTCGAACGCGTGACTCCTCTTACGACTCTCGAGCTTATCTCGACAAAAGGGAATCTATAACCACAGATGTTTCCCAAAAGGGATTCTTCGAGTGGGATTCCGTAAAAGGGATTCCATAAGTAGATTACCATGACAACCTCGCGATATCCATAATGCAATGTTGTACGACGTCACACCCGGGATCAACACACGGTGTCCACAAGTAAAGGGGTCGAATGGGTACATGTCCTACTACTCCGGGTGGTCAGAAAGGTCACATGTGCCCATATGCTGCATGTGATCTGCGCACATATGAGCAAATATCAGCACAATGCGTACTTGTACAAAAACACATATCAACACACCCGACATGTATCCATGTGCTAATGTGATGTGTACACTAGCACACAAGTTCAAAATTTCCTCACATAGATATCTCCCCTCGTCTTTTGGGAAGTTACTGAACAGGCAAAAACGAGCTAGGATTGGCGGAACAGTCTGGCTATATCCACTAAAACTCATTCAAGGGCCTTGATGAGGACTTACACAGTAGAAACAGCCAGGTCTCGTCGGGAGTAGGGTGTATAGGTACAATAAGTGATTGTTTGTTTATTGATGTTTAACGACACTTGAAACCGCCAGTGCCATATCGTGTCGGGCAGTTTTACAAGTTGAGTTACCGGCGTTTGAAACCAAGTACACATCGGCTTGCAATACGAAATACTACACAGCGCCCCCGTTCCGCCCCCCCCCCCCCACCCCCACACACACTCTCAGCTGGATTGTCTGTTCTTTTTTCGATGATGTTAATCATTGATAGATTTGTTTCGGTGGTCATTTTAGTCACGTTCGCGTTGTTTCAGTAGATTTATTCGATTTCGGCTTCTTTCTGGTAATTGGTCACACATTGAGTGGGACGCACCCTTTCGAAAGCAGATAGCACGACAGACTACACTTATAAGTCCAAGATAGTGAACTTCTGGAAAGCGGCGATGTTATTTTCGGATTCGTCAGTTGGTTTTCAGTTATTGAAGTCATCGTTCTCTCCCTTTCGGTACTTGTAGTCAATGCCGGATACATTTACTCGATGCTCGGTTGTTTTCAGTAAGTTGAAATTCACTGACTGGAGCATACGTGTTGGACGTCCGGTACCACTTCGTGTTTATCTTATCAATCTAAACTGAGGGGCTTCTGGATGTGTTTAGTGTCAGTTGCGGTAATTTTAATCAATGTCGGTACGGACTACCACACATACACATTTCGGCATACGCGGCATATACTCACGTGCTGATGTGATGTACCCACTAACATACAAGTACCTGCGAAAGGTGACTCGCTTCATCTTGGAGGAGGAGGGGGGGGGGGGGGGGGGGGGGTACTGATTGGGCAGATGCGGGATAAAGATAAAGGAGTAGCTTGGCTAAATCTGCTAGGACTCATACTAGAACAAAGATCTGGTGGAGTCTAATACACTAAGATTAGCCAGGTCCAACCGTGGGCGGAAATAGGTGAAATGTTTGCTTGTTTATTGGGGTTTAACTTTTTAAACAACCACCATCACAACTGTCGGACAATTTTACGGATGAAGGAAGTTTCTTTTGTTGACCTTTCGGTATTTTTAGCCATTGCTGAATCAGTTTCTGTACTTTAAGTCGCTGTTTTTCGTGTAAATTAATTCGATGTTGGTTTATTTCCTTAATTCGACAAACAGTGAATAGAGCAAAGCTGTTGGGAGCCTGATACCACTAGGAGTTACTCTTACCAATCCATGATGCCCAGCTTGTACAAGTTTGGGGGTCAGGTTCAGTAATTTTAGTCATTGCCTGATCAATTTCGGTAATTTGACTTACTCTCATACAATCAGAAACTCCATCGGAGCATACTTCAAAGTCTTATAGGTTGTTCAAACCTACAGAAAACACGTGCTACCATAGAAACCATAATATCGGATCCAGTGAACAAAATCGACGATGGAAACACTCGTCTCCCACACAATACGCCTGCGCGTATGCACCACACCGTGGTAATGTAACTACAACATAGCCAATCACGCGCTACCACGCCAACCACAACATGACGTTTCTGGTTGGGTGACACTAGTCGCTTCCTGGGTCATCCTCGGGTCATCCAAAATTTGCTTGAATAGCCACATATATACTACTTGATTCAGGCATTCCGCAGGAAAACAACCACGATGAGTGGTATTTCATTGGTTCAAATACGCCTTCAGTACGAACAGGTAAACACCGATATAAATGAGCTTCATAATATGGACTAAAGTGTGCGATAGTCATGAGTGCACCTTAACTGCTGAGTGATAGGAAACTGTATCCTAATTCGTCTTCATTGACGCTTGAAAAGATGCGGTAATGGTGATGTACATTGCAATTTGTGGTCGACAACCGACAAGGCACTCCGCATCCAGAAAATTTGTGTTTGCATGACACCCTAAGACAGATATGTTAAACATTTATAAAAAGAATATACCCATAGTAGCTTGGCGTACCTAATGTTCGCCACTCGTGGTGAAGTGGTGTTAACCGCGAGCATTTGGCGCGCGGTTAACACCACTTTACCACGATTGGTGAACATTTGGTACACCAATCAACTTTGGGTATATTTTATTTATACCATGATCGTTAGTTTATTAAGAGTCGCTATTACTTTTTGTCGACTTTACTGAGCACCAGACGTACATACGTGCGAATCTGTTTTTGTTTACACGAACGAGCATCGGTGGGCGGTACTTCCGCTGTCAATGTTATGGCCGAAACGAAATGGAAAATGAAACGGGGCCTTTTTTTCATTTTAATAGCATAATAACATACTATTTCGAGTTATGGATGCTTTATTAACACGAGACAATACATGTTTGTTAAGTTGTGGTGGCTTATAGAGTGAACTCATTTAAAAACGTAATAAATAACTGTCACTTTCATTTCACTCTTCGTGGGGCGACGTGCGATAAATTCAGACAAGTTGCATTCAGGTCGACGTCACCCAAGGTCAACCTGGATGTAGTTCCACTGTAGGTGTAAATTCTGACTATTGAAATCCCATTGCTGACGTGTTCACCACGGTTGGTGTGCAAAGCTAAAATTTATGTCATGGGCTTTTCATATATTGTAGAATAGGTAATCATAGTATAAATAACGTATCTTATTTTTCAGTGGGACCTGGTTTGTGAAAGAGATCCTCTGCCTGGCCTCACACAATCGATGTTTATTTTTGGTCAAGGAGTTGGAAGCTTTGCAGTAACACTTGCTGACAGAATTGGTCGACGACCTACCTACATAATAGGACAGGGGTTATCCTTTGGCGTGACTTGTGGAACAGCACTCGTAAATAGTTACTGGAGTTTCACAGTACTTCGTTTCTTCACGGGTCTGCTGATGATGGTATGTGTGTTTTTTTCTCGCTGTTGCTTATTATTGTTTAATAACTTTTCCACTTCCTTCGGGACTATGCTTCTTGAATATCAATGGCATGTTTCATTTTGCTTGGGCCCTGAACACCAAGAGCTGAATTGAAACATTTTATTCAGGGTTTAATCATTTTACTACCACGCCTAGTTTAGCCATATATGGAGGACCTCTATGTACGCCTGTCTGTATGGAAGTTTAATAAATTTTATGACATACTTGAAACTCTATCATATGAGTAATTGTGCAAAGAGCTCTCTAAGCCCTTTCCAACAAATAATCAGATGGTCGGTTTGATCTGGGCATACCAGAACTTACGGGTAATCATCATACAATAGGTGACAATAGTCCCCTTCGGCAGAGTAAGTGCTAATTTGTTTTGTTTTATTTTTGGCGATCTAAACATAATCGTGTCTTTGTTTCAATAACTGTGAATAACAACAGCAGAAAAAACAACTATATTTGACTCATCTACTCCCAGAGTTTATAAAACAAACAGTGGTTTCTACAATCTATTGTCCCCAAATATGTGTAGCTCCTTACTTAAAAATGCGTCGAATTCAATTCTGGTTCTTTACTTGAATTCGATGAGCCAGTATTTCGACGTCTAGTTGTAGTTGTCTACTAGAGGTCTACGTAATATGAATGGCGAATCTACAGAGCACATCGCAGACTAAAAGATCTAGGCACCTGTTTTTTTTCAATTGGGGATGAAGTTTGATGAGATAGGGCGGGATGGGGGGCGGTTGGGGGGGGGGTCTAGTGGCATCCCTAATATTAAAATGGATTCACTGTAGAATACTTCAAATTCATTTACTTTCCAGCTTTGTCCGACACAAAGTGACCCTGTCTGCCGAACGTGTCGTTAAATCCCAAAATCAAACAATACAAATATATCCCCAGTATATCCCCAGTATTGGCAATTAGTGACACAGAAACAAGCCATACACACAGAACTGTACTATATAATAGCCACAGTTCTCTGCCACTCTAGTAACACTGAAAGTACTTATTGCATATAATCCTACTATTATCGTTTGTTACTTCTTTTAACGTCATCTCATATCAAATGATGCCAGAACACACCCCAGTTTGTAAAACTATTCGTGTTAGGTTGTTTTACTGTATAACCCAGAACAATACAAGCTGAAGAGTAATTAGCGAGAATAGATCATTCGCTCGTGTGATTATGTGACTCATCTTGGAAACACAAATTGTACACCACCCATTGCTTTTTACTATTGGCTCTGTTACACCCCCACCCCTACTCACCCGGCACTAAAAACGAAGTTGGACATAACAAATAATCGGTTATTTACATGTTTTAATCACCGGCCAACGCCCGTTTGAATGATGCTTCATTTCTACGTTTATGGCGAAGTTGTATAGCATTACATCATGCAATACGTTCTTTGTTTATATTTGGCTATTCCGACTTATACTTAATAGTTTCCAACACATAACTCAAATACAAACTCCGAATCCCAATAATTAACAAAGTAATTAATAATAATTAATACCTAGTAGTGTAAACAATGACAGTAGATAATATTTAAAGTGCTCTTAAGACTTCACAAATTAGTTTGTTTTACAAATTAAAGCCTACAATTGCCATATAGACATGCTAAATCAAGTGAGAGACAAAATATTTTCTGCTGCCAATGGCTGCAGAAAGAAAGTATCTTATTTCACTTAATTTCACGCCGTGCTGTACAACAAATCTTCAAAGAATGTAGCCATTATGTCATTAACAATAAATGTGTTTGTTTAAAGCTATTTTGTGTACGAATATAACGATATAGGTTAAATTGGACTCACTTCTGGGTTCCTTTTGACTTAGCTATATATTACTGCACACATGTTTAACTGGAGTACCCTGCACTATGGCCTGTTTTTATTCTGCCTTCGTTTGCCTGACACTTGTTTCCAATCACTGCTACTGGTCCCTACTAAAACTGGAATCTGTAGCGAGTTCTATCATCGGCCTCTAGCACTACTGTATCATGTTAACTCACTGCTACTTACTACTATAAATCCTGCCATCGTTGTTCTACAGTACGTGGAGAGTGGATTGTAACTAAATCACCCGCGGAGTGGAGTTATCACCCAAACTATAACTTTCGTATTTTGTATATATCGACTAAAAACACAAGCAATGTTTGAGCCAATGGACATCCGGGTTAAACCCGGAGGTCCATTGGCTGAAACATTGCTTCTGCTTGTTATGCTTTGCAACAAATTTGCAATTATTGCTTGGGTGGAATCTCCTCTCTGTGGGTGATTTAGTAATAATACATTCTCCACGTACTGCACAAGTGAACTAACACTTTCAGCTATCCATCTCACCATTTACTACTATTAGTATTTCCAGTGCTTTCTACACATACTTATACTTTGTACTCTACTATGCTGTTTCTGAGGACTACTAAAACTGATACGATTACCACTGCCACCTTGTTTCTGTGACTAACGCTACGACTGCCGCCTTGTTTCTGTCACTATCGCTTATTGTGACGCAAACAAATCGCAATTAAGCACCGCATGCATAATTCGTCGTGTTAGAACCAGAACGTCCTATGTCCCATAGGGGACATAGGACGTTCTGGTTCTAACACGACGATATTGCAGGCGCGGGATATTAATTATGTACCAGAGGCTAGGGCTGAAATGTTTTGTTCATTTTCACAACGACTAAACAAGATATACAACCGGATAATATCCGGCTACCCGTGGCCATTATTTCTCCGTACATGGGATCAAAACTATAGTAGTTGGAAAGCAGTATTCACAGAAAATGTTCCGCAGTGTGTACACCAACGAACGTGGTCGAGCACTCTACAACGTCCGTTTGTATACAAACTAGGGAATAGTGTCTGCGATTATTTACTTCTCACGGAAATTGCCTCTCAATGACGATGAAGATTACGAAATCTGCTGTAGATACAACTGGCACCTTGTTTCTATCACTAACGCTACCATTGTCACCTTGTTCTATCACTAACGCTACCACTGTCGACTTGTTTCTATCTTCAACTCATGCGTAGCGTCGAAAGAACAAAATAAACAATGCATTTGTGTGGTGAATTCAATCATTTGCATCAACAAAAATAACTTTACTTTACGAAAGAACAAAATAAACAATTCATTATTTGTGTGGTGAATTCTATCATTTGCATCACCAAAAATAACTTTACTTTAATGGCAAATACTGTAAAACCGAGTAACCACTTCCTAGTGGCAGATAATAAACATTTGTGTTTCAGGTTTAAGTGAATAAGGTAACTGCTTATCATTTTTTTTAATAATTATAACTGCTTACTACTCTCTGACTGCTGATTGGAATGAACGTAGATGTACAGAATTTGGTTTATTACGAAATTAGATTGCTTGTTTTCACAACAAAGCAAGTGCACACTACATTGGTGTTGTTTTTTATTTTCTGTAAAAAACTTTTGTTAATGGTGCAGAAAAGATAGCATTGAGAATTTAGTTTTTGACGACATATTGTCTCACCGCAAAGGTTTACGATATTATAGCACTCAGATATAACATTTTGAGCTCGCTCACTACAATGCAAGTTACATCTTCTTAATAGATTACAGATTTTTCGTCATGGACAGTAATACAGGAGACAATCCCAAGCGAACATCGAGGAATATTTGCTGCTGTGAGTGGTGTTTGGTGGACAATATGTACAACACTACTGACACCTGTTGTATACCTTCTTCGAAATTATAGTTGGAGAATTACTCAACTCGTATTATGTGCTGCTTCTCTACACTTTCTTTTTGCCATCTTGTAAGTAAACATTACATTTAATATCCCACAGCAATAAGTCCGAAACACAGGTTTCTATATAAGTGGGTTGCTGGAACCTCTCAGAAAGCCGTAGTCAGAGCGTTACAACATTCGCCCCATCTAACATCGAACCAGTAACTTTCCAATCTCGGTACTTACTGTTTTATCAATAATAACTACTAAAAATGTTGTGCATATTCAATTACAATTGCTGCGCAAAACTGTTTCTATCATCACGATATTCAATGTTTATAGGGAGTGTATATTATTTAACCCTTTACCCAACGTAAAGGTTAAAAAAGGCCAGCGCTATTCTCAAAATTCGTCAAATAATTTTCATTATTTTTTTAATTTTTTGTCTCAAAAACATAGGTTATGACCCCTCGTTGGAACGAGCTCGTCGAAACATAGGTCATGACCCCTAGTTAGAACGAGCTCGTCGCGCTTGTTCCAATGAGGGGTCATAACATATGTTTTTGAGACCAAAAAATAAATTAATTATTCGATAATTTTTTTTGCAAGTGTCGTCTGCTTTTCATGTTAGGTAAAGGGTTAAATAAACAACCTGTTATTGCGATGGAAAAAATGTGCATCGCCAACATCGCCGATGGTGGCCGGCGAGACACTTTTACTTTATATGACCAATGTGTGTTTCGGCAAACCTGTCGTATAAAAAGATGTGGTAAAAATTAAACACTCTCCTACTGCAAGTAATGACTGTATTCTCCGAAAATAACATAGACAAAGTGCATCGGAAAAAGGTGAAGACCTAAAAATCTGTCAGGTTAACTCGTTTGACTGCCTTGTGCTTTCCTGAAGGTTTGGGATATTTTTGTGTGTGTGTTTGTGGATTTAACGACATTTGCAAGGGTCTTTCCCCCATCGTGACGAAGGTTTTCACAGGTGGAATACACCGAGAAAACCACCGATCATCAGTGAACAACTTTCGGGCTCTCCAACTTACCACTCTGCTGCGGTTAGAGGCCACTGCACTATCGACTTGTAGCATGCCTTAGTTCACAGCCCTACCGTGTCCCCGCAACGCGAATCGGGGTCAAGTGCCAAAGGACGCAGTACAGTGGACTGGTTGTAAACCACGCGTGGGCATTGGTGTCCAAGCATTCGTTTGGCAGGTAACAAAAATCATCATCATTAGCAAAATTTTAATTAATGAAGCATCGAGTTGTACCTGATGTTTCATTAATTAAATTTGTGATGATTATTCCTATAATTAGTGTTTGCAATCCAATATTATTGCGTCTGTGGAAATATTGCCCACCCGTGAAAAGTGACCAGTCCACGGCGACCGTAGTGTAGTTATCGCTGGCCTTGATCAAAACGTAACTTGCCCTATTGTTTGGATTCACTGTTTTCCTCTATCATGCATTGATATATCTACTCAAGACATTATCCATGTTTTTATAACACGTGTATTACTTTTTCTCCAGTTCCATATTTAAATATCTGTACGAAACAAGTGTTCCATACGGATTTACGCTGACAGACTATTTTTTTCCTCTGACACTATAGATCCATCAGACGAACGAAAACTCCACCCATATTCGTCGTCAGACAATCGGAACGTCGCATTCTTCCCCAGATCAATCCGTAAGCTACAATGACAGCCGACAAAACGAACGCTTCAACCAACTTATAAAAAATAGTTTTAAAATTTGAAATTTTCTGTGTAATGTTTGAATTTTTAAATTAATTGATTCTACAGAGGAATGTAATAAACGCAAAACACCACGATATGTGGATGCGTTCGTCAGTATGGCACTCATGCCATCGCGAAAAGTAGAACTGGAGGTTGGACATCTCGTTCTATCCTCGGGCGTTGGCACGTGTACTGTATTGACGAACGCATTCACACATTCTGAAGCTGTGTGAGAGTGTGACCCTTATTAAGTTAAGTTGATGTTGATTATTATTGATGTCCGAATGAAATGTCTAAATTAGTGGTAAATGGTTGTCCATATTTTTTTATTACACGCCGATTACGTTTCCTCCAGTTCCGTATTTACAAATCCGTTCGGAGCACGTGTTCCATACAGATTTTGGTTGGCAGCCTATTTTCCAACAGGCTTCACGTATCCACCAAAGGAACTAAACCCCACCCATTTCCGTGACTGTCCAATCGAATCGTCGCAATCTGACCAAGATCAATTTGAAAGCTGTGATTACAGCCGATAAATAGAATGTTAACTGGAATATATTTTTGTTCAAATCCACCAAAATTAACGAAATTAAACTTATACTGTAAATGGGAAGTGATTTTTATAAAACTTATGTTCTGGCTTAGAAGCGAATATCTATCAAATAAGGCCATCTAATTTCCAAATATATATATATTTGTATATATATATTTATTGATTTTGGCATTGTAAACTTAATCATTGGCAACGAAGTTTATCAGCCAAACAAAATTGTTTCAATTGTCACAACGACTCGTATACATCTAATATTTATCGTCTCTCATAAATGAGTAAAGATATCTAACAACGAGCGAAAATGCCGAATTATGCAAGTCCGAATATTCATCCACAGTTTCCATGGAAACATTGCTTAACGAATCCAAATCACGTCGAAAATTGTAAACATGGGCTATTTATCATTTAAAACTAAAATCACATGTTCAATGTTCTATGGCTTATTTCAATGGATGTACAACAAACTGTACTGTATTCTCTTCGTAAGCTGTGTCCCTTTATAAGAACTTTTTTCCAAAACTCAATACCTTCTCAAAGTAACTGTCCTGAAACCTTACACCAAAGTTCCCTTTCCTTGTTGTTTTGCTTATTAATTTATTCCTGTTCTCTCTCGACATTAAATCGATTTGTGACTTTCGTTTTAGTGTGTAACGAAGCAAACGCTTCGATAACATATTTCGATGAAATTTAACCCATGCATAACTCTGGCATACATGACAGCAATATTTTTATTATCAGAATGGGGCGAACCCGTTCCAATATTAATAAAATATATCTCTGTACATAGATCAGTGTATTCAAGATGATTTCGTAGACAGCAATATTGTTATCGTCAGAACGTGGCTAACCCTTTACGGGATTAATAAACTAGATCAATGTACACATATCAGTGTACACAAGATGATTTCTGTATGGCATTTATTTGAATGTTTATGGCATTCAATCATAGCTGCTCTGGACAGAGCGCCCCCTGAGGCAGCAGGCACATATAACACATGGAACTCAGGGGACGAGAGGTGGCTGAGTGCATGCGTGCTCTGGTGTCTCATGTTGGAGGTTCCAGAATCGACCCTCAGTCGAGTACAGTTCCCGCTATGCCCAAACACTCCCTGGCAGCATCAATCGTGGGGTTGAAGCTGTCATGTGGGGACTCACAATGGCTTCCCTTCGTGTGGAGAGACACACAAGCTGTGCAGGCTAAAGGTTCCTTCGTAGTATTCAAGAATAAGAGGGACCACGAAGTTGCAGTTGCAGTTGCCGCTATGAAGGTCAAACCACATACCTGTGCCACTGAGCCAAGGAGAGGCGTTAAAATAAGTTGTATAATCTGCTCGCCAATTCTTGTAAAACAAATAACCATAAAACGAATAGTAGCTCGTTCTATATTTTATTACACACCCAATGAACTTAAAAAAACCTTGTATTTAACGGAATCGCCGCTATTGCGTAAATGTTTATGTATTTAACTAGTGATGTACAAGCCGGAACTTTTTTCCCGCACCGTTTGGACAAGTTTCTTTCCCATCGAGTCATAAGTTACGTTTCGAAAAGTTTCCAAATTTCGTAATACAATTATCGATCGTCTGTCGCTTTATGTGAAAACGAAAATGTCCAAAGCGAAATAAAGTCGGTTTAAAAAAAGAATAAGTTAACCAAAAATGAGATACTAAAAATGGTTAGGCGTGAATGAACACCAGCCGAAGAGAACGGTCTCTTCTCCTTTTGGAATAAACATCGGAATTAAAATGTGTTAATTTAATTGAGTTTTAATGCATGCGGATGTGTAATAAACACAGAACGCGATGTGTGTTTGAATCGGTGGGTGTTTTACATAACTCGTTGGAATGGCGTAGTCTACGCCTACGGCTCTCGCAAATTTTGACTACGCCATTCCACCTCGTTCCGATTCAAACACACATCGCGTTCTGTCTGTCTCCATGACACGACTTTATGAAATAATTCAACATAATACTCAACAAATAAGTTATTTTTATCACATAATCACCTTCAATACGTTTAGCTTCGGAAGTAGCATTGAATTATTCTCTCATTTTTCACTAACTGTCTACCTAGTACACATTGCAGATTATTTTTTTTACAGAATACATTTCCTCAAAAAAAACCCCAAAAAATCATGTTTTGTCTCAAAAAGCACAGCTTATCCCCTCATTGGAGACAGCTCGAGGAGCTCGTTTAGTACGGGTCATAAGAGATATTGAGTGCTAAAATTAAAACAATATCTAATAAAATCTGCCTTGCGATTTTGTGAACTGCACTGGCCAGCTTCAGTCGTTACGATAATTAAAGATGTAATTCCACATGATATGATAGAAAAGAATCTCAAATTCATGCAAAAATGAAATGAAATTCCTTAACCTCGTTCGCTGAAACCGATCAGAGCCTTGGTTTGCCAATTTTATTGAACTTCATTCATACATTTTATATCACATGGTGGGTGATTGATTAGATATATATCTTTATAGTGGATGCAAGAAGATAACATAATCTCAAACTACAATTCGTACATGTTTACTTTCTTCTAAGGTTATACTTTTGTAACAACGTAACCCATTTAACCCTTTACCTAATGTAACGGCCAAAACCGGCCAGCGCTATTCTCAAAAATCGCCAGTTAATTTTCATTATTTTTTTCATTTTTTGTCTCAAAAACATAGGTTATGACCCCTCGTTGGAACGAGCTCGTCGAGATCGTTCCAACGAGGGGTAATAACCTATGTTTCTGAGACAAAAAATGAAAAAAAAAATAGTTATTCAAGAATTATTTTTCCAAGTGTCGTCTGCTTTTCATGTTAGGTAAAGGGTTAAAAAACACTTCAGTGTGAACATCATCTGCTGCATGTGTGAAAACGCTAGGAAAATGTGACCGTTTACATGTCGCTCCGTTGATGAAATAATTGCGAAACGGGTAACCTAGTTTCCGTATTTGATATGGTGACCTGTTCACGGAGCCATAAACATAGAAAAACTTCGCGAGCTCTCGTCCAACAAAGAGGATTAGGATTTTAGTCTTACGGGAACATGTGACTACGATTCACACATATTATCCTCATCTTGTTGTGTACTAAATGTTGTCTCGCTCTTGTCTGTAAGGCTATATTTCGAATGGTCGAGTAATGGCATTAAAAACAAGAACGCGACTCTCATACACAATTTTGTACATAAACATAATGGTGATGATAGGTTTATCTTACAGTTCGCAACTGTTGTACCAATAACTTGATTTCACTTTCAGGTGCCATTTTTACATCAATAAAAAGCTAGTCGTATACGGCTGACTTGAACTTTCCCGATCGCCCGATAAACTTAATGTGCACGCTTGTTCAAAATCCCGTAAGACTGTGCTCTTCACACTGAGTGTTATGTCAACTTGAATGCCTCCCATCATGCCTGTCACATGATGTCGCATCATATCACATTGTATCAGATCACGCTGTAGCTTAACTTATATTGATCTGCCCAGCCCCTTTAGGGGGCACAAAGGGGATGATAAGGATGCCCAGAAATAAGCAATCTGTCATTAGAAGAATGATGTCACAGTGGGCTAGAATCTCTCAATCTATCCTCTGGGTACATATTTCTGCTTAGGCTTAAGACATTAATTCAGATGAGGTTAAGGGTTTACTAATACAGTGGAGCCCACTTAATTGGATATCTCTTAACTGAATAATCCTGTTAATTGAATACAATTTCCCAACACAAAACCATTTACCATACCTACAGTACAAATTTGGCCTGTTAATTGAATATAGGTTATAGAGTAAACTCCTGTTAATTGAATAAAAAATATTGTAACATGTCGAGAAATTACCCTGACTCTCACCAGTTTTCTTTTGTTTATAGACCTATTTCGCCTCAGTACATCCAATGCAGGCATTTAATTTATTATATCTTGTTTGACAGAGCTCATGGAGCTCTGTCAAACAAGATATAATAGAATAAATGCTAAGTTTATCTCTAGAATAGATGCAGAAATATAATATTTTCGTAATTATATATGAGAGCAGAGTTGCTTTTCCTTTAATATATAGGAACGTATACGATCTCTCGCAAACGTCTTCCTAACCGTTATATGCTATTCAAAAAAAAAAGGTAGGGGAAATTTGATAAAAGTGAGATATATGAAAACATATATTTATATTTTCATCAAAAAGACAGTTGAGACATTGCACTGTGACATCTGGTGAATGATTTGAGCGATAGTTGGGTGTCTGGCAAGCACACCTTCCACGCACTGTGCTGTAGATGACATAGAAGGTCAGTCAGAGAATTTACCACATTCAGTCCAAGACCTAAATACATTGTAAACCCCCCTCAGTTCGCGAGACAAGCGCGGATCCGACGTGGCATACTTCTCACAAACGTCTAATACCAGCTTCACTGATGTTATTCCATTCTTCCTGCAGTGCAGCGGCGAGTTCCTGGTCATTGGTAGGAGGCTGTTGGTGTTGTCGTAGGTGCCTGCCAAGCAGATCCCAGACGTGCTCGATTGGTGAAAAGTTTGGACTTAGTGCTGGCCAATGCAGTGTAGTGATGTTCTGCCCCTGTGGAAACTATGTAGCGACACTGGCCCTTTGTGCTCTTGCATTGTCATTTTGGAGAATGAAACGATGGCCGTGACGTCGCGCAAATGGCATCACATGAGCTGCTGATATGTTGTCACGGTAGTCTTGCCATGTGACACGCACTGGGATGACATGTAATGTTGTTCTGCTTGTCATGGTTATGCCTCCCCACACCATAACCGATCCACCATCAAAACGATCCTGCAGCCCAACGGTTACGCCATGGTATCGTTCGTTCCGCCTCCGCCACACTCTTCTTCGCTTGTCGTGGAAGTCGAGAGTGAACCTTGATTCGCCAGAAAACATGACATTGCACCACCAACGATTGTCCCAGCGCTTTCTTGCTCCACGCTAATTACGCCTTGCTGCGATGTGACGTACAGTAAAATGTGGAATTATTCGAGGTTGTCGAGCGTACAAATTCCAGCTGTGTAGGCGATTGCGGATAGTCTGACCACTGACTCGCACATCTGTCGCTCGGTACAGCTGCTACCAAATTGATGAGGCACTTTGATGGCGGTTACGTAATGTTGTGGTTCAGATGAAACGATCCTGGTTAACAGTTGTCGCCCTTGGACGACCTGACTGACGTCTGTCATCAACATTGCTTGTTGGCGGTAGCGTGACCACAACCTGCTAACCACCGATTGAGTAACGGTGAGAATTTGAGCCACTGCAGTCTGTCTGTTGCCAGATGCCAACATGCCAACGGCACGTAAACGTTCGTCACGTGTCCGTCTTCAAAAGTTACCTTTCGGCCAGAAACTATTGATGAATAAGTTTATACCAAGAAAAGAACGATGAGACTTCCGAAAAAGCCCGTTCCGTACAAATGGAAATTTCAAAACTTACCCAACGGATATTAATGTGGCGTTCGTGCGAAAAACTTGCACGACGTTTTCTTGGGCCGGTGACATTCATGATCCACACTAAACTTGGTAACATATTGATGTGTCCAATCACGCGTATCCAATACCATTTTCCGAAAATGTCATCATCAGTTTGGATATCCCCTACTTTTAAATAGTATATTTCTATAAATTATGACGTAAACAAATCGTAACTTAGACCGTGTATGTATATTGCAATTGCAGGATACAGATGTTGTACTAGAGGCCCCTTATACACATACTTATTGTAAGATAAATGCCTGGATCTCCTGAGCAGTGAACAAATTTTTGGTTCGTAATGGTAACGTGAGTAATTCCTCCTTTTTCTCTTTCAGCATAATGGAAGAATCATTTCGTTGGTTGATTGTAACCGGCAAAAGGGAACGTGCCCTGTTGCTATTAAAAAAAGCGTGCTCTATGAACAAAATTCCTCTAGATAATTTATTGCTATTACAAGATTCTAACGAAAAAAAACTCACGACGCTAGATGAAAGGGAAAGTAACAGCATCCATCTAAATTCTGAACTGGAACTACCTTTCCACGTGGAACCTACAGATAGTTTGCAAATGGAGTACTGCCAAGAAAAGGTAGACGTTGAAGAGTCGGCTACACCTGGTAAAAGAGAGAGCATGACTGTAATGTTGAAAGACAAAGAGTTGTTAAAACAGACAGTCATTGTATGGCTTACTTGGTAGGTGCTTCGGGTACTACAGGTTTTATAGATCATGGATGTGTTAGGTTAGGTTGTTTTATGGAATCACACATGCACATAGCCACCAATAGATATGAAGGCATATACTAGTATCCATAGCTCCACACACGAGCGCCCAGCCTCCCCAAATAATATAATTAGTTTCTCTCTCTCTCTCTCGCTATCTCTCTCTCTCCCTCTCTAAGTGGTTTTACCGTAACTGTGGGGGCATCAGCCTCAGACCTGCTCGAAATTTGTTGTGAGCCTTTTCGCTGAATTAACACCGCATTAGGTTAAATCTGATCATAATTAACCTTATCTATCCCGAAGAAGTTGTATTTAACCAGTTTTAGAAAAGTGAGAAAAACGCTGCGGGAACATCTGAGAGAAGCGCTGTGGGACACGTGTTAATAATTACCGCGGCAATAAATAGTATTTTGTCACTTTATACACCATACGCGTTTACTTTAATACCTATGCCCACCAATAAAACTATAAACAAGAGTGCAGGGGCGGTCTGGCCCCTCCCAGCCAGTCAGTAATTTTGCGGTAAATAGTGAGAGAAACACTGTGAGGACATCTGAGAGAAGCCCTGCGGGGATATTTGTTAATATTTACCGAGGCAAACGTATTTGATTACTGTACACACTATACGTGTTTACTGTAGTTCCGACGCCCACCCACGAATGCACAATCAAGATGGCAGGGGCGGCCTGGTCCCAGCCGGTACGGGGAATTTTTTTGTAAAAAGCCCACTTCCAATGCATGTAGACATTTACCGGGCGCTAATCGCCACTCTGGGAAGGGTTTTCAGAACAAAAGAACCGCGATGATTCAATCTAAAATTAGTGGCATCTATATGATTTTTAAGCCCTTTCGGACGAAAATAGGCCGACTAATTCTGAGCTATCATGCACAATTGGTCTGAGCAACCCTCAGCTATGGGTGGCCCACTCCCAAAATGGATCGATCCACCCTCAATACTGGGCCGATCAGTTCCTAACCCTAGGCGGCCCCTACCCCCAAACTGGATGACCAACAGTCAGCTCTGGGCTGGGTAACAATAAGAACCTTCGACCAAGAGCCAGCTCATCTCAAGTCTAGACCGACATTCCCTGATGGGCAGACAGAAATTACCCAGAACTACTAACAGAAACTAAGAATGTTTGCGATGCTTGTTTGACATTCGGACATATGAGACCTCACAAGTCATTATCCGAGACTGACAGTGTGGTTCTCTGTGTCGAATTACAAACTTACAGTACATGTACTGCATCTAAACATGCAGAAGAGCAGATATCGTCAAAAACAAAAATCTCAAAAATAGCTTTCAATGGCTCTCCACAAATGAAGAGAGACGAAACAAAATTGGCCCGCCTTGAGTAATTTAAGGCGAACCATTATGGCTGCTCTGCAGATTTTGAAATGACAAGCCTGGAAAAGATAACGTTTTTTAATTACTTTGATTACTCTGGTAGATAGGCAAGCGATATCTTGCAGGGTTAGGTTTCAGCCTGACCAAATAACTTTACACCAAACAAACAATAGTATTTTATCGAACCCGAAAGAGGACTGAGCAATTGTTTTATTAGTTATCCTGGTGTTGTGAGGCAAAGCCGAAGGGTGGATGAGTTCCCAAACCGGTGTAAATTCCCATACACCCTGGAAAACACAAGGATAACGGTTTTATTTCCAAGAATTTTGGTGTACTTAATACTTTAAGACATTGTGGGCAAAAACTGACAGAAAATCTGTACTTTGTAAGCCAGTTCCAATGACATCCATATCTGTAATATTTTATTGCACATAAATATTAAATTTCCTGTATTTGTATTTTTGTTCTGGCATAACTGAGCAGAAGGTATGAATTAATAATTAAAAATTGGTACTTTTTTTAGCCACATAGCCAACTATTGTATATTCTTGTTTTTACACCGTGGTTAACCACGGTGTGAAAATAAAAAAAAAACCCTGTGGATTGCAAGTTACACCGTACCTCTCAGCCAATTAAAACGCAGTATATTGTTTCATTTGGAAATAATGTTTATTTTACAAATCCAAATTTTTCCAGGTTCGTTAACGTGCTTTTTATTACGGTCTCTATCTGACATCGTCTATAATGACCAACGACAGATTTCTGCAGTTCTTCCTGAGCAGTATGGTGGAATTACCCGCTTACCTCCTCGCTGGATACAGTATGAATAGGTATATAACATAATGTATTATTCGGAAAAAGCATATCCCTCACAGCTCCAAGTCTAGAACAGAAAACAAAAAAAAAAAACAAACAGTAAATTGATTTGATAACAGTTAAATCACATTAGAAATATATGTTATCAATTGCGTTCAGCGCAAAGCTTTGTTGTGTTTTAATTTGACAATTATTTTCAATTGTTGTATATGCATTGCGATTCATACAGTTAAAACTAGAAGTCCTGTCACGAAGTGCGCGCTTATCTAGGCTTTCTTGCGCGGAGGAATTGCGCGCAATTGCCATATCGAATGACACCCAACGCATGGCAGGTTCTCCTTGTTACCCATAGCAAACACAAGCAAAGTTTCAGCCAATGGACCTCCGGGTTACCCGGCGGTCCATTCGCTGAAACTTTGCTTGTGCACAGGCCGTATGTGCAGAATTTGATAGCCTTACCATCGTCATGACGCGTAGATTAACGCACAAATCGACGTGCTATTTGTGCGCATTTCAGGACAGGACTTCTAGTTTTAACTGTAGTAATAATATGTCTATAACGTTTCGTAATTGATGCAATAAATATTTATCAAGCAAAAATCATCGTCGTCATTTTGCTTTTGTCTGTGAGGCATGATACAACTCTTGCTCAGTTACGATTGGTATGTGTTACTATTTAAGGAACATTCAAAGGACTTCAGAGAAACAGTATCCCTTTCTGACAACAAAAGGAAATCAAACGAATTCGTAGAGTTATAACCATTCAATGACGAGACTACATTAATTTTATGTGTCTGTATCGGACACCATCGGAAGCAAAAAGCTGAAACAAAACTCAGTTACTAAGTTCTGTATTTTTGTCATGTTGAACAAATGCGCTCATCAAGTTTAACCAGGTGTTGGGAAAGTTCATGGCAGAAGCATACAGTTATGGAGGAAACGACTAACGCTTTGAAGTTTAAAACTGAGCGGTTTTGAAATGAAAAGAATAGTTTATCAAGTTATTGGCACCGGATTTTGAGAATGGTAAAATAAATCTACTATCACCGTTATATGTTTATGCGTTGCAGCAGAGTCTTTTCCTTCTGCCTAAGGCCATAGTTTATCTCGTTGCGATTTATTACTATAGTTTCTGGTAGTGTCTATTTACCATCGGCTGACACAAGGCGGTCACTATTAACAACCCAATGACAAAACAGATGTAGAATTTACGATAACCAACTACTTGTTTATTGATTGTTGGCTGTAGCTTTTAGTGTTTGTTGTCAAATTTCAAGTTATCCACAGTCAGTGTTTTTAATTTTGTTGCCCACATTTAAGGATTCTTATACCTGACAGCGCACGGAGAGGGAAAAGATGCAAACTTTACGTTTCGGGGAAGTGTCCCTGTTATCCCCTCAGTCAGTGATTCCCTACAATTGATTTAACTTTCTTAACCCGCTGAGTGTTTTTAACAAATATTTTTATCAAATTAAGTCATGGCTGCTGTTAAAACATTTTAAAAAATTAACTGTTTTAAGAAATCATTTGTCAAAATACGTTATATAAATTTTCAGGGGAAACATTTAGTTTGAAATGACAGAATTCGGCTTATTCTTGAGACATGTTATTTGCTGTGCTGGACAGGAATATTCGCCAGTAGCGAGTAAGGAGTTAAATCTGACAAATATTCGTCAACAAGGAAATGGGGTATAGTACTACATTCATAAAAACGGCCTAATCCTGTACTAGATGGCGATGTGATGGTGACACAACTATACCAGAAGGTCGATATTTCGTACATAAAATACTGCAGAATGTCAAAAAATCACTCTCAGATTCAATGTTTTTTTTGTTTATTACACACCCTTAACTGTATTTCTCACGATCACATGAAAATAAAATATAATCAAATAAGTAGGAATAAAGTTCTAAGTAAGTCTAAGCAATTACATTCCCTGAGAGCTCAGTCTGTACAAGATTATTTAGCAATTCTACTAATTCCTCGTTTTGGAGCTAATAGAGTTAGCAAGATTTCATCTTCCACACTTCTGTGGTATTCACATGTGACACGAGGGTTACACCCACACTCTGAATGTCTGAATATCTTGCTGGGGTGATGAAGGTTACTGCACAGTTGTCATCTTTATGTACTAATCACTTGGCCTCTTCAACTAAGAAAGAATGTTCATTTTATGTCCACTAAGCCGGGGGTGGGGTGGGGGGGGGGTGGTAGGAGGTAGTTGATTTTGTTCTATTGTTTTATACCAGTGGCTTCAGGTAGTATTATGATTTTTGTTTATATAAACTTTATGAAATTATTTTGGACTATTTTCTCTCTGTCAACATGCAATAGTAGCTCATGCCTGTATATCCAAACAACATCATTGCACACTAAATCAGACTGATTAAATTGCAATTTCACGTAGTTTCAAATTGAAATATAAAAATACTAAAATACTTTCCATGTATTTCAATTTGTCTTATGCGAATTTGCAAGCGACTTCTCTCTAACCATGTGGACAGCATTAGTGGCGATACCATCATGAAATTGGGCTTACCTACACCCTGATATGATAGTTCATGTGTTTTGAATGGCCTTGTTGGCCATATAATGGATAATAAATGGCTAAGCCAGCAAAGAAGTTAGTGACGTTTGGTTATTTACGCATTTTTGCCAGCCCTTGAACCACCCGCCCACACACCCACTCTCTCTCTCTGTGTCTGAAAATTTTCGGGTGCCCCTTGTTTCTCGCTTCGAATGTAGTAAATGTGGACAACAAAAAGCCGGCTTCATTGTAAGTGCAGTCCATTTCAAACAAAGGTTATAATCAAGACTTGAGGTAAAATGAAAAGGCTAAATTTTCAAGTCAGAAATTTTGTAATGCAAAAATGAAAAAGTGTTTACTAGCTTACCAAGTCAATACTGCAGAGTTCATCCAGAAATTGCAGTTTGTTGAAAGGAATTGCAAACTTCTACAGTTACTCTGAACGGTCGAATGCCCCGTTAACTATTGCACGAAAATGCATGTCCTTGTCCAGGGTGACATACAGTGCAGAACAGAAATGACCGATGTCCACAAGTTATTGACTAACGCACAGACAACTAGAGTTCCACTTTAGTTTCAGTTGAAAAAACACGAAATTTAAACAGACCGACCAGTTCGCACCGTATAAATTAAAGTTATTGTACCATCTTCATCCTCCAAATATAATGATGCCTGACACACACTTTTCAAAACACATTTCAGAGCTCATAATTTCTGATGTTTGCCGCTGAACGCAATCGTTTGGGTTTTAAGTGTTCGAACCGACATTTGTGGCGAATAAAAATTGAATCAACGGCGAGTCTACGGGTGGCAAGGTGAAAGACTCAAGACTGGTTCTCTGACAAAATTGTCCATTTCTCGTCAATTAGCGATTAATTACAGTGATTTCGTTTTCAGGGTTAGGTGTGTAATAAATATAGAATCACATTTATGTTTCAATGGGTTAACGATTACTGGACGAGAGCGAGTGGCGCAGGGATACCACGAGAGCCGTTAGGCTCGAGAGGTATCCTAGCGCCACTGGCTCGAGTCCAGTAATCGTTAACCTGTTTAAACATAAGTGTGGTTCTGTATATTTCTTTTTCGATCCAGTCGCGATCCGATCGATATTTTCTGTGCGCTATTTATGGTCATTGTACTGTACAGAAAAGCGTCAACAAAAGTTGTATTTGTATAAAAGTAGGCAGCGATTTTGTGGATGAAAATATCAAGAAATGAAGGCTGCATCAAGGGAATGAAACAAAATAGCCTTCCGACCGAATGTTCGTGCATTTTCGACGGGTGACACTCGTTTGTTACGCGAGGAAGAATGGGTCTAGATCAATTCGACCTTCACTCAGACCGATTTTAGTGAACAAGCTTCGGATATTTCATAACATGTCGTGTTGAACCGAAAAATTCATTTCATCACACAATATGTATTTCACCCTTCGCCCAACGTAATGCGGAAAAAACCCGCGACCTGTACAAAAAAAAAAAAAAAAAAAAAACTGGCTAACCAAATTTCATAGTCAATTGTCTCCCCTCAAAACATAGCTCGTGGCCCCTCATTTGAAGAGTTATTTCGGAAAGTAACTTGAAAATGTTTTCTGGTCGTGTTAGGTAAAGAATTAATGAGAAAAATGAGTTCGAAAAGGAGAAGATTAATTTAACCCTTTGAACTGTTTTGGTATCTCCCATGCCTTTTCATCGGCAGCAATTAGAGGAGTGTCTATTCATTACTTGGGATAGACCAATCAATATTTTCAACGTGCAGCCTCGGGTCTGCACGTTGAAAATATTGATTGGTCTACTCCACACATTTACTGAAACCCCCCCCCCCCCCCCCCCCCCCATATAATGACGCTATGACGTATCATGTTCCTGGCTGGAAAAGCGGCCACTAGTGTTCAAAGAATTGATACTTCCTTTCGTTATCAAGCCTCAAGGTCATACAGCGTCACGTGCACACCTGGCGTAACACGTTTATTAAATGTGTTGCCAAAGATATTTCCACAATTGGCTAAGCGATGGTGATTCGGCGTTAAACTACGATTGCTGTGCGTATTCAGAATTATACGATACAATACAGACCATGAGAATTGTTCTGGATACATCACGTGTGGAATCTGGATTACGAGTAAGAACAGCATGTAAGAGAGTCTCAGTAACGATATGACGAGAACGAAATGCTTCGATACAAAACTGTGTCCAGCAAGAAAGTTATCAAACCGTGGACAGATAAGTAGTTGGAATATAATCAGGCTGTGGACGGTTAAGTAGTTGGAATATAACCAGGCCGTGGGCGGTTAAGTAGTTGGAATATAATCAGGCCGTGGATGGATAAGTAGCTGGAATATAATCAGGCCGTGCACGGTTACGTAGTTGGAATATAATCAGGCCGTGGACGGTTAAGTAGTTGGAATATAATCAGGCCGTGGACGGATAAGTAGTTGGAATATAATCATGCTGTGGACGGTTAAGTAGTTGGAATATAATCAGGCCGTGGACGGATAAGTAGTTGGAATATAATCAGGCTGTGGACGGTTACGTAGTTGGAATATAATCAGGCCGTGGACGGATAAGTAGTTGGAATATAATCAGGCTGTGGACGGTTAAGTAGTTGGAATATAACCAGTCCGTAGACGCATAAGTAGTTGGAATATAATCAGGCCGTGGACGGATAAGTAGTTGGAATATAATCAGGCTGTGGACGGATAAGTAGTTGGAATATAATCAGGCTGTGGACAGATAAGTAGTTGGAATATAATCAGGCCGTGGACAGATAAGTACTTGGAATATAATCAGGCCGTGGACAGATATGTACTTGGAATATAATCAGGCTGTGGACAGATAAGTACTTGGAATATAATCAGGCTGTGGATGGATAAGTAGTTGGAATATAATCAGGCTGTGGCCGGTTAAGTAGTTGGAATATAACCAGGCCGTGGACGGTTAAGTAGTTGGAATATAATCAGGCCGTGGCCGGTTAAGTAGTTGGAATATAACCAGTCCGTAGACGCATAAGTAGTTGGAATATAATCAGGCCGTGGACGGATAAGTAGTTGGAATATAATCAGGCTGTGGGCGGATAAGTAGTTGGAATATAATCAGGCTGTGGACAGATAAGTAGTTGGAATATAATCAGGCTGTGGACAGAAAAGTAGTTGGAATATAATCAGACTGTGAACGGATAAGTAGTTGGAATATAATCAGGCCGTGGACGGTTAAGTAGTTGGAATATAATCAGGCCGTGGACGGATAAGTAGTTGGAGTATAATCAGGACGTGGTCGGTTAAGTAATAGGAATATACTCAGGCCGTGGACGGTTAAGTAGTTGGAATAAAACCAGGCCGTGGACGGATAAGTTGTTGGAATATAATCAGGCCGTGGACGGATAAGTAGTTGGAATATAATCAGGCCGTGGACGGATAAGTAGTTGGAATATAATCAGGCCGTGGACGGCTAAGTAGTGAGAATATATTCAGACCGTGGACGGTTACGTAA
Source organism: Pictodentalium vernedei (assembly GCA_031216915.1). Lineage (NCBI taxonomy): Eukaryota > Metazoa > Mollusca > Scaphopoda > Dentaliida > Dentaliidae > Pictodentalium > Pictodentalium vernedei. Next base: position 537,002,611 of record CM062293.1, read on the forward strand.
TTGGAATATAATCAGGCCGTGGACGGTTAAGTAGTTGGAATATAAGCAGGCCGTGGACGGATAAGTAGTTGGAATATAATCAGGCTGTGGACGCTTACGTAGTTGGAATATAACCAGGCCGTGGACGGTTAAGTAGTTGGAATATAATCAGGCTGTGGACGGATAAGTAGTTGGAATATAATCAGGCCGTGGACGGTTACGTAGTTGGAATATAACCAGGCCGTGGACGGTTAAGTAGTTGGAATATAATCAGGCCGTGTACGGATAAGTAGTTGGAATATAATCAGGCTGTGGACGGATAAGATGTTGGAATATAATCAGGCCATGGACGGTTAAGTAGTTGGAATATAACCAGGCAGTGGACGGATAAGTAGTTGGAATATAATCAGGCTGTGGACGGATAAGTAGTTGGAATATAATCAGGCCGTGGACGGTTAAGTAGTTGGAATATAATCAGGCTGTGGACGGATAAGTAGTTGGAATATAATCAGGCTGTGGACGGCTAAGTAGTTGGAATATAATCAGACCGTGGACGTATTATTAGTAGGAATATAATTAATCTGTGGACGGATAAGCAGTTGGAATTTAATCAGGCTGTGAACGGATAAGTGGTTGGAATATATTTAGGCTGTGGACGGATAAGTAGTTGGAATATAATCAGCCGTGGATGGATAATTACCTGGAATATAATCAGGCCGTGGACGGATAAGTAGATGTAATATAATCAGGCCGTGGACGGTTAAGTATTTGGAATATAATCAGGCCGTGGACGGTTAATTACTGGGAATATAACCAGGTCGTGGACGCATAAGTAGTTGGAATATAATCAGGCCGTGGACGGATAAGTAGTTGGAATATAATCAGGCTGTGGACAGATAAATAGTTGGAATATGATCAGGCTGTGGACAGATAAGTAGTTGGAATACAATCATGCTGTGAACGGATAAGTAGTTGGAATATAAACAGGCCGTGGACGGTAAAGTAGTTGGAATATAATCAGGCCGTGGACGGATAAGTAGTTGGAATATATTCAGGCTGTGGACGGATAAGTAGTTGGAATATAATCAGACCGTACACGTATTATTAGTTGGAATATAATCAGGCCGTGGACGGATAAGTAGTTGGAATATATTCAGGCTGTGGACGGGTAAGTAGTTGGAATATAATCAGACCGTGGACGTATTAGTAGTTGGAATATAATCAATCTGTGGGCGGATAAGCAGTTGGAATTTAATCAGGCTATGAACGGATAAGTAGTTGGAATATAATCAGGCCGTGGACGGATAAGTGGTTGGAATATATTCAGGCTGTGGACGGATAAGTAGTTGGGATATAATCAGACCGTGGACGGATAAGTAGATGGAATATAATCAGGCCGTGGACGGATAAGTAGTTGGAATATATTCAGGCTGTGGACGGGTAAGTAGTTGGAATATAATCAGACCGTGGACGTATTAGTAGTTGGAATATAATCAATCTGTGGGCGGATAAGCAGTTTGAATTTATTCAGGCTATGAACGGATAAGTGGTTGGAATATAATCAGGCCTTGGACGGATAAGTGGTTGGTATATAATCAGGCTGTGGGCGGATAAGTAGTTGGAATATAATCATGGCATGGGCGGATAAGTAGTTGAATACAATCAGGCCATAGACAGATAAGTACTTTGAATATAATCTGGCCGTGGATGGATAAGTAGTTGGAATATAATCAGGCCGTGGACGGATAAGTCCTTGGAATATAACCAAGCCGTGGACGAATAATTAGTTGGAATATAATCAGGCCCTGGACGGAGAAGTAGTTGGAATATAATTAGACCATGGACGAATAATTAGTTGGAATATAATCAGGCGGTGGGCGGATAAGTAGGTGGAATATAATCAGGCGGTGGACGAATAATTAGTTGGAATATAATCAGACCGTGGACGGATAAGTAGTTGGAATATAATCAGGCCTTGGACGTATAAGTAGTTGGAATATAATCAGGTCGTGGACGTATAAGTAGTTGGAATATAATCAGGTCGTGCGCGGATAAGTAGTTGGAATATATCCAGGTCGTGGACGGATAAGTAGTTGGAATATAATCAGGCCCTGGACGTATAAGTAGTTGGAATAAAATCAGCTCGTGGACGGATAAGTATTTGGAATATAATCAGGCCCTGGACGGATAAGTAGCTGGAATTTAATCACGTTCTGGTGGTTTAAGCTCTGTTGGTGAAATGGATCCAAGAATAGATCCTAAAAATAACAATCAAGGAATTTTATGGCATACAGTACAATCTCCAAGAACGGGTCGTAATCCTCCTATAGGCAGTGATGTTCATGCATACGTTTACCTGGTAATAACAATTATCATCAGCAAAATGTTAATAAATGAAGCACCGGGTTGTACACGGTGCTTTAATATTTTATTATTATTATTGTTCCAATAATTAGTGTTTGGAATCTTGTAATATTGCGTTTGTGTTTTTTGTGTTTTTTTTCCTTTGGTTGTTTTGGGTTGGTGTTATCCCTGCCACACAAATGGCTTTGAACAAATAGCTATACTTTTTTGCACACAAATTCTACAGTCATATACGTGAAGTTAAATTAGTTGTTTGAAAGGTTCCAAAGACAGAGCTAAAAATCATGGAATTCCGTCTCAGCCTGGTCAACGCGTTCAAGCTTACATGATTCTGCTCATCTAATTTCAAAAAGGATACCATTTTCTTCCTTGGCCTGCCCCCCCCCCACCCCACCCTCTATAAACAACGATAGACGATAGTGTACCCCACAGAGATAAAAGAGATGTAATTCCGTACTACCTATCGTCCACGTGAATATGATTTATAATCACACCCCCCCCCCCCCCCAATTCTTATAAAAACATCTTTGTTCTCATCCGTGTTCTGTCACACATAAATACTAATAATCAATACCTTGTGTGAGTTTCAACTTAGATGGCTCACTAGATATAGCAATTGCGTACCAAATCTTATATAATAAAGACTACAGTGCCCGATAAATACTATAAATATCCACAGCTTTGGTGTGTTTTTTTCTTTGTTTGTTTGTTTTGGGTTGGTGTTAACCCTGCCACACAAATCGCTATTCTACTCAACCTTTGAACAAATAACTATACTTTTTGCACACGTATTCTATAGTCGTATACGTGAAGTTAAATTAGTTGTTTGAGAGGTTCCCAGGATAGAGCGAATTCCGTCTCACCCTTTTCAACGCGTTCAAGGTTACATGATTCTGCTCATCTAACTTCAAAAACGATACGATCTTCTCCCTTGGCCTGCCACCCCATAAACAACGACAGTGAGCTCCATAGAGATAAAATAGATTTAATTCCACGCTACCCCTCTTCCACGTGAATATGATTTATACCCCCAATTTAAAAAAAAAACATCTGTGTTCGCATACTAATAATCAATACTTTGTGTGGTTTTCAACTTTGATGACTCAGTAGATATAGCTAATATACGTGCAATTACATACAAAATCTTATATAAAATATATTTATGTTTCTGAAACTTCACAGATACAAAACAGTTTATAATGCCGTGCTGTACTAATGCAGTATGATTAGTTGCAATATCCACACTCTACGGTGGTTTCAACTCTGTTGGCCGAGGGAACACTACCGTGGGAAATCAATCGTGGCATTTCGTACTATTTCTTTGCAATAGATAGAGGATATCTAGTGTTTTTGAGTGGATACCGAAAATTATCTCATGAGTGACCGAGACAAATGTTTATTTAACCATTTCTCTCGGTCACAAGTGAGATAATTTTCGTTATTCACTCAAAAACACTAGATTTTCTTTTTATTATACGCTTTTTTATAAGAATCTGATAATTCCACTCCTTTCAACCTTGAATTGATGCATGAAAGTAAACAGCGTATTGAATCATTGAAACGCGGAGGTGATTTGATTGATAATCCGAAGAGATAGCATCTTGCAATTTGATTCAGCTGGCGGCTTTCTAGTCCAAAAATGGTCTGAATGTCTGTAATATCAGCTTTTGGTTTGGTATATCTTTTGAAAGGACGTACCAAACCAAAAACTTATATTACGAACTTTCAGGCCATGTTTGGGATGTCGGGTTTCATGCATCAATTTAAGGTGAATACATGTTGAATTATTGCTGGAAATGATCGATATTCACTACTCAAAATACTAGATTTACTTTTCATTATACGTTTTTAGAACAAATGGATAATTTGACTCGTATTCAGCTTGAAGTGATGCTTTGAAAGCTGCCATTTTTATTGATCCAGTGAAAGTGAAAATTCCTATATCTTCACTGTAGGAGATACGATTTCTGTCTTTCCGTAATTTCGTCGATAATCTATCGTTTAGCGTATAATAAAACAAATTATGTTCCTCAAACTCTGAAATCGGCACCATCTACACCTACTTTAACTGACCCATCAATGAGCGTAATATACACACTCTGTACGATTTCAGCATCAATAGGCTGATAGAGTACGGTCCACTTGGACTGGTCGCGTTCCACGAGTGGACAATAGTTCCCCGGATGCAATTATATTACATTCCAAACACTAATTACTGGAATAATCATCAAATGTTTAATTAATGAAGCATCGGGTACAATCCGGTGCTTTATTAATTAAAATTTTGCTGCTGATGATTTTTATTACATGGTAACGCATGCGCACACATCACTGCCCGCGCGTGCTTTACGATCAGTCTAAGACGATTGTACTATAGACATACTGATAGAGGAAAGAGACAAAGAATTTTGAATTCATTTCTCATTGGAACATGTTTATAGTCATAAATGTGGAATATACCCTTCATAGCCTTGTTCTCCTGACGGACATGCAGGGACGTGGCGACATGGGGGGGGGGGGGGGGGGGGGGGGGTGAGGGGTCACCACCCAATCCTGGTCAAAATGTCCTGTAGTTCGAAATTCGGAGGGCAAGTCATGAGTAGTTGGAAATTCAATCTATCTGGATTTTGGAGCTTCTTTGGCGATGCTGATGTCTCCTTTACTTCCCAAAATCCCAACTCGGTTTCAAATGGCCAAAAATCCCAACTGTTATTATATGCAGCTACATTGTACGCAATATCGAGCTTCATAAGTATGCATGATGTCAATCGGTACGAGATTTCTATAGTACGTTTACTTACCGTAAACATAAAAAAAAATCCCCGAAATGCACTTCAAGAAAACCACATCATGTAAAATCGTTATCCTGAGTTAATTCCATCATTCACAGTTACAAAATGATGAAATATCGAAAATTGATCATCCCTGCATAAGATCTGATTTAATGTTGGTACAGTATGAATTGTTCAAAGTTCTCAGGTTGAGCATTTGTTTGGCACATATTCATTTCCCAGAAGAATACCAAATAATAATAACCTGATAATTATATCATTAATGTGTTGGCATTTTAGTTACTAGAATCAATTTTATTCTCCCTTTCATGGCTTCATTTTCAAAATCTTTCTCGGTAGTGAATTTCCAATTACTGGCGGGGGGGGGGGGGGGGGGGGACCAGTAGGGGGATTCCCCTCCCAGTCTCTCCCTTTAGTTGGAAATTCACTACCCTACACCCTTCATGCCCAGTGTGAGTTTTAGCTCCACTGAACGAGCGGCCCTCACGAGAGAGAACACAAAACCTGGTATTCGGAATTGAATTGAATTGAAACTTTATTTAGCAGCATACTCGGATACAGTTTACATAAATTAAAATATGGTAGCAATCAAAAAGGTGTATACTGCATGGAAATGGCATAGCCGGAGAGGCTGTCTTCCTGCCATTCCCAAAGTAATAATAAAATCATTTCCTTTTCAAGAGAACAAGCATAAGCACCTCGAACGTTAAATATGCCATCTACAACTTTAAAGTTATGGTGCATATGCAACGGTAACTTCTAAAATATATGTAAGTTGAGGTTCCAGCCGAATGGAATCCAAGAATGAGCAAAATAACATGACTGTACTTCTAAATCATCCCGTTTAAGCTCGTCAAGCTCCTTCCAATTGGTTTCTAAACCTACTTTTTGAGGCAAAAAATCAATAGATTTAGTTCTGCAAAGACATTTCGCTAGTGTTTTCTGTTTTCCACGTTAGGTAAAGAACAGCAATACATAAATACACAAGTCAAGTTAACTGTTATTGTGTAACTGTTATTATAGCGGGGGAGGAATTCGTCACATACAGGTGAATTGTGCACTTGGTGATACCTTCTTGAAATTTGGCACACTGTTAGTGTAGGCTATGAGGTTCTCAAAAACGATCGGCTACAAGTTGACACCGACCGGTGGCGACCAGTAGCGGCACAATCCAAAATGGCCGCCAGCGGCTGAAGGGAACCTCCTTTTCGACGGTCTACCGACTATACATCCGATTGTAAGGGCGCGAAAGTGAACTCTGATCCACGCACGTGTTGGAAACAGACGTGGGAGATGATGTAGAATAAAACGAGATTCTCTATACGGACGCATCAATTTCTTGGAACTTGAAAAGAGCGTTGTTTCTCCGGGATCAGCGTCATTCAGGCAAACCTGAATGACGCTGATCCCGGAGAAACAACGCTCTTTATGAAGCAGTCTCTTTGCCATACAATCTCTTGTTTGGCGTAATTCCGCAAGCAATTCTGATTTGTCTGTCGAAATTAATTCGAGAACGCGATTGTTCACAAAAATCATTCACAGAATGAGTGAGAATCCTCTTCGTGTACGGACTAGTACTGACTGGGAACGTTGTTGCTTTTGCCAGCAAGACAGTTCCAAGAAATTGATGCGTCCGTATAGAGAATCTCGTTTTCATGACGCCTATAAAGCTATTGAGGAAGACATAACGCGCTTCCTAGATAATGGCGTTGAGCTTCCATATAATTTGACCATTGATTGTTTGATGAGAGAGAGTGATGAGTGTATGTCGATGTCACTGTTGACGAATAAGGCAATATATCATAAGACATGCCGTGACAGTATTCGGACTCACATCGTACAGCGCGTGCTACACAAGCGAGAGCGAAATGAGGCAGTGGCATCCTGCTCCACGCTGAGTCCTAAAAGAACACGGACAAGTTTTGAATCTGGCTGTGACAGGAAACTGCCCCAGTGTGTTTATTGTCACAAACGCGAAGGTGACAGCAGTGAGCCTATTTGCAGATCAATGTCTGATAACAATAAACTCAAAATTATGGCAAAGGAAGCCGAGAACTGGGTTGTTTTTTCTCGGGTCAATGCAGCATTTGATTCCGCTGCTAGTGATCTTTACTATCACAAAACCTGTTATTGTAAGCTTGCCAATGAAGCACGAGCGGCTAAATCTAAAAAGTCGAAGAACGCCGAACATTCCGCGTCAGGCCTGCCCTATGACCCTCTCGTTATGGCAGAGCTCATAACATTTGTTGAACACAACGATTCCGCGATGAAGCTTGTCGATCTCAAGAATCTGTACAGTCGGAGGTTGAAGCAAGTCGGTTCTGATTGGCTTAGTGAAGAAATACATTCCACTCGATTCAAAGAACATTTGTTGCAGAAATTGGGCGATGGCTGGGACGCCTTCACACAGGGTAGAGATGTGTTTATTTCAAGTAGGTTTCGAGTTGGCTCCTTGTTGTCCGAATCTTTAACTCGTATAGTGTCTGAGGAAGAGGCAAAAAAGATAGTTGATGTGGGTCTTCTTCTGCGTAAACACATACTCATATCTCAAGCTCCTTTCACGGGATCATTTTCATCTTATTGCTTGAGCGAGCCTGTACCCAACTCACTCCTGACTCTTCTTAGAGTTCTACTTGAGGGCACATGTAGTATACAGAACTTAGGCGATGATGAGACTGTTAATGCCAAGACTCGAGTGGCTTGTACTATTTCACAGATGTTGATCAGCAATTCAGCGAAACGCTCCGAACATGCACAAAATGTTCACCAGAGACGTGACAGAGAAACTCCAATGCCTCTTTATGTGGGTTTGAAGTTGCATGCCCATGATCGTATGAAAAATCTTATCAGAGATTTCCATCAAATGGGACTCTCTGTCTCTTATGATCGCGTAATGGATGTTCGCAGGAGTTTCGCGAGAGCTGTTTCACTGCGGTTCAAGAACGAAGGTGTTGTAGTCCCAGCTAACTGCAAACGTAATGTTTTCTCGATAGGAACCACTGATAACATTGATGTATCTGGTAGATCTGATATGCATGGTACGTCCATCACACTCATTGGTCAACTGAGCAGGGACAATGTGGGTACTGATCCCCCACCACTGAGTTTAGATGTTCCAGAAGACACACAAATTGAACTCCCAGACGACTATGCATTTGTTCCTTTCGTTGAAGACTTTGGTGGGGACATCAGGCTTGAATCTCCAGATGAATGTAATGTACGGCCCAATGAATATGCAGATTTGAACGTGGGAGAGAATGACTGGTTGTCTCATGTGTCACAGATCAGCAATAAAGGGAAGGTTGATGGCAGCTGGCAGCTTGATGAAGTCCCTGTGACCTTTTCAGGCTTCTTTTCAAAACATGAAGATCAAGACAATGTCAAACCTCGTGCAGTTATTGGGGTATTCCCTGTTTTCAGTGAGCAGAAAGCGGACTCACTCAGTATGCAGAAGCATGCTATGTATGTGGTCAGGGAAGCTACTGCTTTCGTAAACCCCGGCCAGATACCTGTCATTGAAGGTGACTGTCCGTTGTATGCCAGGCAGAAAAAATGTCAATGGCTGTTCCCAGAGGAGATAGGTGAGGATCGAATGGTGTGTATGATTGGATTCCTGCATCTTGAAATGTGCACCCAAGAAGCTGGTGGTAAGCTTATGGGTGGTTCTGGTTGGGAGCGAATGTTTCACCTCGCAAAGATATTCACACCCGGTGTAGCATCATCCCTACTTGGTGGGAAACATGTCAAGAGGACGCGACAGGCATATCTTCTCACTCTAGCTTGGCTTGAGATCCTCAGAAAGAATGCTTATGAGATTTACTGTCAGCAGACTGGGCCCCATGAGTCATTTGAAATGTGGGAACAGAGGATTCTTTCACAATCTCCAACTGCGCGCTATTGGGGTGAAATCGTTCGGAACTTTCTCTTGACAAGCTGTCAATTCGTTCGGAACCAACGAATCGGTAACTGGCCTGGTACACTGTGTTCTATCGATGAGTTGTGCAGTTACTTTTTTGCCCTAGGACATACAAATTATTGTCGGTGGGTCCCCGTATTTCTGAGAGACATGTCTCAGCTACCCAGGCGGCATCCTTCAATCCACAACAAATTCATGGAAGGCCATTTTGTGGTCCAGCGTAGTGAGAGGAAGTTCAGTATGATGGGTTTAGATCAGAGCCAAGAACATAGTATCCAACTACTCAAAGAAGACAGTGGTCCAAAAGGTCTCTATGGCCAGGCTGAAGAGAAAGTCGTTATTGAGCTTTCAAGGTCAGAAGTTCTGCGTGTTATAGATGAGTATGAATATGCAAGTTTCCACACAACATCATCAGATAACACGGAACACCCGGAAAGTTCGGTATCAGAGCAGAAAAAATTTCTGAATCAATTGAAATCTCTCCTCGATCTGGTGAATCAGGGACTCATTATCAACCCTTATGATGAAACTAGTGGTCAGCTGGTGACATTAGATACTGGTGAATATATGGACCCCGAAGTTAGTAAGAGTTTACGGTCATTACCCGAAAGGGGCAAGCATTTATATTCCACTTTCTTGAAGGAAAGGCTTGTGGAATGCACCGTACCCCTGAATGATGTTATTCCCAAGGCAAATATATATACCTTCCTTAACCCACCCCCAGCCAACCTGGACAAAGGCCGAGACAAACTCATGTCAAGTAAAGCAACTGCCGCAATAGTTACCCAGATGTTCGTTTCACTGCAAGCCCGGCCTGATTCAAACATGGATGAGTTTTTCATGCACGAGAATGCACGTGATCCGCCAGCATTATCCGATAGAGGTAAGCTACGGAGTGGGACAAAATCTCAAATTCTCAATTGTTTACCAGCTATTCCTGCACAAGGGAAGAATTCAGCAGCTAGACAAGCTTCAGTTGTCATCTTGGATATGCCTGCTGTAGTCCATGTAATCAAACCACAGAAAGCGGATCTGTTTGGAGAATATGCTCGATTGCAATTATTGCCATACATCGAATCTCTGATTAACACGAACACCACAAGGGTTGATGCGATCTATGACTGTTACCCCGAAGGCAGTTTGAAGAATCAGACGCGAGCAAAACGCCTCGGTGAGACAGCAGTTAGGTTGATACGGGTGTCCGAGAACGTCCCTTTACCTAAAGGGAAGAATTGGCAGGCATTCTTGAAAGTTAGTGAGAATAAAGACGAATTTTTCAAGTTCCTGTCTGCTGAACTGCTGAAATTAACATCAACATCCGAGTACCAGTTGTTAACGACATCAGGAGAATATGTACTATGCAATAAGGATGTTAGCTTATGTGACATATCTCCAACGAACCACGAGGAAGCAGACACGCGCATGATGCTTCATCTCAACCATGCAGTCTCACAAGGTCACAAAATAGCTTTTCTTCGCACGGTTGATTCTGATGTCGTCATTCTGTCTTTGCACCATTTCGCAACATTCCGTGACCTTGGACTCAGTGAGCTGTGGATTGGGTTTGGAATTGGAAAGGCATATAAAGATATGCCAATTCATGAGATAGCTTCACAACTTGGACCTGATTACTGTAAGGCCCTGACTTTCTTCCACGCCTTCACAGGTTGTGATGTAACATCCAGCATGCTCGGCATTGGGAAGAAGACAGGATGGAATGCATGGATGAATTTTCCCGCATCAACTGAAATGATGATAGAATTGACTGAGAATCCGCAAGTCTTTTCAGAGGATTCCCCTCATATGCAGCATATCGAAAAACTCACCATACAGATGTACAGTAACAGTTGTGTCAGTACACGTGTCAATGATGCGAGACGGCATATGTTCACACATGGCCTTAAGTCTATGGAAAACATCCCGCCCACCAAAGCAGCTCTGTATCAACATGTAAAAAGGGTAATTCTTGTGTCATCTTTCATTTGGCATCGTGCTCTGCAGAAACACTTATGTGTGCCAGACCCATCACAGTACGGATGGGAGTGGAATCCACGTCTCAATATTCTGGTCCCATTTTGGACTCACCTAGGAGACGCAAGTGCTGCATGTGCACTGATGCTCCACTGTAGTTGTGCCAAGGCCTGCAAGGGCAATTGCAAATGCTTGAAAGCTGGATTAAGGTGCACACCTTTGTGTAAGTGTGAAGGTGGCTGTTGTAACAATATTGAGTAGTATACTGTCATGTTAGGACCAGTCATCTCCTATTCTGGTATTTTTTTTTCCATTTTCGGCCAGTTAACACATGTCATGTTTCTAGTTGAGTTGATTTTGCTAACAAATGTTCATCCCATGTGGCTTGCTACATTGTCCGGGGTATAGGAATACAGTTTTAGATTTCGGAAAATAGTCTGTTATTTACTGCACAAGACGGTGTTAATTCATGCATAGCATGATACAATATCCCCAACTATTTTGCCTCTGTACAACAGTTGATACCTTCGTTCACCCGTGTGTTCATCTATGGTATCCTTGTCTTTCTCTGGCCATAGGCCACATGTGACTAGTCAGTTCCTACTCCATAGCAAATCAACTTGGAAATCCTTCATCTTGTAGCGCACTCATGTCTCAATGAATCCATACCTGAGTTGATCTAATAAATCTAACGTAAGGTATCAAATTGCCATACCGGATCATATTTCGATAAGTTATTCGCTAAAACATTTCGACCACTCATCGACATCAAAGGTCATGTTTTGGCTCCCAGTGGTGGCTATATCTCTATATCCCTGGTAAAGTAGCATACCATGAGGGATGGGCATTAAGTGTCGGCAACATTAATCCTGACTTGGAACACACCACATCTTAACTGGCCGAAAATGAAGAATACTACTTGTAGTCAAAAAATATTCCTGTACCTCGAATGACTGCAAACATACACTCACCCCTTCTAGTCCCATTTTGCCAATGTTCTATACTGGCAAGATAACATTGTATAATTAACAACGGGAACTAATGCATCCCGAGTTCATTCCAGCACTGCCCTTGCTGGCAGACGTGTCGCTATGGTGTTGAGATTGAACCAGAACTCCTCTAGAAATTTGATAGTTTTATTTTCTTAGAAAATAAATCTATCGAAAATGCCGGAAGTTGAGAATAGACTGTCACTTTAATTGGATTATCAAATGTCCAAGTATCCCCACTGCTGCATACTATCGAGTACCCTTGTTCATGTGTTGACAGGAATCTCTCATACCATGTTCATTTGACCATTGCATTCCCGAGAAACATTCAACACTAATTTATCTACGGACGGACGATCATACTGACAGTCAGACACACAGACGCACACATCGACGGAAATTCTGATCCCATTATCCATTAATCTTCCCCCCAACTTGTTCCAAGGGCTTCACTCCATCATTCACATCAATTACAGCACATGTATGGTGTTAGGTTTGGAGCTTCAGTTGTGCGATCGGCGAAAATAGCTTTTTTTCGATCCGCTTGGCGGCCATTTTGGATTTCGCTGCTAGTGGTGGCTAGAGGATGGTGCCAACTTGTAGCCGATCGATTTTGAAATCTCTGATGCCTACCCTTACATCATGCCAAATTTCAGGAAGGTATCACCAAGTGCACAATTCTAGCGAATTCCTCCCCCGCTATTATGTTCCATGAAGCATCTAAACGCGATAAAAAATATGTCATACATTTCCGAAGATGTTCTCTGTACTTTTATGTCATTATGTTTATATGCACCCAACGAGAAACAATAGAATCAAGAGGTCACGACTTGGCGTTTGCAGAAGGTTTGTTCTTACGTTTGCCTGAGAACAAGCTTGTTTGATTTGTCTGTCGAAATATTTCCTCGAGGGCACTATGCAAACTATTGCTCGCTTGCTTTGTACGTTCCTTCTACAGTACGTGGAGAGTGTATTATCACTAAATCACCCGCATAGTGGGGATTCCCCCACGCAATAATTGTAAATTTGTTTCAAAGCATAACCTGCACACACAAAGTTTCAGCCAATGGACCTGCGGGTTAAACCCGGAGGTTCATTGGCTAAAACATTGCTTTTGTTTTTGTCGATATGTACAAAATTTCAAAGTTATGGCTTGGGTGATAACACCACTCCGCGCGTGATTTAGTTACAATCCACTCTCCACGTACTGTAAGTGCAAGTCATAATGTGCGTTTCGAATCAGACAATGTTTTCTTGAGCAAACTAACATCAAAGTATTTTCTTGCAGATATGGGCGCCGAGCTTTATGTATTTTTGGTCATGCTGTATCTGGAGCAGCTCTGCTCTCCTCAACAGTTTTATCAACATTTGATGGTGAGTGGGTGTGTTTTGTACTACATATTGTTGCAAGTGATAACATCAAACGCTATAAGTCGATAGAGGCACTTGCAGTGTTATGGTTGGTATCCAAAACATTCTGTCATAACGACCTCATTTCGCAATTTTTCCTCTTCATGTTTTTTGACCTACAGAATTCATGAGTAACTTGACTGATCACTTAATTGTGCTACCATTTTATTTAGTCGTGACATTCGCCATAAATATCAAGTCTGTTCTCTAAAACGTGTATATACCTATTAATTATACAGGTCTGCAGTCGCAAGACTGGCATTTTTCTCTAGAACAGTTCGTGACTGGGCCACGACGTACTTACACACCAATGGGTTGATAAATGAGAAATAAAGCTCGTGGAGCTCGCTCAAATGATGGGTCATAGGCTATGTTTTCGAGGCAAGAAACGAAAGTACTCCAAAAAAAGGTTATCTGCAAACTGCCGTCTGCTATTTGTATTAGGTAGATAGTTAATGACAACAGAAGATGGATTCAATTTTCCTCAAAAACCAACCCACAACGTTACTGTGTCGACGTTGACGTCATTCCCGTATTAGACGTATTGGGACGATATTTACCAACTCAAAACGTTACTACGTCAGTGTTGACGCTTGACATCATTCACGTATTAGACGTGTTGAGAACGATATTTGCTTACTCATAACGCTACTATAAAGTCGATGTTGAAGTTTGACGCCATTCTCGTATTTTCCGTAATGAGGAATTTGATGGTGATTTTTTGAAGTTTATGTGTTTTCTCTGTAAAATAAATTAATTAAAACAAAAAGAGATTTTATCAAAACTGTCATTAAACATTATATATATGTGTATATATTTTAGAAAATGTCCTTCTCTAACCCAGTATTTAAAAGATTTTATTTTCCATGTATTCAACACTTCCGGAAAGTCATGACCACATCTGATCTAAGTTACATTAACAAATGACATGTTGATAAACTCACTGATAATTATATCAATGTTTGTATTTAATTTAGAATGTAAAGACATAGTGGTATTTAATTATTACTTTCTAAAGTGTGATTTACTTGGATTTCCGGGTTTGATTATAAACGATAACTTCACAAGTGAATTATGCAATCAACAATTGGGTCATGTATCCGTGCACGCAAACGACGATTTGCCGTGGGTGTAATGGGAAATTCATTGTTTTGTTTTTTTTATTTGTTTTTTAACCCTTACCTAACATGAAAATCATACGTTACTTACTAAAAAAAATATTGAATAACTATTATTTTCATTTTTTGTCTCAAAAACATAGGTTTTGTTCGCTCCAATGAGGGGTCATAACCTATTTTTTTGAGACAAAAAATGAAAAAATAATGAAAATTAATGGGCGATTTTTGAGAATAGCGCTGGCCGGTTTTGGCCGTTACGTTAGGTAAAGGGTTAAATGATATATTTATCGTTAATAATGAAAAGTAATAAACAGAGTAATCGCTTGACTGGACTGGATACGTGAAATAATTCATTCGAGACGAGGGACAATATTGTAAAACACTCGTGTTTGTACAACGTCCCTCACCTCTCATGCTTTATGGATTGGTTAAGCCTATGTTATTAACACGAGGTGTGAACTTGTTTTCTTGGGTCAATGGTCTTAGATCTGTGGAAACCATTTCAGTGAACATGAAACTGGGCAGCTGTTTTTGTTGGCTCCCACATAACTTGCATTTGTGGTGTGATTAAACAAGGCGGTCAATAAGAGCCCAGTGTAAATTTTTTTGGAAGAAAAACAGACTGAGTAGCATTATCTCTTTCCATCATGTGAAGATCCGTCTGATCTTGGAAATCATGATTATTGTTGTTTTTCATTTTGCAGATGTTGCGGAGAACGCGCCAGCTCTGATAACAATATTGGTGATGATAGGCAAGTTTGGAATAACGATGTCCTTTAGTGGCATCTACACCTACACACCCGAACTCTTCCCAACAACCTTGAGGTAATTTAAAATTTACGAACCTAAACAAAGTGAAAATATGAAATGATTTTTTTTTTCAAATTTGAATGCTTTTTGCGGTACATGTTAAGAGCAATCAGATTATTGCAAAACTTCGGCCCATGTTAACAGCCAGTTAAGATTCAAGTGGAATAACATCGAATGTGATATTATAAACAGAGAATCTCCATTGATTACCCAGAATATATTTAAAAGTTATGAACGTAATTGAGTAAATGTAGTCTTCACCGAGCCTGTGAAGGGTGAAATACGTAATTTACTGGAAGTATTTGTTCATTTATTTATTGAGGCTTAACGACACTTCCGACACAAGGTCACCTCGAGTCGGACGTTGTACTGGTGGCGGAAGCCGGAGTACCCCGAGAAAACCACCGAGCAAAGGCGAGCAACAGCCAGACTCCCCAACATACTAACTACGCACATGCAGGGCTCGTATTGTTTGAAGACAAGTGCACCATCGACGAGCAGTACGCCTTAGCACACAGCGCCACCCTCCCCTACATGGGAAATCGGGACGAAGTGCTTTGCCCAAGGAATTTACTGGAAGTGTAAGGTATGTTGAACAGCCGCAGACTCAAACATATTATTATGTTTTACTTGGCAAATATTGCCGCTTCAACGTTGTCAAGATATTCTACTCAATACTCTAGTAGTAAAAAAAAAACTAATTGACACTAAATTTGCAAAATATAGAACCCTCAACTTATCTATCCCACAATTTAAATATTGACATGCTATATTGCTATAATATATTAAATGGCACTTTAAAAAATAATTGATAAGTCCACCGGTATTATTACTGCAATCACTAAGAAAATTTATTCCAAATTGAATGCCCATGAATAGAAGCCCTGTCGATAACTTGTTGCCAGCAATATGGCTTCAGCAAAATATCAAACTGAACCACGCAGGCCACTCTGAAACCGATTTAACCATATTGAAGGAAAGCTAAGTTTGGATATGCAGGTGCACCCATTCACACAGGGACCACCCAGTGTTATTATTTTATTGTTTTATCGTATCACGTTATACTTGACTGCTTTCGTCGGAAATCAGCGAGAAAAAAATCAATTAAATTACCAGAGCACCGCTGAGTTGTGGAAGCTTGCAAATGACAGTGATACTCGGCTGCAACGAAGTCACCCCCCACCCTCCAAAAAAAAAAAAAACTACATAAACAAAACTTCAATCGCAATGAAACATGGCATTTTACTTTCATGAATAACATAATCAAATATTTAGACGTTTTTCGCATATTTGTTTCCAAAGAAATCATTTAACCGTGACTGACCTTCCGCCGTGTGTTTTGTGACATTTTTTATTGAGTTCTAATCGCTAATTTATTGATTTTCATTTATCTCAACACATAGTTAACCCTTCGAACAGTGGTAGTATCTTCCATGTTAGTTCAATGTTAGCAACTGGGAGAGTCCATATTCGTTATTTGGGGGTAGAGCAATTAATATTTTCAACGTACAGCCGCGAGGCTATTGATTGGTCTAGCCAACACTTTAACTTGGGAACCATCCTACTTTATAAAGGTATGTCTTATAATGTTCTCTGGCCGGAAAACTGACCTTTAGAGTTCAAAAGGTTAACCCTTTACCCAACGCAGACGATATCAAAATTTATTATTTTAAATATCATTTTTTAAAATTTAAAAAAAAAATTCAACAAAACCATATGATGTGACCCCCCTCGTTGGAACGAGCTCGACGAGCTCGTTCCAACGAGGGGTCACATCATATGGTTTTGTTGAAATTTTTTGAAAAATAATATTTTTTCAACTGCTGAATTTGCATATAACGCGGGCGGATGCGGGCGATTCGTTGGGTAAAGGGTTAATGCAGCCTACACCACTAACTACTGACTCCAATTCTTATTGATAAAACAAAGAACGCGGTCGCTCAGTGGTAGACTGTTGCACTTCTATGCTAGAGGCACCGAGTTCTATCCCCGTCCAGGACGACCCGCGTTTTGTCCTTGGGCAAGGCACTTTATCCCGGTTGCCTGCACGGGGGCACGATGACGCCGTGTACTAAGGCGTACTGCACGTCGATGGTGCACATGTCTTCAACCGCTGTAACCCTGCTTGAGCGGAGCTTGAACAGAGTTAGAATGTTGAGGAGCTGACAGTTGCTCGTCGATGCTCGGTGGTTCTCTCTGGGTACTCCAGCTTAATGATGAAAACCGACCTTTGGGGTTCAAAGGGTTAATAGGACCGTGGTGGCTCATTGGTTACAGCATTGGATTTGAAACCGACAGGTGCACGGTTCTATCCCCACCAGGGGCAACTGTGTTGTGTCCTTGGACAAATACACTTAATTCCCAATTCCCATGTGGGAAGCTCGGTGGCACTGTGTATTAAGACGTGCTGCACGTCGGTGATGCCCTTGCCTTCAACCTATGCTTACCCTTCCTGAGTGGAGTTAGTACGTTTGGGAGTCTGACAGATGCTCGCCATTGCGCAGTACTTCTATCCAGGTACTCGGGCTTCTTCCTTCCGTAAAACTGTCGGACATGGGGTGATCACGGCTGGCGAAAGTGTCGTTAAACCCCAGTAAATAAATAAAGATAACACATAGATAGTGAGTGTTTGGAGATTCATAACCTCTCATAAGGTGAAATTAGTTTGGGGTAGGAGAAACATATTTAACCCCACCTCATTTTCTTGTCTGCTCTCCTAGAATTATATACATTAATTTATAAAACAAACCAATATGTGAGAATTAGGAGAACCTCCTGTAGTATTTACTGTCATTATTTACTCTGCTTATTATTAATTAATTTAATTAACACTTTGTTAATTATCGTGACTCACGGTATGTATTGTCTTGACCCTTTACCTAACATGAAAAGCAGACGACACTTGCAAAAACAATTCTTGAATAACTATTTTTTTTCATTTTTTTGTCTCAAAAACATAGATTATGACCCCTCGTTAGAACGAGCTCGACGAGCTCGTTCAAACGAGGGGTCATAACCTATGTTTTTGAGACAAAAAAATGAAGATATTTTGAAAATTAATTGGCGATTTTTGAGAAAATCGCTGGCCGGTTTTGGCCGTTATGTTGGGTAAAGGGTTAACTGCTAAATGCAACTAAATAGATGAGAGAATGGCCACCTAAGCACTTATTCTGCGTCTTCTGCAAAGAAATTTTAAAAGTTAATCAATTCGTAAAAAGATCTCGGCGGAAAGAAATATACCTTAACCGCGACATCTGCGTTGTGTATGCAAGACAATTAACACCATGCACTTGGATGGGATACACACATTTAACCGATGCAAAGGGAGCAAGTGGCGCAGTGCGCGAGAGCATGCAACACTGGGATGGGATATACTCATTTAACCGATGCTAGTATTGCTTGCACAGGGTTAGTGAGTTGGGGTGCTCGGCAATTACTCGCCGCCATTTGGTAGTTCTTTCCGCGTAGTTACGTTTGTTGTGTTGGACGCGATATGATCTGGGCTACCGAATGTGTTGTTAAACAATAATAAAAAATAATAATCAACAAATAAATAACTTATGATGCTGTAATCGAGTGATTATGGCTGATAGTTTTCGTCATTGGAAGAGATTTACAGGAAAGTTAGTTCCCCTTGACTTCGTAAAGCTTTCAGTAAATATAACACTAAGGGTAGGGAATTTCAGATAAAAATTTAAATTTGGAAATGGTGGTGAATTTGTAGCATCGATATGCTTAATCTTTCACACACTTCGGGCATTTTAATCTAAAGTAGTATAAAACTGTAAAAAGTTGAACGTTTGACTATTTTCTTTGTTGAAACACATTTGAAAATACGAAAATGTCGTTTTCCCCATCTTTTGATGTTCTGTATCTTTTTTCATCTTCATCATATCAACAGTGTGTACATTGTGTCATATAATATAGATGCTCTTCCTTTCACTAATATACAGTTAAAACTAGAAGTCTTGTCATGAAATGCGCACAAATAGCACGTCGAACCGCGCGTTAATCTTCGCGTTATGACCATAGTAAGGCTATCAAATTATGTACATATCGTCTGTGCTCAAGCAATGTTTCAGCCAATGGACCTCCGGGTAACCCGGAGGTCGATTGGCCGAAACATTGCCTGTGTTTGCTATGAGTAACCAGGAGAACCTGCCATGCTTTGGATACCATTTGATATGGTAATTGAAAACAATTCCTACGCGCAATAAAGCCTAGATAAACGCGCATTTCGTGACAGGACTTCTAGTTTTAACTGTACAAGTTGGAGGTCAAATTTTCTAATTTTGTTCTGGGAAGAATGAAAACTTGCAAATTACTGCAAAACAACGTTCCTTAACCAAAGAACCAGAGCGAACACTTAGTATTGGTGAGTGTGATACTGATAGGTATTCTTAAGGTCGGATTATCTGTGAACCAGATGCTTCAAGTTTTAGCTTAAAACAAAAAAAGCCAAGTTTCATTTTGTTACTTTTAATGAGCGAAAAAAAGTTGTCTGTTGTTGTCGTTTTTTAAAAGTGATATAGGCTGCCACCAGTAGGATAAACAAATATACCACAGCGTAATTAATATCATAAAATGAAAGCATAAGTGTTAATTGTTGTCCTTATTATGTAGCAATTACAGTGTTGTGTGTGTTAATTGTTGTAATGATTATGTAGTAATTAAAGTGTTGTTTGTGAGGGCATAATATACATAAGCTGATAATCGCTGATTAGTCATTCAGATGACAGTCACACACTGCTTGACAAATGTTGTAATTCAAAAAGGTTTAATTTCTGTTTTCGAGTTATGTTTAGCGTTATAATGAGTAACTATTTTGTATATAATGTTATTATTTACCTGACACCAGTATCCTGGCTACCGACTTTGCGCTGAAGAACGTCAGGTTACCGTCGTTAAATGTAATAGAAGTCTAAAGTTGACAAGCGCTTTTAGTTACTTCATTTTCCCCATAAAGTTACGCCTTACGACAATACGACAAAAGTATCGGAATGAAACGTAGCTTTATTTTCTACTGATGTCACAGGTGTTTTCACAATATTATTTGCTTCTTAACTGGACGTTACTCGCTCATCTAATAATTTTAAGGAAGTTAGCTCGATCGAATGTCGATGTTCTTGACGATATAAGTGAGGGTTGTTTCCACCTTCAGTTAACAATTCTGAAGGAATATATATTGGGACTGACCTAATAAGTACCTAGTGTGAGTTTGACTCCCAAAATTCTGATTTGGCTCCTGATTCTTAAATCTAGGCGTCTATATTGGCCCCTAACCGTTAGACCCCTATTTACTCCAATGTTCACTTAGAAAACCAAAACTTGACACGGAACTATTGTGAAAACGAATGGTTATTGAGATGTAATTAAAATAGTTTTCAATTATTTGAGAAACAGGTTTAATTATACCAGACGAAGCTTGTAATTAAAATGCACAAATGCATGCCACACACAGCTGAAAGCTTCTAACAAGACAGTCGTTATCAAAACGTAATATAACTGAAGTTCACTGGCTTGAAACCCAATTTAAGCTTTGTGCTTGTATGCAGTTCCTGCAACTTCTACTTCGTGTTCTGAAAATGTACACTGCAAAAATATAGGTTCTCTTTAGAACCAAAACTGGTTTTAATCTTGTCCCCTGAGATGGAACCAGTTCTGTTTAAACAGTATTTATTTCAAATCAAATAAATTTATAAAGATACTGTCTGAACAAAGTGAAATATGTTCTCCCCAAGAAATCACTGATATTGCTATTACTGTATTATACATTAGTTCATAGTCACCTACTGTATGCAATCCATATTTGGGGGCATGGGCCATCCAGCAGTAAAATATACTCTCTACAGAAACGCGCGATGTGAGTAGTTAGTTGTAAAAAATATAATAGCCATACTGATCCCTTATTTAAGGATAATAACAGTTTAAAATTTAACGATCTGTACAAAGTGAATGTCTCTCTATTCATGTACGACTGGAAAAACGATAGGTTGCCCGACTCATTCAGAACTTTTTTTAGTGTTCACTCATCAACTGGACTTCAAACAAGACAAGTTGGCATGAAACAGTCGCAGAAAGCTAGAACCCAATTCTCTGCCAAACTGCCAAAACATAGCTTCCAAACATTTGGAATGGAATTGATTCTGACTTATGGGCCATACCTTCCAGATATGTTTTCAAGAAATAGCTTACTAATGAATGCTTAACAAACTACTCCTCACATGTTACCTGTTCGTATCAAATGTGTCCAGATTGTAGGCCTAATGCTCATTGATAGTCGCATGTCTCGTCACTCGCCCGTGGGACCCATTATATGAGAGAGTGAGGGAAAGATGTCGTCGCCTGGGTGCTTGAGTACTCTATGTGCCAGTGGGACATAGGACACTCTAGCACTATAGTATACCTTAAGTCTCCATTGACGACCATACCTTAAGTATGACGTCAATGAAAACAGGAAATCGTTCTATTTGCCAATAGCATTCCCTCCTAGTTACAAACGAGCCATATACTAAATACTTCTGCTCAAGGCGCCGACTGTTCGAGTCTTTCCTGTCAGGAAAAAAACATTCTTAATCGTAGGACGCCATTGTCAGTCCATGTCGGTGACTTCTCCAGTTATCTCATCCCACCCGACCTCAAATTAATCTCTCAATCATACCTTGCCCCACCATCTCACGATTAATCTTATATATCCAAATTTGTAGTCTACCGTCAAATTGCACTCGCGTATATCGGGTGCAGTCTTTCGCATACACTGGGAAGGGGCTAGCATATAGTTTCGAGGTCTTCCTTCCTCTCATCATTCATTCAATAGTTGAGCCATAGGCAGTGGTACTTATGAACATAACTATCCAGCCTACTCCATTTTTGTGTAGTCATTTCTGTATAGTCTTTCTCTCTTCCTGGGGGCAACAGAAAGACAGCCAATGTGACTATGTTGTCTCCCAACAATTTACCAGTGTATCCTATATACGTAAATCTCTCTGTACAACTCTAACTTGTAAATTTGGTATTTTGTTGAATAAATTTCATTTCATTTCATTTCATTTATCCATCATGGATGCATTCATTTTTAGACTGTTCCTCGTCAAGTTTGAATTTGTCAACGACAGATGGATGAAGCGTGAGTTGGCGACCAACCTTTCTCAGCTTTGAGTAAAATGCTCAGAACGTCATACTGAAACCAGTATGCGTTTGTCTAAACCTACCCAGGCTTGCCTTCAAGGATTATCCTCGGTATAAACCTACCCAGACTTGCCTTCAAGGATTATCCTCGGTATAAACCTACCCAGACTTGCCTTCAAGGATTATCCTCGGTATAAACCTACCCAGATTTGCCTTCAAGGATTATTTTCGGTATAAGCAATTTAGTTAGTTGTATTTTCTTTTAAAAACTGATCAAAAGCTGATCCACAGAAGAGAAGAATCTGGAAATGAAATTGAACTCTTCTTGCGGAAGATCCATGTGTAGGTTTTATGAGCATAGGTTATTTTCCGTCTTTCTTCTACATGGTTAATGCATATTACGCTTAAAGGAGTAGATTTTCCGCTCGACATTGTTTGCAATTTCTGATAAAAAAACGCCCGCGATTAGCAAAAGTGTAGCTCGTGGGCACCGATGTGCTCCTGTTGGACTATAGACTGAATTGTTGGTAGTGTTTCCTTCGAAAATGGCAAATCGAAATCGAATATAAAAAAAACACCCCACACATTTATTGAGTGGTTTATTTATTAGTTCTATCACGAATTGACATGAAATTGCAGCCTCCGCTTTCTGCCTTTCTGTCGCCAGTTTAAAGATAACAAACCAATTTTATAACCTCTAAAATAACCTTGATATTCATATTTATACCGTGATTACCTATCCTACTTATAAAAAGCGTATGATATAATGTTTAGTTTTACACTGCAACCGTGGTGAACACGTCAGCAATGGTATTTTAATAGTTGAAATTTACACCTACAGTAAAATTACGTCCATGTTGACCTTTAGTGACCTCGGCTTGAATGCAAACCTGTTCAAATTTATCACTAAAATAAGTGATAAAAATGAAACCGGCAATTATTTATTACATTTTTAAATAAGTTTACCTCATAATATACCAAACATGAGCAAACATGCGTTGGCTCGTGTTAATAAAGCAACCATAACTCGAAATAGTATGTGATTTTGTTATTAAAATGAAAAAAAGACCCGGTAATTTGCGCGTTTCGTTTTCTATTTCGTTTCGGCGATAAAATTGCCAGCGGAAGTACCGTCCACCGGTGCTAATGTAAATCAAAACAAAGTCGCACGTGTGAATATTGATTTATTCAACATTTCCACTCTTATAAATCTGACGATTATGGTAAAAATGAAATATACCCAAAGTAGCTTGGTGTACCAAATGTTCACCAGTCGTGGAGAAGTGGTGTTAACCGCGCGACAAAGGCTCGTAGTTAACACCACTTCACCCCTCGAGATGAGCACTTGGTACACCTGGTTACTATGGGTCTATTCTATATGTCTCCGGAATTTGACTTACAACGAACATACTGTTGGTCCAAAAGAATGGAACGTTGCTTTCGTGGGATGTAATTTTCAGAACAAAGACATTTCGCCGGCAATTGTTGAATAGTTTTTCAACTTCAATTTCAGAAATTCAGGAATCGGAATGGCCTCTCTCTGTGGGAGAGCAGCTGGCGCAGTATCTCCGTATTCTGACAATTTGGTAAGGAGTGTTATAATAGTTAACAGACCATCTTTTTTCTTCACGTTCCTTCGTATTATCTTTTTACGACTACACGCTGGTTGTGGCGAACGAACTAAAATGAAAGTGTGCGTTTGAGTGGAGGGAGCGGGGTCACTACATTGGCGTAAAACCTATATTTGTGATTCAAGAAAAATATTAGGGTTTCAATTAGTCCAGATTTTGTTAGGCAGGTTTTTTTCTAATACTCGTAGTGAACAAACAATTATAAAATAATCACTGTATAAAGTGGTTGATTAAGAAACCTCAATGGCCAACCTTTTGTTCCTCATGGGGAGTTGTGGAAAAATATATGATCTAAAAAGTGAAGGAGCCATAGTTCGAACTAGTGTTAAACCGATTACCAATAATGGTCGCTGACCGATTACCGGTTATTTGAGCTCACAATCGGCCGATTCCGGCGCCGATTCCGATTGTAATACCGTGCACCACTAGACAGGTCGAGACTTGAAAGAACTACATTAAACTGAACATTTTTCACAGTGTTAAACTTTGGTGACTGGGGTCGCCGTAAAATTACCAGTCGCACGCACTTGGGCGGTAAATGTGGCTCTCAGAGCCACGTTTACCGCCCAAGTGCGTGCGATTGGTAATTTTACTGCGACCTGGGTCAATGGTGTGCAGCCTTCACTTTTCCAGTGTGAACTGGTTATTGCCGCAAGTATGCTCAATTGTAAGCTTTACATGTCGTTTAACTTGTATATCCCGTAAAGGTGTGTCCAGAGAGATTAAGAATACACGCTGTGGCTGTTTCTCAACTTTATTGAATGAATCATCACAAAATGCTTGGCAACAATCGGTTGAACCGATGTTCCAGGAGCCGTTGCCGTTGTTATCCGATTGCCCACAATCGGCCGATTGTGGTGGCCGGTTCCGATAATCGGTTGAACACTAGTTCGAACGTATATTTGGGAATGACAATTTCCATATGCTTCTTTGTAAATATATTTATTGTGAGCTCCAAGCGAATTGTGGGCTTGCATTGAAATTTAAACTTGATGAAAGGTTTGTTGAACAGATTAGTTGTTTATTGAGGTACAATAGCACGGCCAAGCCTCGCCTCATTGTAAGGATAGTTCGGCCACAACCTCGAGAACGCATTTATTGTGTTCTTCTGCATGACGACAGTAGTAGGAAATTAACGCCCAGTAAAAATTCCTTTCTGGCCACCCTAAATTTAAGCTTGAAGGCAATGGGAATTTAGCTTGAAACATTTTAGCCAGCTAAAAACAGCTAAAAAAGACTTAGTCAATTTTCATCTGGGCTGGTATTTCGGCTCAGGTTAATCCAATAAGGATTTGTCTGTGAGAATAATAAGAAAATTAGGCTTGAAGTGGCCTAGAAAAAGACGATCTTTCTTCCATACAAATTTCCCATACGATTGTGTAAAAGTTTGAATATCGCTCGCCTGGGACATTTGCGAAAACAAATTTGTCTTCCCATCGTCGCCTTCTTGCTCATTGTTATTCGAATCGAGAATTTGTCGATAATTGTAGCGCTCTACCTTCGTTCTCAACCCCTCCATGGGGGCAAGAAAAGACGATGTCGAAAAAGCTCTGTTTCCAGATAAATTGTCGATAGGAAGTTGTAAAGTGTCACGATCTCGGCACAGGTCATACTTCTAATTTTCAGTTATCACCATATTGCCCCTTCTTATTCGAATGGGGGAAATTGCTAGTTAAGAATTGTTATGGGTGTCTGATCGTGAAGAAAGGAGAAATATTTTCGACGTCGCCATTGTCACAAAGAATGAAAAACAGAGAGGAGATCCCCCTCTCATTCTGGTCCCTCCTCTCATTCCACCCTCTCATTCCGACACCCCTCTCATTCCGATAAAGAATAAAATAATATCTACTTGAATAAAAAAAAAAATTCGTTGTAAAAAAAAAAAAAAATTTAAGACTGCATTTCAACATCAACTCACTGTGAAAAGTATTTTAAATAATTCTTTTCCCAGTATGTTGAAAGCGAGAAAAAAACAACATTTGTACTCATTACACTCAAATAAGAAAGGAGAATCTCCTCTCATTCTGACAAAAATAAAATAATCTACTTGCAATATAGAAAAAAATACTTTAAATACGTTACATCGAAAAGGAAGTAATTGATTAAGAGAGAGTGTCTTGTGCATGTGTTTCAACAAACTGTTTTAATTCATTCCATCTATTCAACGTATATTGAGAGAAGGTATATAGATTATCATTTTATCGATAATGTATGTAAATACAGAATTCAACACCACAGGAAGAACAATCAATATTTGCTGGGGCTCAAATCTTGTCACAAAAGTTTTGTTAAGGATATTTCCGAAAGTATATTAACCGGTCGATCCACAAGTATACAGAAGAAGTCTCCTTGGTTACGAATCGAAATTAAGTATTTTTATTGTTTACTAATCATATATATTTCATTTTCAGGTTATTTTATTCAACTTTGTGGGGAGTTAGTTTAGTATAGTAACTGGGACAAAGTTAGGAGGCCTTAAATAAAACTGTGAGCGCTAAGTTGTCGAACGGTTCGTCGTGTTTCCTTTTGTCGCGTGTTTACAATTTCCCCTGTCCGATTGCGTAATTTTGTCTTGATGATGGCGAGCAAGTCTGTTCAGACGGAGGTAAGTATGGAGGTAAATACGTGTAATATCGCGGTCCAGGTCAACGGTGCCAACGGAGTAAGTATTGGTGTGCAGACAGAGGTCACTGGGGGTGTCGGTCAGAGCCGGGTTGGTGGGGCCACCGATGGCGATATTGGGCTTGAAGTTTGTAAACAGTGTTCTATGATGTATGGGGACTGTCGCTCGATGGGATATGGAGAGGTATGTGCAAACTGTCAGGAAATCCTCCGCCTACTTGAGACAATTGTTAAGTTTGAGGGGGAGATTGCTGAGCTGAAGGGAAAACTTGGTAGGGCGGGGCTGTCTGGAGTTACGCCTGTGAAAGTGGCTTTCCGAGAAGGATGGAAGGTTGTCGGTGGTTCCAAGAGGAAACATGGGGTAGAACCTTTGATGTGAATGAGGTAGGTGATGAGGTGGGGGCTGCTAGAAAAGTGCGTAAGACAGATGAGGGGGGCCCAGGCCGGAGCAATGCTGTAAAGCGTTTGGCGTGGACTACCAAAAGTGGTAGGAAAGGAGGGCCAGAGAAGCAGGTAGATAGGGGTGTAAAGTCCAAAGGCAGTGGGGAGTGCAGCACCAGAAACAGATTTGATGTGCTCGATTCGGAAGAGACAGAGGAGGAGATGGAGGTAGTTGCAACAGATAGTAGCTTGGGGTCTAGGCCAGGAAAAAGGAGGAGGGATCCGGGGGAAGACCAGGGGAGTAGTCCAGGTAGCTCAGGGCCTGGAAAGAGACGGAGGGACAAGGATAGGAGTAATCCTAGGTCAAAGATACCGATACCGATATTGATTCCGAGTGGGGCTGTTGGAGAGGAAGAGGACGCTGTAAACGAGACTAGAGGAGATAAATAGGGCGAGGTCCAAAAGTAAGTTGGTGGTTGCGGGAAGTAGCATAGTTCGGGGGATCGACAAGGTTGTCTGTGGTCCGGACAGTAAAAATAGAACAGTTCTGTGCTTTCCGGGGGCTAAAGTGGAGGACCTGAGGGATAGAGTGGACGGTATTGTAGCTGGGTCGGGGCCTGATCCGGTAGTGGTATTACATGTGGGGTCCAATAACATCAGGGAGAGGAAATCAGTTCGTTTGGTGGACACATACAAGGACCTAATTAGTAAGCTACTTAGCAGGAATGCTCGGATCATCGTTTCAGGGGTGCTCCCCGTTATGGGTGGTGGGAATGAGAGGAACTCGCGGATTATGGCACTAAACGAGGAGCTGGAAGAGCACTGCAAAGACTTGGGAGTACATTTCATTGACCACTGGGATTCATTCTGGGGACAAGGAGAGTTGTATGGGCGAGACGGATTGCAATTAAGTAGGATGGGTACAGACCTGCTGGGCCAAAAAATCTTACAGGTGGCTGGGCCTTTTTTGGAGAAAAGGGGGGTAGGGGACCACAGCCGGTAACCCAGAGTGGCACAAATGCTGGGAACATAGGAAGAACAACAAACATGCACAATACAGGGACATACCAGGGTTATAATAATGTGCCAGTGATGACAAAAAAACAAAGATTCATTAAGTTTGGGTACTGCAACATCCAGGGTCTGCACAAGAAAGTAAGCGAAATATCAACAATGATGGACGAAGGAGACTTCGATATAATGGGTCTAAGTGAGACGTGGATACGACGGGATGAGCGGGTTGATCAGATGAAGGGTTGCGTGTGGATAGGAGCTGGGCGAACTGAGGGTCAGAAACGGGGTGGGGGTGTTGGCATCTACGCTAAAGAGGAATTACAGCCCTCATTGATTACAGATCTCACAGAAGCAAGGACTCAGATTCCAGTATCCAACGAAATAGTCTGGGCAAAAATCAAGTTAGGAAGCAGGAGTGTTGCCGTTGGTGTTGTATACTTAGCAGTGGAGGGAAGTAAGCCCGAGTGGAATGATTCAATATATACAACTCTTAGATCGACTATCACAGAGCTTGGGAGCAGAGGGTTCAGTATTGTCCTAATGGGGGACTTCAATGGGCACATCGGGGATAAGGAGGAGGGCATACATGGAGGTGATAGGAAAATTAACACGAATGGGAGGAAGATGTTGGACCTATCAAAAGATCTTGGTTTAAAGATCCTGAACAGGGATGCGAAATGTAAGGGTAAATGGACCTGGGAGAGGAACGATAAGAAAACAATAATTGATTATATACTCACTGACATTAGCGTATGGAGGGAGGTTATAGATGTAGAAATAGATGACGAGGGAAAAAATGACTTGGGTAGTGATCACAACCTGATAACAGTTAAGATTATGGGCAAAAAGACGAATAGAGATAGAAATACCTTCAAGAAAGTTTGGGGACTAAAACAAGGAGCTGACTGGAAGCAGTTTCGGGAAAAACTAAAACCAAATCTTGAATGTATACCTAGGGATGCAAATGTCCAGAGTATTTCAGATGGCATAGTAAATAGCCTAACAGAGGCAGGGAAGGAGTGTATAGGAAGGGTGAGGGTCCCAACGAGAGAGCTTGGATGCAGGGTTAACGAGGGACTGAAAAAGGCTATAAAAGAAAGGAAGGTAAAATGCGCTGCTTACAGAAGTAGGAAGCTTAAAGGGGTGGATAACAATGACACGAGACTAATGAAAGGAGAATTTGAACTGGCACGGAGAAAGGTGAATGAGATAAAGAATAATAATAGGAAGGAGCGCAATTGCAGTCTTGCCAGAACAATAAAGAAAACGGGGGGTTCGAGCTCAAACGTATTTTGGAACTGGGTAAATAAACGGGGGAAAAGTAGTGTGCAGAGTATCAAAGTGGATGGGGAAAGTACAGAAGATAAAGGCCGTATCGCTTCAGAGTTAGTCAAGCACTGGGAAAAGATAAACGATAGGCGATGGGGCAGTGGGTCCCCACCAAAAAGAAATACACTGGTGGAGGAGAACCTATCCAATCGTGTATGTAGCGAAATAACGGCAGAAGAAGTGCGGAACGTGGTCTCGAAATTAAAAAAATGGTAAAGCGGGAGGGACTGATGAAATTCCGAACGAATTCCTCAAAAATGGAGGGGAGGCACTTATTGAAGTCCTGACAAACCTTTTCAACCTGGCTCTGCGAAAGCAAGAGGTCCCCAGAGAGTGGAGGGAAAGTAAGGTGTCGTTCATACACAAAAAGGGGGATAAGGAAGTTCTAGATAACTATAGGGGGATATCAGTTAGTAGTAACATCGGAAAAGTATTCTGTAAGGTCATATACGGTAGACTAGAGGAAGTTATTGAAGAGAAAGGTTTTTTAGGAGAAATTCAAAATGGTTTCAGGAAAGGACGAAGAGTCACTGATCACCTATTTACACTCACCCAACTGATAGAATCAACAAAGGCTGAAAGAAAAAGATGTTTCTGGCATTTCTAGATGTGAAAAAAGCGTACGACCGAGTGTGGAGGGAAGGTATGTGGCGAAAGCTCGAGGGCATCGGACTGGGGGTGACTTTGTGGGAATCAGGAAAGCACTGTATACAGATGTGCAAAGCCAACTCAGTCTAGGGAGTATCACTACAAAACGAGACCCTATGGATATAGGCCTCAAGCAGGGGTGTATCTTTTCACCGATTTTGTTTGCATTGTATGTTAAAGATTTAGGGGACGAACTAATTCAGAGTGCGGAGGGGGTAAATGTTGGAGACATAAAGATACCAGGCTTATTCTTTGCGGACGACATGGTGTTAATGTCTAGAACTGAACAGGGGCTAGAGAAACTGCTGGAAATTGTTGGTAGATATGGGAACACTTGGCGGCTCGAACTAAATGAAAATAAAAGCAAGGTAATACCCGTTGGACGCAAGGTAGATATGACGAAGGGATGGAGAGTGGGGGAGTTCTCAATCCCCGAAGGGGAAAGCAAACAAATCACTGTAGGAGAAACGGGAGAGTATGAGTATCTAGGGGTAAGCATAAATATAACGGGAAGAGGGGTGTACAGAAATTACTCAGCCAAACTGATTCTGAAGGGGAAAAGAATTCTGAACCAACTAAAACTTTTAGGGAAAAATAGTTTCAACAAGGTCTTTGTGGGGAAAACACTGTGGGAGAGGGTGGGTTTACCAAGTATAACGTATGGCACGGACGTGATTCCATTAAACCAAACCGTTATTAAGAAGTTGGAAAATACTCAAAATGATGCCGGCAGATGGATAACAGGGTCGAGTAATGCTGCAGCTTTGGAAGCAGTAAGGGGGGAGCTTGGGTGGATGAAAATCAAGGACGGGGTAGATTTGGGAAAACTGTGTTACTTTAACTACTTGAGAAACCTGCCTGACAACCGGTGGTGCAAATTGATGCTCGATACCATTTGGAATTCTAATATAGAAACGGGGTGGTCAAAACATGTGAGGGAACTAATGGACAATTACTCTATAAAGGTCACAAACATAGAAGTAGGAATGAAAGAAGGCAAAAGGTTTGTCAAAGAGAGAGTCATGGAAGATTGCAATCGAAACTGGCGAGCAGGGGTTAGCGTGAAAAGATCACTGCAGGGGTTACAATATAAAGAAAAGCCAGCTTTTGAGAAGTACCTAGATGGCACCTTTGGAGGGTCACTGCTGTTCAAACTGAGATCAAGATCACTGGAGCTTCGGGGAAAAATTGGGAGAGATGGGGAAAAGGGATGCCAAATGTGCCACTCTGGAGTAGTGGAGACCCTGGAACATTTTCTCTTGGAATGCCCACAGTATATACCTCATAGAATAAAATTTACTGGAAGAATAATGCAGAAGTGGGGTGAAGAAACAAAGGATAGATGGCTGAAGGGGGACACGAGGGAGAGGGTAGGAATGCTTATTGAAGAAATTGAAAAAGAGGAAGTGAGGGACACTATTAAGCAGTTTATATCTGAATGCTGGGAGGAGAGGAGGGGAAGAGGGGGTGGGGTGCAGGGGGAATGATGGCCTTCTCTTATGAGGACCGCGACAAATCAGCGGCTGGCCAAAGAGTTATTATTATTATTACCGTTCGAAAGATGTGTGTGTCAACGACAATTTAATTTCTACTTAATCCCAACGCTTTGGGCTATTTTTCCCTCTAAATGATAGTCTTTTTTGACAAATTAGTATTTTGCCACATACGAGACCTGGTGTGATTCTTCTCGACTGAGAGGTTATTTAAAGAGAGATATTAACCAATCGGAAGCAAGCCGAGAGGTCTTCGGCACGAATCCCACTAGCGGCAACCGCTTTGTGTCCTTGGGCAAGACACTTCACCCCCATTGTCTATGTGAGGTAAAGTGGCGCTGTGTACTAATGCGTACTGTATGTCTATGGTACCCTTGTCTTCAACCAATGCTAACCCTACTTATGTGGAGTTAGTATGTTGGGGAGCCTGGCAGTTGGTCGCCGTTGCTCGATGGTTCTCTCCAGATGCTCCGGCTTCCTCCAGATCTAACATTATCCGACACGAGGTGACCCGGGCTGTTAAACCCCAATAAATAAATAAATAACCGTGTGGTAGCTGTGTAAGCGTTTCTCGTGGTTTGTTTACTATGGGTGTGAGAGGAAGCTCCACCTAGCGGATTAGGAAACTTCCCATTTATATCCGCGCCGGTTCACTATGGCACAAGGGTTAAAAGTTGAAAAACAACCTTTAACCCTTTACCCAACGAATCGGCCGCATCCGCCCGCGTAATATGCAATTGAGCAGTTGAAAAAATATTATTTTTCAAAAGATTTCAACAAAATCATATCATGTGACCCCTCGTTGGAACGAGCTCGTCGAGCTCGTTCCAACGAGGGGTCACATGATATGGTTTTGTTGAAATATTTTGAAAAATTTGAAAAAATGATATTTAAAATAATAAATTTTGATTCCTTCTGTTCAGTATTTTCGGCATAGACCTTCCGCGATAGACAGAAATGAAACAAATTCGGAGAGTGAACTATTGACGGTTACTACTGCGAACATCATGGTGAATGCTAGCAATATGAAACCCGACGATTACACAAAGTTATATAAGTCGAATCCGTGGAGTGGGGGCTCTGTCTTTGTCTTGTGCGAAGGAGACGATGACAATCTCTACCTGGTTGGCAAAAGAGTGGAAATAACATACGACTATAACTTGATCGTCGACGAATGAGAATACGAAGGTACCAAAAGGATTGTGGAATCTGTCGTGCTGGCTTAACCTAATGATTATGATGAAGAGGACTGCAAAACATATGGCAATCTCCTGGTTCGGACGAATGTCATCAGAGAAAAACAATGATTCCAGAGAGAAGAGACTGAAAGCGAGCAAAAGTTCGAAGTGGAAGAACGTGGTGAAACCCATACTGGATGCGAATAAAAAATTCGTCAAATTGGTAACGGGACGGGAAATGACAACAATCCTAATGCGCTGTTGGAGAGATTAGATGCCTTGATGGCGAGTCGGGACGCTGGTAATATTGGAGTTAGAAATGAGTTGGTGAGAGTATGTGACGAATTGCTGCGACGGAAGGTGTTCAATAGAGAAACTTATATATCGACTATGAACGCATTGAAAGAAGGAGAGGAAATAAAAAATAATAGGAAATACAATAAGAAGTAAAAATATATAAAATAAAATAAACTAAATGAAAAAAAAAAATAAATTACTTGAAAAGAAATAAGACAAAAGTGAAAACAAAATAGGTTAGTGATAAAGAATAGAGGATTTATGAGATATAACATCTACGGTGGATCGGGTTTCCTGGGTTTGATGATGGGATCTCTGTCGAGTGCTTTCACTGGTGATGTGACGAAGCTGATTGTCTGTACCGCCGTGAAGGTCAGAAAAAAAACTGCGATGGATGAGGGTTAAAAAGCTGTGGCGGCGGCGAGCTCTAGAATCACTTTTGAAGCAAGGAAGAGAAGTGCCGATTTAATTTAGAAGATGATAAGACCGCCATCGGCTTAAACGATCGAAATTATCTTCGAAATGGGATGAGATTCTATTGAACATGAAACTTGGAAACACCAAGGGCTCTCGTGTCGTATCAGTACAGAAATTCGCTAAGATGTTGAACAGCTGCAGCAGTTCGGGATTGAAAAAGTTAGAAGTAAATTGAAAATCA
This sequence comes from Pictodentalium vernedei, assembly GCA_031216915.1. Classification (NCBI taxonomy): domain Eukaryota; kingdom Metazoa; phylum Mollusca; class Scaphopoda; order Dentaliida; family Dentaliidae; genus Pictodentalium; species Pictodentalium vernedei. The sequence goes on from CM062293.1 coordinate 537,036,339, forward strand.
AATTTATTATATATAATGAATACAAAAAAAATATAATAAAAATAGTTTAAGAAAAAAAAAAAATAACTTAGTTGAAAAACACAATGAAAATGTAAATCAAAGATTTATCCTTGAATGCACCAAAGACTGAGAGATCGAATCAAAAACTCTTTCCCCAAAGCATAAGAGGGTTGATAGTAGGAAAATCGAATTGTGGAAAGACGAATCTGTCGATGAATCTGTTGTTGCGACCAGAGTGGTTGGATTATTTTAGATTGTTTGTATTTGGCAAGAGTCTCTTTCAACCCATATCTGAATTATTGTGAAAAGCTCTGGGCGTATACCCACTGAAGGACATTATAATGAGAATCTCCGATCACAGAGACGAATTCGATAAATACGATCCATCACTTGAAACGATCCTGCAAGAAACAGCGAGAGATCTCGGAAATAATAAAATGTCGAATGTGGGGAGGTCAATTTTATGAAAGTGCGAAAACCTTGCAACTTGAATTCGCAGCACAGAAATTCATGATCTCTGGTGACTTGATGTTGGAAAAACAGAATCAGTGCGAATCTTACTACGCTCGAGAACGTCACATCATCGTAAAGTGTTTCCATCTATCTCAAAATTATTTCACGTTCCGAGACAGACTATAAGAGAGAAAGCGAATTTGCTGTGTCTGTTTCAACAAGATCTCGACATTCTCAATCACATTTACGACGATCATGTGATGACAAGACTCGAATCATGACAAAATTCAATCCGCCAATCGTTTTGAGGAGGATTAACAAGTACGAGATGGCATTGATAAATAAGGAGAGGTACTATTCGTTTCCCAACATCACAGAGAAAAATGATACATTCAAATATTCGGATGGAATGGATTGGTTCGCGATTCACATTCCCAATGGCAGATACGACATAGTCGATTTGAACGAACTCATTCAAGCTAGAGTGAAGGTCGATGGTCATGAAGGAACTGCCATCAAATAACTGCCAATCCCAACACTCTGCAAACGATACTGGACATGGGAGAGGGTTGTCGAGTGGCTTTTGAGGAGATGACACTTTCGGAGAGATGTTGGGATTCGACCGAGACACGTACGAAGGACAAGCAAGATCAGAAAATGTGGTGGGCATTCTCTCTGTCAACAGCATTTTGGTGGTCGCTGGAAGTAATATGAATGGTGGCACACATACCACGATCTGCTCTTTCTTTCCAGGCGTTTCTTCTAGGCCTGCACGGTATTTCGATAAACCGATATATACCGGTATTCAAACCAATATCGATTGAATACCGGTGTAATTACAAAAATATCGGTTTATCGTCATTATTTATTTCCCCACAATTTAATTTTCAAGATGTCTTGAGTTTTTTAACTGAAGCTCAGAATGAATAATATTATGGCTTTACCCAAGAAATCGACCGCATGTGCCCACGTAATATACAAATTCAGCAGTTGAAAAAATAATTTTCAAAAATTTCAACAAAACTATATCATGTGACTCCTCATTGGAACGAGCTCAACGAACTCGTTCCAATGAGGGGTCACATGATATTGTTTTGTAGAATTTTTCCAAAATTTTATTTAAAATAATAACTTTTGATATCGTCTGCGTTGTGTAAAGGTTTTTCGAACCGCATCATCAAGGCGTGCTGATTCGTCCCGACTGTGATGCCTCAAGTCTCGATTGTGGCACTTATGTTCAGATATCTGAACAGTTTTCGATATACCGGTATACCGTGGTATTCTTTTTAATACCGATACCGGTATTCTGTTTTGAATATCGTGCAGCCCTAGTTTCTTCTGGCTTCAAGATCATAGCGTGACCAAGAAAAATAATATATCTGCCTGTGATAACTCATACTTTATATAATATTACCACTGAATTAACAGATCAATATGGAGAGTTGCTAGGTCTTCGTGGCGAACGTGCGACTTTGCGTTTTATTTAAAAAAAAACGAAAACAAAATCTGTTATATTTTTTATTAAACATGCAAAAAAATAAACAAAATATTTTTATTATGTATTATTTTTTTAATTAAATTGAATTTAAAAAATTAACAAATTCATTTTTCTTTTTGCTAAATTCAAATCAATTTGTATATGTATAATAGGGAATAATTACATTGTTAATGTAGTTATACGTTTTGGGTCCAAATACTCAATTCCCATTGGTTAGCTGGATGAAAACGTCATGACCAAATGTAATTCATTTTCCAATGAATACATTTGGTCGAACTTTGACCCGCATTTACGTTCAAGTTAATAATTTGTGATATCTCAAACCACTTACAAGAAATGTCAATCGACAGTGTGAAATTATTTCAGTGATTTTATTCTTACAACTTGTTGCCGTTTCATAGGTGATTATACTTTACTGATATGTAATTGTTTTGAACACTCCAAGTTTCGTTGCGAAAGACGGCAATTTGACAAATTTGGGTCAATGCCGAAATTCAGAGTTGTGTGCTTTGTCTTTTGTGTGAAGGTGGTTTTTCGCCTGTTCGTTCGTACATGTTTTATTTCGTCTTTCTGCTTTGTTGTTTGGTAAAACATAGTTTAAACAGTTACGGAATGTAATTATAAGAATTGAATGCAATTTTTCAGGATTCATACATAATTTGTACCTATTCCCACACGTTCATACATACTCCAATAAAGATTATAAAAATTGCATTCAATTCTTAAATAAAAAAAAAATATTAAAGGATTTTTGTTTTAACAAAATTTAAAAAAAAACAAATAATGACGAGATACATATTACAAAATGTAAATATATCCGAAGATCAGAAAGACAAACTTTGTAGAGCATTAGAAAATCAAGGAGAAGCTGCGAGACTAAAATCAAGTCATCAAGACTTGATCAATGGATGCGACAAAATCACCTGGACCAACACGCAAATTAATAGAATAGCAAGCCAGCATTGTAACCTAAGAGGATTTGCCGTGAGACTGCGTCCATCATAATTGAGATATAATGAGATATAACTTGAAAACGAAATTCGGTTCCTTAGGATTGTTAGCGGGATTGGCCATCGAGGCATTGCCCATTCTCACCAAAACCACTTTGACGGATTTGGTAATAGGAGCTCTGTTTGGATTGGCTAGCTGTTGTGTGCAGAAAATAATGGGAAATGGATTGTTTCTGAAGAGAAGATGAGTTGTGTGTCGAACCGAAATGGATGTTAAAGGATTGAAGCTGAAACTCGCAAAAGGTTACAGTGTATTTCAAGGTCACAGCGACGGTCTACAGTTAAAACTATAAGTCCTGTCATGAAATGCGCACAAATAACACGCTGATATGCGCGTTAATGTACGAGTTATGGCCCCAGTAAAGCTATCAAACTCTGTACATATTGCCTGTGCACAAGCAATGTTTCAGCCAATGGACCTCCGGGTAACCCGGAGGTCCATTGTCAGAAACATTGCATGTGTTTGCTTTGAGTAACCAGGAGAACCTGCCGTGCTTTGGATGCCATTCGATATAGCAATTGCGCGCAATTCCAACGCGCAATTAGGCCTAGATAAGCGCACTATTCGTGACAGGACTTCTAGTTTTAACTGTATATCCGAAGGAAGGTAAAAATTTGATGGACGGTTGAGGACTGTTAGTAAGTCCGACTTCGCTTTTTAAAAACGTGCCCAATCTCAGTTTGTTATTATGGGACCTTGTTTTGTGACAGAAGAGTAAATAACTTAGACACAATATTATAAAAAAGTGTATATATGTATTAAATAAGATAGGAAGTATAAAAAACAAATTAAATGAAAAAAATGTAATTAAGAATGTGTGTATCCCGACTTATCGGTGACTGTATTATCGACAGTACCTCCTTTGGAAGATAGAGTCAGCGCATTTAATTCGCATCGATCACATCAATACAATTCAACATTATTTAAGGATGGAAAGAGATAAACATCAATAGCTCAACAAGAAGTATGGAGGAATAACTAAATTGGTGGATGATCTCATCACCGCATCCATAAGTTTTGGCATTATAGGCGTGGTTCTCTTATTGACCCTGGTTAACATTCCAGTCACGTTGGTGATAGAGGGAGTTGCTCTTGCAACAGATTTCTGGAGCATGCTTGGAAAAATTAGTGAGTTAAAAATTATCATTGAAGGCCAAGAAACACGAAAACATCAAAGTGTTGGCCGATGTGAAAATCATTTCCATAAGCGATGTATCCACTTTTCCGAAAGACGGAGGGATTTCCGATAGGGAATTTCGATACATTCTCGCGGACAAGGATAAATTCGATGTGTTGAATGAATGATGGTATAAGAAAGAAATCCCGTCAGATTTTCAAAGAGGAGATGAAACATGATCAAATAGAAAGAAGTCGAGAAGAAGCTAGGGAATCCTTTTGTAAACTCTGGGGAAAAATTCAGGTAAAGTGACAGATTTAAAATAAAAAAAATAATGATAGTAAAGAAAATAAAATACATAAATAAATAATTAAAAAAAAAAATTAACAAAACAAAAAATATTTTATTGCGTAAGATGTAAGAAACCTACAGATACGGCGGATAGGGCGAATAACTTGCGAAAATTGATAACTAAAAATAATAGGCAGATGCTTCAGCGGAAGCGATTGGACTAAAATTCAATTTGTCCAAAGAGGTGGAAGAACGGTCAAGAGACACATCAATAATCTTCCCTTCGAAATGCATCTACCTGGACATTAAATTACGGGACCGGATAAGAAATTGAACAAGAGATTGACTAAAGATCTTACTCCGAAATCGTGCACCAAACCCATCAATAGAGTAGATCGAGTTCCCAACAGTCACGATCTCTTTTTGCCAAGCATTCCGACACGAAGACTCAAAACGATGTGTGCGACAAGAGCATGATGACAGATCTGAAAAGGTAGTCAATCCGAAGATGAGAGAGAAATTCGAACGTTCTCTAGTCAGTAAACTCATCGACACCAAACGTAGATTTGGAATGGGAAATAAAACAAGCAATTCACGAATGCAGCAGCGAACGAATTGCCCATAGTGCACTGATTTCGAACGAGAAGAGTATTCCTCAAGGATTGGAATAGGTGTGGGCAGCCGACCTGGTAGACATACAGTTGCTGTGTAGACACTACACGGGTGTGAAATATCTATTGACGATCATAGATGTGCTTCGAAATACGGATGGATGGGAGCGTTGCAAAATAAATCGGGAAGGAGTGTGGAAAAAGCTTTGGAAAATATCTTCACTTCTTTGCGAAAACCTGTGAAATTGTGTATGGATGCAGATCGATAATTTTACAACGTTCACGTTCGACGACTCGTCGACATCTATTCCATACAAAAGGAAGAACAGCTGAGCGTTGTCGAACAATGGAACAGCACCATGAAGGAGAAAATGCACAGATGTTGAATGTCCAAGACGATTTTGTTGACAACTATAACAATACGCGCCACAGTTCCATCAAGATAACACCTGTGAACGCTAGTGATCCTCTAAACTAATAGGAGGCTATTCGAATCTCTATCCATTAAATATGACAGTGACAAAACGACCGAAATTTTCCGTGGGTGGTCGAGTGAGAATTTACAAGTGGAAAAAAAAAACATTTTGAAAAGGGTAAAACATCTAGATGGATGGAAGAAATCTTCACCATGGTTCGAGTGTTCTATACCGATCCAATCACAGATGAGATAGAAGCATTTGACGGTGAAAAATCACAGATAATTTTATGAACAGCAATAGGAAAATACGGCGTTTTAAAAGATGAGAGAAAACTACTTTTTTGGTCATATATATATATATATATATATATATCGCGCAAGTCTGGGAGATGCTTGGCAGACTACTCCACAACGCCAACAGCCCCCAACCAGTGTTGACGAACTCGCCGCTGCACTGCAGAAAGAATTGAATAACATCAGTCAAGCTGATATTGGACGTTTGGTGAGGAGTATCCCACGTCGGATCCGCACTTGTCTCGCGAACGGAGGCGAGGAGGATTTACAAGGTATTGAGGTGTTGGACTGGATGCGGTAAATTCTCTGACTGACCGTCCACGTCTTCTACAGCTCAGTGCGTGGAATGTGTGCTTGTCAGACACCCAACTATCGCCGAAATCATTCACTAGATATCACAGTGCAATGCCTCAACTGTCTTTTTGATGCAAATATAAATACATTTCTTCATATATCTCACTTTTATCAAATATCCCCTATTTTTTTTAATATTTTGCATAATATTTAACTTTGTCCCTATATCCCGATAAATTATATTTTTTGATTGGTCAGAATACCTTGGACAAATAGCCATGACAAAGGAGGCACCCGACATCCAAGGTATATGAGAGCGTGCAACATCCAGGGTATAGACGCATGTAAAACATCGGTGGTATATGGTTTAAACGAAAGCTTTCCAATTTTGCTCACCTCGAAATAAAAATAGAATAAAAAACCCGAAAATAGTTATAAATATCATCAGATTTCCGACAATGCAATCATAAAAATACAATAAGGACAAATAATTCGTCCCCTGAGTACCAATGTGTTCTATGCGCCAGTAGGCACATAGAACACATTGGAACTCAGGGGACGATATGTTAAACAAATACTGTTTACTTGTTTCCTTAACGACCCAAGGGATGTAACTCTATATGTTGTCTTCGATTATAAAAAAAACAAATAATTATCACGAATTTCGTCCACGTGATTGTGGAGCTGAGAAATGCGTTCACAAATTTATTTCCACTATGCTAGTATTGTGTTTTAAACGGGACAAAATGTTATCTCCGCCAGCATGTATGGAATATGGAGATTTAATAACTGGATGTCTCATTTAAACATCTCGCCTGCGGCTCGGTGTTTAAATACCGACATCCAGGTTTTAAATCTCCGTATACCATACATGTTGGCGGAGATAACTTACAGTATACTTTTTCTACAGTTCGTATATTTTACTCATTAGATCATTTTGCATCACATTTTTAAACTTCAAGGATAATTTATACTTTGCGCCAGGCTACATGGCATCAGAACAGCTATTTTCAAAAATAGTACGAGTTAAAAAGTCCAACAATGCTAATTTTCTTTTTTTGTATTTATTTTCAACTTACTACAGATGACAACACACCCTGGTGTTTTCTGAACAACGAAACTGGCAGCATCTAAGCTTAATAGATAACACGTTTCGTCGAACCATTGCACAAAAATGTCACTTGAAGCTATAGTGGAGACTTTGTTATGTCTATATCGCCCAATGTATCGACCCTTGTTTGGAAAAAAGGCATAATCTGCAATACAGATAAAGCATTGCACATGGTTCCTTGCTCCTCTCAATGGATGACATATCTCCTTTTCATCGAAAACTTTCTTGATGCCTCGTCGTTTCGTTATTAAGTCCTGTTGCTGAGAAAACTGTGGAATGAGTTGTCACTACTGGAATGTTAAGGACTTGGGAAGTAGAGGTCCGTCTATTTATATTGCGGTTTTGTGGTAGAAAATTATCTAATATTGATATTAGGTTGACATGGGCGAAAGGCAGAACTAATGTATGGGTCATAGGATCGTAATAATTGATAAGTGGATTCGAGATTTCATTTGGTTTCAACCCTTCTGTCTAATTCGATTCGAGCAAAACAATCGTGCTTCGCCGAGCGTTCCATGATAGTGGCATTTTTGCAAACGAGAACTATATTTCGCGAACGAATACATATCCACTCCTGGGAGACGTTGCCATAACTGCCATGCATATACCTCATGCAACCATACGTGATTGGTAAGTTAGTATTTGATTCACAAAATGAACAATGATAGGCTACTACATCTGACTATAGGATAATCATCATTGGATGCTTTCATTTTTAGACTGTTCCTCGTCAAGTTTGAATTTGTCAACAACAGATGGATGAAGCGTGGGTTGGCGACTAACTTTTCCCACCTTTGTGTAAAATGCCCAAAACGTTATCGTGAAACCAGTATGTTTTTTTTCTAAACTTACCCAGACTTACCTTCAAGAATTACCCTCGGTATATGCAATTTAGTTATTTGTGTTCTCTTTTAAAATCTTATCAAGAGTTGAACCACAGAAGAGAAAAATTTGGAAATTAAATTAAACTTTTCTTGCGAAACATCCATGTGTAGGTTTTATGACCATGCTTGCTCTTCAAAATGTTCACCACTCGTGGTAAAGTGGTGTTAACTGCGCGCAAACAGCTCGAAGGTAACACCACTTCACCACCCGCGGAGATCATTTGGTACAACAGGCTACTATGGGTATATTATACTTGTCTCTGGAATTTGACTAACAACGAACATAATGCTGGTCCAAAAGAATGGGTGGTTGCTTTCGTGGAAATTTAATTTTTATAACAAAGACATTTCTCCGTCTATTGTTGAAATATTGTTCAGCTTCAATTTCAGAAATTCAGGAATTGGAATGGCCTCTCTCCGTGGATGAGCAACTGGCACAATATCTCCGTATTCTGGCGTGGTGTTAATTTAATTTTTTTAATTTTTTTAAACTTGAAGAAAATTTAAAACAAAATTGAAATCAATTTTTATTTAATTTCCTATTTCAGTGGAAATGTTCTTTTTAGAAACGAAAATTATTTTGTAAAAATAATATGCAAATTATTTTTATAGAGAAGCATTTTTTTATTTTTTAAATGCTTTGTAAAAGAAAATTAAATCTTAGAAAAAAAGAATAAAATTGGCAGAAGGAATTACTTACGGAAGAGGAGATATCTGTCAAGAAAGAACAAGAAAAATGTTAGAACGAATTACTTACGAAAGAAGAGATGTTTCCCACATTTCAAAAAGTGAACAGATAATGCCTAAATTTATGTATGATGAGAACCAATAAAAATGTATATAAATTTTTTTTTGTATTTGTTTTTTTTAATATTTTTTTTTATTAATAAAATATATTGCAAGTAACAGATTTTTTTTTTCATTTCTTGTTTATCTGAGAGAAGAAAAGAAATCTGTTTTCCATTAAGCTAAGTTTGCTTCTAGCTTCAAGAAAAAATAATATTTGACATGAATCTATTTTTTTATATTCTATACACGATATAAACAATTTTAAAAAAATATTAAAATTAAAAGCAATGCCAATGGAAAAAAAATCGAATTGATAAGAAAAACTTTATACAATAAAAGTAATCTTGTTTTTTTTAAACCGAATTCAATCCAACTGAAAGAAGTCGAAGTTACAAAGGTTGAATAGAAATACAGTTTACCCCACCTCCAATATAAACGTGAACTCTTATTGGCATGTGGAATTGAGAGAAAACTCCTTGCACGCATTTTGGTCAGGAACAGGTCCGAATTCTTGCGTGCCAACACGCACCACATTAGGGGCACGAAACTTTTCATCACGACAAAGTTTAGCACAGTTTGCGCCATGTCACGCATTAGTTATGAACTGCTTCCACATCTGCCACGACACGTAACACATTTATGACACGCAATGGCACACCATGACAATCATCATTACACCTTAGTTGCTCCAGGATTATGAAACATTTGCGCATAAGTTGCGAGGTTGTCACGCCAGGGCATGGATGGTTACTCATTGACGCGCCATAGCTGCGCATGCGTGAAGTCATCGTGGAGGAATTTGGGACGCGCCTCCCCATGCATTTGGGACGCTAAAGCGGCCACGTGTGCACAAACTATGAGCAACCTATACGTACCATTGCCTGCCACTGCGTACCTCTGGTGTTTACGTTGCCAAGAAGACACGCATTACCAAGCACTGACACTCAGTGGCCCGCAAAAGTTCGCATGAGTTGCGCATATGTTGCGTATAGGTTGCACATCAGGCTCGTCACTGGCACGAAAATGATGCCGTGTCACCTCAAACTTTATTTGGGAATATGTCAAACTTTCTGTCACGGCCTGGCACGCACGCACGCCAAACACACTTCCACGACTTGTTCCCTCATTGCCACGCCACAATGCGTGCCTCTTCGTGCCAAGGTGGCAAGGTGGCTTTAAGACCAGTCGACCATTCAGTTCTGTAGATTTTAGTCTGCATTGCGGTAAGTACATTATATATATAATTTAATATATTATATATCCGCGAGCTCCGTCAAACAAGCTGTAATGGAACAATTGTCCATGTTATCACTAAAATACAGGACAGGGCGGAATTCATTTAATGTAATCCCACTGTCAAGTTAATATTTTTCATTGAGTAACTTGCTATTCAATAAACAAAATTCCAGATTCCTTACAAATTATCTTCAAACTTAGCTAGCAAATGCTGTTGAAGCCTTCACTCAACATGCCCGCAATAACTGGTGTGCAGTACCACTTACTTCTAAACACGATCCAAATGTGTCGAGTACTGAGACATGATTATATTTTGTGTTTCGAAAGCCGCCGCCGCAGGCCTAGTCCATTTTGATCCTTAGGCCATAAGGCAATATTTACGGAGCACGTCTACTAGTGGAGTCCAAGCATTCTTTCCAATACCCTCGCAGTTGCTATGGGGTGTGTGTGTGGGGGGGGGGGGGTGGGGGGTGTGTTCTTAATCAATGTATTTGAACCTGCTGTTTTTCAAAGTGTTAGACATAGATGATACTTATTGTTATGAGTCCATATTTATTTATTTCAATCTAACGACATTTTCGGCAGCCAGGGTAACCTCGTGTCGACGAGTTGGAGAAGCCGAAGTGCCCGGAGAGAACGAGAACCACCGAGTAACGATGAGCAACTGTCAGACCCCCTTCCCCCAACATACTAACTCCACACACGCAGGGTCAGCATTGGTCGAAGACAGGTTCACCGTCGACGTGCAGTACGCCTTAGCACACAGTGCCACCGTACCCCCAAGTGGGTAATCGTGTTCAGTCGGTGCAAGACTTATCTCATGAGTGACTTCAAGAACATTGCAGACACGAATTGTAATATTATTCTAGTTTCGATGTTTTAATTGCAACAAAAACTGTCTTATTTGCAATTGTTGCACACAAGCGCTGAAAACGCACGGCAATATCGGTCTAAACATATTGCGTAATGCTCGTTACTTCCGGAATTGTTTTAAGTGTATCCAAGGTCTTGGCCACCGGTCGAATTGTTTTAGGGAACTTGATGCTGTTACGGCTGCTTCTGGTCGTGTATCAGTCTAGCCCTTAAGTAATTAGCATTCACTCGTCTAGAATATTTCCTACAGTTCACCTTTCCGACCTACTTATATAATCCTGATGATTGAATAAAAAATACCATAAACGTTTACAACGCGAAATTCCAATAATTGCATTCATTTTTTTATTGTTTCAATGTGAATTCAGTACTTATTGATTGGAATATATATAACTTGAGAACGATAGAATAATTACATATATCTGTGAGAAAAGGAACATCACAATACATCATGCGGTAGTCCGCTCGCCAATTGCACAAAAAGTGGTAAACAAACAGCACATAACAGCGTAAAATGTTTTACAGAACTGGAGTGGTGACCTGAGTGTTTGATAGATATCGGAACATATTTGTTAGACACGTCCGCCATTTCATAACGTAGCATATAATTAAAAGTTTGGGTTTTTTTTTTACCAATTTTGACAATTGCATTTTGAAATGGAATCATTCTCTGTACGTGTGGTTTGGAAATGTTTCTAAAGCATGAAACATAGGCCTCAAAAATATTTAGTTGTATACCATCGGCGAGTCCCTTGTCACAACACATCACACTGTAAGGTAAGTGGTATAAAGTGTGCACTCTCCTCAGAATGCATGTCTACTGTAATCCGCCTGAGTGATCGTAACGCTTTTCTTTTGGCAACCACACATGCAGGAGATTCAGCCTTAAGTATCACGAAATGTCTTCAGATAACAACTGCAACACATGACCTTTTCTATTCGATTTAATTTTGAAACCAAATATTTCCACAACACTGGCACGCGTCACGTTTTTATTTCTATATTTTTCAGGCAAAACTTGCAAGCTGGCTACCGGGAGCTATTTTTGCTTCGTCGTCAATACTTATTGCATGGATGTTACAGTACCTTCCGGAAACAAAAGGGAGAGAACTTCCACAAACTATTGCAGATATGAAACATAGTAAGAAAACAAAAAAGCAGAAGAACATGCAATGTTGATGTACCATTAGGAATTAGTTTTTATCTAACTAAATAGAGATTAACAGAAACTGTTTTCTGTTTACTTCTTTTCGTAGTGTGTCATTACGTTTTTAACGTAACTGCATTCTGTGGCACATGAGGTTCAGGCGTGTCTTGGTGAGACAGCTATAATATGGTAAGAGAAAAATGTTATTGTTACAACAAACGGTGGGATCATCCTTCCATACGAACAACCAGTAAACATTCATATCATAAGCCACTGGGTTGAGACCATAACGAGTTGTCTAAGGAGTAAAGTTTTGCAAATGGGTCTTGTTTTAATTTTAATTCACTTACAGTGCAGTAGCCTAAACGAAACACAGAAGCGACTCACCGGCAAGATAATTCATTTTCATGCCCCCTGTTTAATCTGACCAACCAACGTGCGCTAATAGCATCGTTGGAGAATGCGATATGTTATTCAACAGAGAACCGACTATAGGATCGTGTCCATACACTACCAGTGACTGTGCATGAGCTCATTCACCAGCTCTTTTGGGCGCCATTTTGTTTCAGAATTAATGTTTCCACCTCAAGTTTTCACCTATTTTCGTGCACTTTAAAAGACAGTTCATTGTGGCAAAATTTTCGACACACGTAACTCGATCGTCGTCTTTTAGTTTATTATTTAATTCGTTTGGTGGCATAATAAATACGTTACAGGGCGTTTACTTGCCATGCATGGCGTCATGGGAGGCTCAGTGCGATCATTATTATTCTCACTTCGCCTCACAGGTCGACATACCTGACACTTAAACGTCCTGTAACTCATATTATTTTGCCGCGTGACATGTATAGCTAAAGAGCGTTCTGAGGGGGAATTTTAGAATCACGACGCACATCAGAGACCTAATATTGGATTTCTACCTCAGATTTTCTCTTGTAAATTTTACGTAAAAATTCCTCCAATTACGGGTAAAGACGTTGAATGGAATGACTACTGAGCTGACACCTCCAAATTAATATAACAACACTTTACAGTTTGTGCCCCATTGCGTTTTCCAACTGTTGTAGACATTGATTAAATAATATTTTTACAATTAGATTGCAGTTAAGTTTTGAAATACTTCTCTTCCAGAACGAATTTAAAATTTAATATTTGCTTACGCAAGAGGTACAAGTCTGGAATCGTTCTAATCGAATTGTTTGGTGAGAATGCGCTTTGTACAAGAACTTGACAACGTCGAAGAGTCTAGAGAAAAACATTCCAATGGCGGAGGCTGAAATACTAGTGTGGTAGTAACGTTACCATGTGCTTTGGAGGTTTTTCAGCGGCTTTCGTGATAAGTGAAGGCAGTGCCCATGTTCCCAACGTACGTGTTTTATGGGGAGATAATCTAGGTTTATGTGATATTCTGTTGTTTGGAGTGTGTTCTTATGATGTGTCCGATACAATGGAAGTGTGTCTAATTACCAAAAAATCTACAACTGTTAGAAAAGCTGCCATTTTAGAGATTCTCCACTACTCCCTACTGCTCCGTGGCACTCAATGGGAAAACATTCCGCAGTGAGATTTTATCAAGCAGATATAACATGTACACTGACGTTGGCCTGAAGCCATCCGCATGGACGATTTCCCGTGTACGCTCAGATACGTAAGTGTATCGTCTGATCCCCTCCCCCCACCCTCCAAAAAAAAAAAAACAAAAACAAAAAAAAACAAAACAAAACAAAAAACAAAAACAAACATGCTGAATCCCGCGCGTGTTCATCCTTTTTCTCGTCACTACTGAACAACCAGAGTTCTAAAAGCGTTAGAGAAAAGTACACAAACAAATGGGTCTTAGGTGATAGTTTTGTTTGTTTATCTTTATTCGTTCTATAGGTCACAATATTCTATTGATGTATGAAATCTCGCTCCACTTGTATAAGTAATTCGCTACTGGATCGCAATATGAACGCGTCGTTTCTGCGATCACCCTACAGAATTGCTTGAAAGTCAAAACGACATACTTTCAACAATCCGAACAGTGGATATTGCTTGAGGCAGATCGTTGCTGAACAGTAGTGGAAATTACACACCTTTAGTTAATAAGTAATAATCATGATATCAACATCGTTTCATGACTCTGAGTTTTTTTTTTATTTAATCCTACAGTTAAAACTAAAAGTCCTGTCCTGAAATGCGCACAAATAACACGTCGATTTGCGCGTTAGTCTACGCGTTATGACGATGGTAAGGCTATCAAATTCGGTACATACGGCCTGTGCACTGGAAACGTTTCAGCCAATGGACCTCCGGGTAACCCGGAGGTCCATTGGCTGAAACCTTGCCTGTGTTTGTTATGGGTAACAAGGATAACCTGCCATGCTTTTGGTGTCATTCGATATGGCAATTTCGCGCAATTCCTACGCGCAATTAAGCCTAGATAAGCGCACAGTTCGTGACAGGACTTCCAGTTTTAACTGTATACGCCTAGAAACAAATTATTTAATACATTCAACAGGCAATCTAATTTCTTAAAATATCTACAGGTGACCAAATAAAAAACAACATCACGAGTTTAACACTTTCAACCAGGTGTGCATAAATTTTTGCGGGAAGAAAGAAATGGCAGTGGACGAGAAGACGATGTAAAGAGCAAACAATCGGCAGCGAGGCTTAGCAATACTTTAATCCAACAGCTCGACAGAGCTGTTGGGTTAAATTATTACTAAACCTCCCAACAAACCAGGATGGTTTCGCCCAGTTCGCAGTTGATAGTATTGACTGAAATGAAACCTTTCAGGAGGCCAGTTGAGTTGATAACCCCAAAAAGATAAATTATATCGATGGGTTGGTGGTCGAGAAATTATTATACACGGGTTTCGCGGTAACCAGTTCTCGTCAGATCACCGAAGTTGAGCAACGTTAAGCGCGGTTAGTAGTTGGATTGGTGACCTTTTCAGCGACTGTTTCGCGCTCCCGCGTTGTGTCCTTTGGCAAGACACTTAAACCCTTTGCATACACAGGGCGCGATGACGCTGTGTACAAAGGCGTACTCGATGGTGGGCATGTCTTTAACCAATCTAAACCTGCCTGAGCCGCGGTGCAGAGTTCATATTTACGATATTGGAGAGCTGACAGCTGCTCGTCGTGGCTCTGTGTTTCCCTCCGGGTACTCCGGCTTCCCCCACTCGTAAAACTGTCACAGACATGATATGACCCTGGCTGTTAAAGTGTCGTTAAATCTTAATAAATAGATAAATAAATACACGAGGCTTCATCATTTTATTCAAATTCTGTTTTTTTAACTGGTAGAGTGCTGGAAGCCCATTTTTGGGCTTTATCCTGAATTGTGAGTACTATATCTTAAAGACTTCATATTCTGTAGATGTGCTTCAATTAATTTTGATTTTATAATATGACAATACGCAAGGCGTAAGGAGGAACCCCAAAGTATCCAACATATTGAAATATTTCATTCCGCAACCATTACTCCAAAAACATTTTGTGCAATCGAATTCCTGCAATTGTTTAATTTCAGCCAAACATAAATACGTATCACAGTACTAAATATTTTCTCACGGGCGACCATTATAACGTTCAGGTGAAAAAAATATGGTCGCATCATTTTAAATTTCGCATTCAAATATCTTGTGTCAAATACAGCCCTTCAGACAACCTTTTTTCTGATTCTTAAACGGGGGGAGGGGGGGGGGGGGGCATGCAACAAATAAGAGAGAAAAGAAAGGGAAGTGCTGCTGACATGTACATATTTCTCAGGGAATTCCCAACCAAAATACATCAAAAGTCAAACGAAGGTTCAGGTTCTAAAAATCCTCAAATCACCCTCTTTATTCATCTGGTGCATTCAACAGAAAAGCAAGATATTAGTATAATTCTTCAAATGTTCATTGAAACAATATATTTTTCCAAAACTGCTTAGTTTTGGGGATTATATAATTTCCGAGTGGAACTTTTCGAGGCAGGTAAATCTAATTAAAATATTTACAACAGTTATACCTATGAGCAAACCCAACCCTACCAAAGAAACATTTACCCCTTTCATGTGATGAAAGACACATTTCTGCAATAGAATTCAACTTTTGGCTTCTGCCTAGTCAAAAGCATGGGAAATTTGTTTTTTTTTTAAGAGAACTGTCCAATCTGTGTCAAATGGGTATTACCTTCGACAGAATTTCTACTCCGTTACCTAATGAGTAACCTGGGAGGGATAAAAATTCATAGCTTTCTTTGAAAATTACCCAAAATAAAACTAAAATCTGCATCCGCACGCAAAACCTTTTCACAAAATCTGTTTTAATTAACCATACGGCAAGATAAATAGTTCTGACTACTGGATTTTAAACCTTTACCTAACCTGAAAAGCAGACGACACTTGCAAAAATAATTCTTGAATAACTAATTTTTTTCATTTTTTGTCTCAAAAACATTGGTTATGACCCATCGTTGGAACGAGCTCGACGAGCTCCTTCCAAACCTATGTTTTTGAGACAAAAAATGAAAAAATAATGAAAATTAATTGGCGCTTTTTGAGAATAGCGCTGGCCGGTTTTGGCCGTTACGTTAGGTAAAGGGTTAAACAATATGTCAATTTTGTTTCAGAATTGGGGTTGTAAAGGGGCTTATAATTCCTCTAAATTTGGGAGAATCCATTTCCATTCTTGCGAACATCGTTGGCGAGAATTCAGACCTGCTATGGACAAGGATCCTGTGAGGCCAGTATGGTTGAACCCCTGTTGCATACTGATAATACATGTTAACCCTTTAACCAATACAGCTTTTTAATTTTTAAAACACCAACTACTGATTTTAAATGACCGCCCCCCCCTCCTCCCTCCAGGGGCCTTAATCGCTCACCTGGCAAATTGATTCAGAGAAGTATTTTGGGTCACATTCAGTTAGTCGTGGTTCATGAACACTACATAGGAATGATGATATGAAATTATTCATAACTCTAGTGTCCATGTCAGATGATTACTAGCATAGGTCTTCCTGATTGCTTCCAATTGTGACAGCTGTAGACAAGTACTGCCAAACTTCCAAGGGTTGTTGTGTCACTGCAGCTTGAAAGGCAACTTTTATGGAAAAGCTCTAAGGAATGGATTTGAACATTAATGAACAACTTCAAAACTAACCCACCCCTGCCCAAATATTAAGACTGGGGCTCGAAATGAACAATGAATAACCTCAAATCTGCCCCCCCCCCCCACCCCCACACACCCCCTCCTGTGATACCAAATCAAGAGATGTTGTACATCTAATATTAAAGCATTCTAACTGGTGGGTCTGAAGAAAAAGATTTTTTTGCACTGAGTTAATTGGAGCTCCCGTAACGAGCCCAAATATTAACCCACAGACTTAGCTTGAACAAACATGAATCTGACCCCCCTTAGAGAAGCTGTGATTCAAACAAACTTCAATCTACCCCCCCCCCCCCACCCCCTCCACATTAGAGATGTTGTATTCCAAATATGAAAGCATTCTCACTGTTGGATCTGAGGGTTTTCAAAGAAATTTCCTCATATTGCACTGTTGATATTTGGGTGCCCATAGGGAGCCCAAATATTAACTCAGGGACTCGATTTTAACAAACTTGAATCTGCCCCCCCCCCCCCCTCCCCCCTGCTTCCTAGATATCATAAGACTCTTATATA
Organism: Pictodentalium vernedei; assembly: GCA_031216915.1. Taxonomy (NCBI): domain Eukaryota; kingdom Metazoa; phylum Mollusca; class Scaphopoda; order Dentaliida; family Dentaliidae; genus Pictodentalium; species Pictodentalium vernedei. The sequence continues at coordinate 537,054,020 of CM062293.1, forward strand.
TGGTTCTGGAGAAGATTTCTTTAAATTTTGGAAAACAATTTATGGGTGGTAGCAGAGAAAAGCCCCTTTTGGGCCCCCCTGTGGGTGTGGCAACTTTTTTTTAACAAACTGGAATTCATATATGGTAAAGAACATGAATATCAAATTTGGTTCAATTCGACCCAGTTGTTTATGAGGAGAGGTTGATAAGGTAAAGTTAACGCCGGGCAGATGGACGGATGGTCGACAGACAGAAAGTCATCACTTAAGCGCCCCCTGACTTATAGTGAGCTAAAAAATAAACAATATTCATCAAGCGTAATAATTATGGGTGTTACTAGAACAGGCTGATGAGAGCCGGTTCCAATGACAGTCATATTTGTATAAATTTTATTGCCAGTGTCACAACATTCCAGGTCATGTTAGTGTTGTATTGGTTAATTTGCTGCCTTTGTGTTAGGTAAAGAGTTAATCTGACTCAGTCCTTTTCACGTGAATCCTAGCAGCAGCGTTACGAGAAGCTACATGGTTTCTCACTGGTTTTGTTGCACAGATCTCTATGTGAATCGATTCTCAGATTCTTATAAACCCTGGCTGAGGCTATATAATTCACCAATATCAATAGAAAGTGCCATTTTATTTCAACAAATGATGTCAAATATTCTTTTACCTAATGATGGGGTAAAATATAACCCTGGATGTGCCTCCACCCCCCACCCCGCCCCCCTCCCCCCCCCCCCCCCCCAGTATGCATTTTTCCATGCAAAAAGTATATTAATTTATAAATAAATTGATGTTGACACATTTTGTATTTCCGATTGTTTTGTAAACATATTCTGGCTTCTGGAGACATTTCACATTGTGTTTGATATTTTGCAATCTCTGAAAAAGCCTCAGTTTTCTCAGTTAAGGCACCTCGAGTCATAAAACAGTGATTTTTTTCCAAGAGAATGACCGTACCTGCTACTGTGGTGTCTCATGACACTGTTAAAATTCCTAAAATCATCAAATATAGATTCTGTAGTACACTTTCAATACTTTGGTTTTAATCCCCACAGGCACACATTCTGTAATAACGGAGTGAAATTGTAAAAAAAAAAGTTCCCAAAGAGGACAAAACAGTTACAGTAGTCACCGTGGACTGGTTGTAATACACGCTTGGGCAGTGATGTCCACTCATGCGTTTACCAGGCAATACAAATCGTCATCCACAAAATGTTAATTAATGAAGCACCGCGTTGTACCGGGTGTTTCATTATTTCAATTTTTGATGATTATTCCTAAAGTTAGTGTTTGGCATCAAATATTATTGTATTCATGGAAATATTGCTCATCCGTGGAAAGTGAGCAGTACACAGTAGCTGTACTGTATTTGTTTCCAGTATATAATACTCTTTGATGTTTAATATATTTGTGACGGGCTGGGTCCAAAATACTCAGTACTCGTAGTACTCGAGTACCACTTTTTTGAGAAAGTACTCAATACTCGCCCCAGCTCTGATTTGTGTATGTGTGTGGGGGAGGTTGGAGGGTGAAAGATAGCTGCAAATTATTTAAAATATTGAGCCAGGCAAATGAAAAGCAAAGAATCATTTCATCTGAAGGACAGACAGACATACAGCAACACATTTTGGAAGCCTGCATAAAAGTAGTGACTACCTTCAATGAAAAAATATAGAGAGAAAAGCCAGGGCAATGTTGTCAAAGAAAAGAAAACAAGAGGCTCCAGGGGGCCTGAGGGCATTCACCTGGCATGGTAGCCTACATATCAACCCAGGGAATTTATTTAAACAAGTTGCATCTGCCCCTCATAAGAAAAGCTTATACAAAATATCCAAAGATTCTGACCGGTGGACCTCCAAAAAAAAGATTTTTTATATAAGATTCCTCATACTGAACTAAGTTACCTATTGTTGAACAAAAAGGTTATGTTTTGGGAGAATCAGAATCCGTTTCGGAAATTTTTGGGCACTTGTCGGATCCATTTGGGAAATTCTACTAATTAACTGGATATTTGGGTAATTCGATATACCCATATTTAAGAAAATGTATCTTTCGGAGGCTAATTGATCCTATGCTAGGCCAATGGGTCACACTGCATCCACGTGTCATCATTGACGCAAAACAGGTGGCCTCAAAATGGAGGACGGAAATACGTATCGCCCCAGAAACAAGAGCTGCGCATGCGAGCTCACATCTCCAATTGCGATGACGTCACAACATGGTCGTATCCATGGTTACAATTGCAACCACGTGATACCTATAATGAAATGCATTATCACAGGAGATCCAGAAAATACGATACAAAAAGTTGCGGGTCGAGTAGATCAGGTTCTACTACTCCTGTCATAAACAATTCTGTTGGAGTCTGAAGTAATCTCCATGCCATTTAACTTACATTTATTAACCCTTTCCCCAACGCAGACGATATAAAAATTTATTATTTTAAATATCATTTTTTTTAAATTTTTCAAAAAATTTCAACAAAACCATATCATGTGACCCCTCATTGGAACGAGCTCATTGAGCTCCTTCCAATGAGGGGTCACATGATATGGTTTTGTTGAAACTTTTTGAAAAATTTAATTTTTTCAACTGCTCAATTTGCATATTACGCGGGCGGTTACGGGCGTTTCGTTAGGTAAAGGGTTAAGGTTCAGGTTCAGTTTGAAGTATGGATTTTCCCAGGCTGAGAAAATCATATCAACAAATCATGAAAATTTAATGAGAATTCGAAGATATTAGAACATTTATCTAGTTCAGTGCCATAATTTGACAAAAGTCCACATGATGGAAGGACAGTGGTGCATTAGTATCTGGATTATCAGTTTAGAACAATAAAAATCGCGAAAAATAAGTATTGCAAGCATGACACGTGTTGGGTAAGAAGAGGAACACAACAATGAGTGAATAATTTGAGGGATTCATGAATGAGTGAGGTGGCATTTTCGTTTATGCTATTCTATCGCATACCGCATACCATCCGATAAATTCTGAGATTTCCGCGGTATAATTAATGGGTATTGTCATGATGATCTCAACACCGTTCGATAAATTTTGAGATTTCCACGGTATAGTAAATAGGTATGGACATGATGATCTCAATACTATTGGATAAATTTTAAGATGTCTGCGGTATAATAAAAACATGATGATCTTAATACCGTTCGATAAATTTTGAGATGTCCACGGTATACTAAACAGGTATTGACATGATGTCAATAGCGTTCGGTAAATTTTGAGATTTCTGCAGTATACTAAATAGGTATTGACATGATCTCAATAGCGTTCGATAAACTTTGAGATTTTCAAGGTATTGTAAATAGGTATTGACATGATCTCAAAACTGTTCGATAAATTTTGAGATTTCTGCAGTACACTAAATAGGTATTGACATGATCTCAATAGCGTTCGATAAATTTTGAGATTTCCACGGTATTGGAAATAGGTATTGACATGATCTCAAAACTGTTCGATAAATTTTGAGATTTCCGCTGTATACTACATAGGTGTTGACATTTTATCTAACAATCATATAGATTTTGGCCTGAAAACCACGAGAAACGGTACGTATCACATAATGTGTTCCGATTCCGTATCCTATAGACGACTCATTCTGATTCCGTATCATATAGACGATTCCGGTAGCGCTACGGGCTATCATAACAGGCACATGGATACATTCTATGTGCGTTTCAGTGATCGACCGAACTTTATGTCCCAAAAATGTTTAAAAATAATTTAACCCTTTACTTAAATGAAAAGCAGACGACACGTGCAAAAACAATTCTTGAATAACTAAGATTTTTTCATCTTTTTTTGTCTCAAAAATATAGATTATGACCCCTCATTAGAACGATCTCGATGAGCTCATTCCAATGAGGGGTCATAATCTATGTTTTTGAGACAAAAAATGAAAAAATAATGAAAATTAACTGGCGAATTTTGAGAATAGCGTTGGCCGGTTTTGGCCGTTACGTTGGGTAAAGGGTTAAGATTTAATCTGTTCATGTGACAGATTTGTTAGATAAATGAATTATCATGTTAATGTGCATGTTCTGTGATTTGTATCAGATTCTCGGTGGTGTCCAAAAATGGGATCACAAAGCCGGCTCGTTGAGATCCCAATTTAGATACCATCTCGAATCTGATACGAATCACAGGACATGCACATTATCATGATAATCTGTATATCTCACTACCGTTAAATAATTTTTGAGATTTCCACGGTACCGTAAATAGATCTTGACATGATCCTTATACCGTTAGATATATTTTGAGATTTACGCGGCACAGAAAATAGGTATTGACATTATCCCGATTGCGTTTGATAAATGTTGAGATTTCCGCAGATCTATTACATCTGAATTTTGCATCAAATCCATAACAAAAATGCCCGCAAACGTCAACTCTGCTACACAAAAAGTATGCTCCAGTTTAGATCTATCGACCACAACTGGCAAAGTGATAACTCCAGCCACATTCAAATGTTAACCATTAGCCCCAAGAACCTCATGGTGGTCAATCTCCAACCCAGAAAGTTCCATACCGAGCTTTTCTTTCACAAACTTAGTATTCACTATACTAATGGACGAACCAGTATCTAACAAAAAAATCTATCTCTTTTTCACACAATCTAAAGGTAAAATAAACATAACCAGCTTAATACCTCAAGGGGGCCCTATCAAATTCGGACTGAGATTTGACCCCAACCCTAGTCCCTACTCTTTTTAAATGTTAAACGTGAATCACCATTTGACTACAGATCACCTCTCCAGCCAAACCTTCGCCGAACCTTTCTCGAAGATTGTCCACCTTGACCCTGGCAACCACGTCTACCCTGGGGCCCAGTCTGTTCACAAAAATGACTATCTCTTACTTGACCTTTAAATTCCCTCCTAATCTCTTGCTTTTCTACTCTCAGTTTTTATTTAACTGAACCTTCATCTCCCCAACAGTTTTTACCATCACATCTACTGTGTTAGGGTTTGTGGGTTCATTCATTACACTGGTAACACTCCTCCTATAATCCAAACGAACCCAAACATCTGGCGTTTCCTGTTTCCTTCTAATCATCTGTATGCTAGACTCTTTGTCAGTTATGACCTCAATAAAACCTTCCTTGGTCATGTCATCCCTGACCAAGGAAGAGGCATCAGGGTGAACCCGTTTTACCAATCTCAGTATACTGCTGGCTAATTCTGGCAACGTATCGCGTAATGGTCGTCGGCGCGCCTTCAATTGCGACCTATACATGGTCGTTCTCTTATAGGGATCAAACCGACCTCTCAAACTCTGCATTATATGAGGGAAAACGCCTTAATATAAGGGTCTAATTGCTCATAAAATTGAAGGGCCACACCTCTCAATGAAAGCACTAAAAATGTAAATATCGAGGGTTCGATCCATTCATTAATCTGTATACATTTTTCAAAAATGCGTCAACAAATCATTGTTATTGGTGGTATCATAAAAGGTTTCCGGTAAAACATTAGGTTTACGCAAAAACTCACGATAATCTTGAGAATTCCTTCGTGAACCCTCGGGCGGTGAATCTTGTAACACTCTATGACCACCGACAGGTGGTGCCGCTGGTAACACTCTATTCCCACGCTTGGAAATAACACCTCCATTCTTCAACACCCTGCACACTGATGTCAAAATATCTAAATTTCAGGCAGAAAAAATTCCCATAATGCAACTAAAATTTAACCAATTCAATCTCGTTTGACAGAGCTCAATGAGCTCTGTCAAACTAGATTGAATTGGTTAAATTTCTAGTTGCATTATGGGAAAACCAGCTTCCTACAATTTTGGTATTTTGACATCAGAGTGAAGGGGGTTAAGGGCACACACACACTTTCGTTCAACGTAATAAAAACTTAGGGCTGCCTTTCCCATTCCTGTACTGATTTCAACAATTCATCGGCTTGTTCGTTAATTGACTGCGCAACTCTATTCTCCGAAGTCTAAGTCACAATTTTCTCCTCCAGATGGAGTGGGTCCAGGTGTAAACACTGAATCCGGCAAAGTTTGTACCATTCGTGTACTCAATCCATCCCCCCATCAAGACGACTCTCGACATTTACCGTGAATTCTCCAGATATCGCTGGAAACCTCATCTGAAACCATCCGTCATTACTCTAATTTCAATCCAAATTCAATCAACAAATCGTCGCGTGAGAACCATAAGGTTCTATTTTCCAGTGGAAGATAGAACCTTATGGTTCTCACCCGACGAAATCTATATAAATGCTTCTTTTGTCGATAGGCTCGTAAGTTTTTATCCTGGAAACGCTTCGACTACTATTAGCGTCACGGAAACAAAAACGTCCAAACATTATACTTAGCAAAATTCCATCCTGTCCCCAAAAACCGTAACGTCCGTCTCTGCCCAAAATCAACAATGTCCTACAGGGTAAAGAAAGATTGGGGCTTTGAGACGTTCCCGACAAAGGTAAGTTACCCCTCTCCAAAAATAAATAAAAAACATCGTATACAAAAAGAAACGTTCAGAAAGTATATACATTTATTTAGTATATGAGAGCAGTTATGTTAACTCACACCGGCAATGTATTTGTAGTACAAATTACACCGCAACCTACAAGCCAGACACAGCTGAGCAACTTCACTACCAAACCCCAAGAACCCTCTGACTTAACGACACAATATATGTCATTGGTGCAAAAAGTACTTAGAATTTGCTCATGTCAGATACAGCAAACAAATCATTATACCGCGCTCAAAAATCGAACTTAACGTTATTAGTCGGTCATGGCTGAGCGCCTACACCAAAAAAAGTCCCAAGAGCTTTCTGATTCAACGACACAAAATATATTGTTAAAGCAAACATCGCTTAGCATTTAGTCATGTCAGACAACATAAATAAGTTAGTTTTCCGCGCTCTTAAATCTAACTTAATGTTACAGTCGGTCAAGGCTGAGCGCCTTTACAAAAAAATCCCAAGAGCTTTCTGACTCAACGTTACAAAATATGTCGTTGAAGTAAAAAACGTTTGGCATTTAGTCCTGAGAGACGCTGTATACAAAAGTCATTGTATCACTACCAAACTAAGCCAGCTCAGTCTTCGTTCGAATAATCCTAAAACTTCCATCCCTGGACTGCATGAACCCCACATTCCAGGAAAAAGTATAAATTAAATAAAAAGTAATCGCTTGACTGGACTGGTTACATGAAATAATTAATGAGAGGTGAGGGACTTTGTACAAACACGAGTGCGCGAATATATACAATATAGTTCCTCGCCTCGAATAAATTATTTCACGTAACCAGTCCAGTCAAGCGATTACTCTGTTTATTACTTTTCATTATTAACGATAATTATATTATTTAACCCTTTACCTAACGTAACTGATCAAACCGGCCAGCGCAATTCTCAAAAATCGCCAATTAATTTTCATTATTTTTTCATTTTTTATCTCTAAAACATAGGTTATGGCCCCTCATTGGAACGAGCCCGTTCCAACGAGGGGTCATAACCTATGTTTTTGAGACAAAAAATGAAAATAATAGTTATTCAATTTTTTTTTTTTGCAAGTGTCGTCTGCTTTTCATGTTAGGTAAAGGGTTAAAAAAGTAACAAAAAAAAGAATACAATGAAGACCCCCCCCCCCACCCATTACACCCACGGCGAAGCGTCTTCGTTTGCGCGCACGGATATATGGCACATTTGTTGATTGCTTAATTCACTTGTGAAGTTATCGTTTATAATCAAACCCGGAAATCCCAGTAAATCACACTTTGGAAAGTAATAATTCTGACTAATTCGTGCCTTTCCTGGGTACCGACATCAAGATGATCATCCGTCATATATCAAATGTTTGCTCCCTCACTTTAAATAGTCAAAATCTTCAGGGGGCGCGGTGGCTCAGTAGGTAGAGGTGCAGGCTGCAAGCCGAGAGGTCCTCGGTTCGAATCCGACCTGCGGCAACCGCGTTGTGTCCTTGGGCAAGACACTTCACCCCCATTGCCCACGTGGGGGCACGATGACGCCGTGTACTAAGGCGTACTGCACGTCGATGGTACGCATGTCTTCATCCAATCTAACCCTGCCTGTCCTGCAGTGTGGAGTTACGATGTTGGGGAGCTGGCAGCTGCTCGTCCTTGCTCGGTGGTTCTCTCCGGGTTCTCCGGCTTCCTCCACCCGTAAAACTGTCACGGTCATGATTAGCCATTGTGCATAAATATGTGACCTTAAACATCAATAAATAAATAAATAAATAGTCAAAATCTTCATGCCCAAGGAGGTCAAAAAAGGGAACTTAGTTCGTTTAATTCAAAATACATATTCGAAATTCATCTTACCGACTGAACGGCCCAACCGAGAGTACCCTGTATTGATTTCTGCTTCAGGAAAACTAGCTTGGCTGCTCGATTTCCAAGCTAAGAACGCACGCAACTAACCTTTTTAGCTCATTTCTACTTCCTGTCTACGCGAAACGTACGTAAAAACGACAACATTAACACACCAGATATTTTAGGCAGGCACCTACGTTTATATTAGCCCACCTAATATTTTACCCAAGGGTATTAACCCACCCAATATTTTAGGTTTTCTTTCTATGATAGTACTATGTGATCCAAATGGCCTACAAAAGGATCAAGTAGCCTCTGAAGGGTGCATTCGATTGAATAGGAGTATATTAAATTACCCAAATCATCGATTAATTCGTAGAAGTACCCAAATAGACTCGACAAGTGCCCAAAACTTCCGAAACGGAATCTGCCACCCCCTAAAAAATCATTTTTTACCCAATAGTAGCCGTGTTCTATTGAATGGGAGTATATCTATTACCCAAATCCTCGTTTAATTCGTAGAAATACCCAAATGGACCCGACAACTAATTTTGCTAATTGGGATTCTCTTCGAATCCTCTGCGCCTATCTTTGTTCATATGTTATTCTTTCTGTCTACCCGACCATATTCGTGTATCGTCATATAAAAGTATCTTTACTGGCACTGATTTTTTTACATGCGCCACATTCCCCTACCTGTTTTTCGCTCTTTACTTCTATACCAGTGATGTTAATGAGACTATGTTTTTTTATTTTATGAAGTGTCGAAGTTTGTTATTCTGTGTCAAGATCCTCCTTTCTCCGACCGCGTAATGCCTCAAGGGTGTACTGTTCGTTTATACTTCAGTAAACGTCGACTGTTCCTCCCAAAATTAATCCGTATACCATCTTCTGCATGTTAGTAATTTGGATTAAACATCCATTCAGAACACTTCTCCAGAATGAAACAACCAATCACATCGATCTATTTACCTTAGCTCCGAGCCATCATCATCTTCGCTCCAGCGATTATGATTTTTCTATGCGTACAGTTAAAACTAGAAGTCCTGTCATGAAATGCGCACAAATAGCACGTCGATCTGCGCGTTAATCTACGCGTTATGACCATAGTAAGGCTATCAAATTTTGTACATATGGCCTGTGCACAGGCAATGTTTCAGCCAATGGACCTCCGGGTAACCCGGAGGTCCATTGGCAGAAACCTTGCCTGTATTTGCTATGAGTAACCAGGGGAACCTGCTGTGCTTTGGGTGTCATTCGATATGGCAATTGCGCGCAATTACTACGCGCAATTAAGCCAAGATAAGCGCACAATTCGTGACAGGACTTCTAGTTTTAACTGTATGTGCTTGTACACAATGTGCGAATAGCACATGCAGCACACGAGCACATGCAAAATGTGCTGATATATGCTGTGTGCAAGGGCACAATATGCGCGCAACATATCCAGCACATGCGCACATTCGTGCGTTTGGGGATGAGTGGGAACCATATTTGGGGACTACTGTGGTGACGTTGCGAAATATTGGAAAATCAACTTCTTCTCTGAGCAGATGCTATGCTTCAAGCCATATTGTCAGTTCAGTGGAATCAGCTGCCAATTATATTTGCTTATTGGTAGATGTCAAGTCTCGTGTATTCTACGTTTTACTTTATCGGTAACAGCAGAATCAGTTTTTCCTAGGGCAAAAGTCTTCAGCCCGCCATAGCCACTGACCTTGTAAATGTGCCTATGATTTCGCGTCTGGAGGTCATAGGCATCAAACCTGGTGCACAGCAGTCGGAAAAAACTACACTTTTTTTAAATATGGGGTACCGGAAAGACTTTTTTCCAGATGGTCTGAAAATGAAAGCTTAAAAAGCTCATTGTTTTGAGGGTTTTTCTTCTTGAGGAAAAAGTGATGGACACTATATATCCACTGTGTTTTAAAAATATCCCATATGCAAAAATCTTGGCAGAACAGAGATGGGCCATAATGTCCACACCCTCCCAATCTCCGTTCACCGTGATGCGGAAGCGGAATTTCCGATATCTGGGATATATTGTGTTGTCTTTCTCAAAATATATTTCCACAATAGCACATGTTCTTTAATTGTTGTCCCGTTATCACCAGAAGTCATCAAGAGATTAAGAGAGTCTCAAACTTGAAATGGTCAAAAAGGTTTCAGAACAAAAATAAAATCAAAGGACAAAAAAAATCTTTGATGTTTTATAATTATCGTGTTGATTTCTGTTGAACGTTCTCACGTGTGTGCATTAGCCCACTATAATTTTTTTCCAGTATCTACTGATATACTGCACACAGCCTTTAGACGTTTCATACCATCTGCCTGACTGTATTCCACGCGTGGGCCATGATGTTCACGCATGTGTGATCCAGGTAATACAAAATAATCATCAACAAAGGCTTAGTTAATGAATCGCGCGGTTGTACCCGGAACTTCATTAAGTATTTTTTTGATGATTATTCCTACACTTAGTTTTTGGAATTTAACCCTTTAACTAACCTGAAAAGCAGACGACACTTGCAAAAATAATTCTTGAATAACTAATTTTTTTCATTCATCAAGGGTTAATATTATTGCGTTCGTGGAAATATTGCCCAACCGTAGAAAGAGACCAGTCCATTACGGCCGCACTATACTTCATACAGTTTTAAAAAAGACATAAATCAAATTGTGCTGCTAATGCCTCGTTACACAGTATAAACGTTACAACAACAGATTCTTTTAAAGTAGTTAGAGTTAGCAAATAGATAAATATTGAAAATGAAGATTAAACATTAGAATTTTGTCTCATTATCAGTTTTGTTTTTCCACAAGAAAGGGCAAAAAATGTAAAATTAATATATAATGTGAATGTAAGAAGGAAGTTGTCGAGTACTTATTATATTTTAATTGCGAATTGTAACATCTGTATTCGTTTCTTCGGAAATGCAGTGCTAACAGCAATTGGGACCTTAGATTAGTAAGGCCTTGTTTGTTCATAGCTTTGCCACACCTTAATATTAACACTTTAGCTTTCGTTCCTAGCAACTTAACGGAGTTCTACTGAGCATTACTGCACTGTATCACTGAACAGGTCACTTGTCGTGAAGGACCGTTAATGGACTAACAAACCAATGACAGTCCGACAAATTATAAGACTCGAAAATTCGATCGATCAGTAATTTCTCTTCCCACAGTTCTTCAGCTCTAGAAAAACGAATTCAATGTTAAGCTTAAACACATAGGTATTATGCTAGTATTCTTCTTGGCCACGATGAACTCACGCTGCAGGATTATAGAAAGGCTTTTATGGGTAAGAAAACATGATTTATTTAAAGGCATGGATGCATTAAACCTTGCAATCGGCCCACATTTTGTCCATGATGTGTTTCCAAATTACGAGGCAATTACGTCATGTAGCTTCTGTTCGACAATAAAACTTCACGGCAGACAATAAGTAAATAAGACTGAATGATTAATATTGACTGGACAGAATATACGAAATGAACCTGAACTAAACTTTCTATTCTTGACAAATTGTTATATTCATTTTTTACATCAAGAGGCACTGTAATATACCGAATTCATCTTTTCTCATGACGTGGCAATAAAAATAATTGCATGATTCCAGAGTGTATTGCAGTGTATCAACTGTTCGACAGAATTGGTTAACAATCAATGAGCTTATTTGCGGTCCTCGACTTCGTCTCCGGTCGCTAATAAGCTCGTGGGGTGTTAACCAAATATTTTGAGCCGTTAATATACTGCAATGCCCTCCAAAATCATGTTATTGTCATATTGAAGAGTTTTTGTTAGCACACTATAATAAAATGTTGAAATCAGTTTTGCATATATATTTATTTTGCATTCTTCTGCTAAGCAGACATCAAATTCAAACAGTGTTAAGCAATTAACGTTAGTATACGACTTTCAGCACTTGTCAATAGAACCATGATAGTATTGTATTTGGCTTCTCTCACTCTGACAGTTAATAATATGTCGGCAGCATGACTTACATATATCGTGGATAAAAATAGCTTTACTATTGTGAAGACCGTTATGCACATATATGTTTTAATACAATCTTTTTCCTTGTGAAACAAGTATTACGCATTCGTTTAACCTTTTGCATGACAAATAAACCGCGTCCGAAAGGGTAATTTACAAATTATGTTGTTGAAAACAAATATTTTATTTCTAAAAACATCAACAAAACCATATAATGTGACAATTCATTGGAACGAGCTCGCAAGTTTAGATATCGTGTACGTTGTGTAGTCAACGGTTAAAGGAGTATATTTCTGATAAAACACTCATCCTGAAAATTTACTGCCAGGTGTCTCTGGTACAAGTAACCCAAATCTTGTTTCAATGAAAGGGCTCAACAAGACCGTTGAATTTGAAGGCTCATATTGTATATTTTGTTTGAATTTCAAAAGATTTCATAATAACAAACATAAAAATAAAATGGGGGCGCTGGCTCAATAGGTAGATAGGTAGAGGTACAGGCTGCAAGCGGAGAGGTCCTCGGTTCGAATCCCACCTACGGCAACCGCGTTATGTCCTTGGGCAGGACACTTCACTACTATTGATAATATAGAGGCACGGTGACGTTGTGCACTAAGGCGTACTGCATGTCGATGGTGCACCTGTCTTCAATCGATGTTAAACCTTCTTTTGTGGATTTAGTATGTTGGGGTGCCGATAGATGCTCGGTGGTTCTCTCTTGGTACTCCGACTTCCACCACCCGTCACTCTGTCGAAGTCATGATTAGCCATTGTGCAGAAATTTGAGACCTTAAGCACCAATAAATAAATATAAAAATAAATTAGTTAAAGTACTCGTTTGCCTGAGTTGAATAGACATGGATGATGCTGGAACGTGCACCTGTCGTCAGATAATAAAAGATTAATCTTTTAATTACTGTTACACCAGTGGACGAGACACTAATTACTGTTACATCACAAGGCTAGACACTAATTACTCTTACATCACTAGGCTAGACACTAAGTACTGCTACACCACTAGGCTAGACACTAATTACTGTTACACTACTGGGCTAGATACTAATCACTGTTACACCACTGGGCTATACAGTAATTACTATTACACCACTGAGCTAGAGACTAACTACTGTTACATCAGACACTAATTAATGTTATGCCACTAGGCTAGACACGAATTAATGTTAAACCACTGGGCTAGACATTAATTACTAGAGAGGCTAGAGACTAATTACTGTTACACCACTAGGCTAGACACTAATCACTGTCACACCACTCGGCTAGATATTAATTACTGTTACACCACTGGGCTAGGCAATAATTAATATTACATTATTGGGTTAGACACTAATTACTGTTACATCACTGGGCTAGAAACTAATTATAGTTACACCACTAGACTATACACTAAGTACTGTTACCCCACTGAGCTAGACACTAATTACTGTTACACCACTGGACTAGGCACTAATTACTGTTAGAACACTAGGCTCGACACTAAGTACTGTTACACCACTGAGCTAGACACTAATTACTGTTACACCACTGGGCTAGACACTGATTCCTGTTACAACACTATGCTAGACACTAATTACCGTTACACCACTGGGCTCTACAATAATTACTGTTACCCCACTGAGCTAGACACTAATTACTGTTACACTAGGCTAGACACTAAGTACTGTTACACCACTAGGCTATACACTAATTACAGTTACTCCACTGAGCTAGACACTAATTACTGTTGCACCACTGGGCTAGACACTAAGTACTGTTACACCACTAGGCTAGACACTAATTACTGTTACACCACGAGACTAGACACTAATTACTTTTACACTACTAGGCTATACACTAATTACTGTTACCACACTGAGCTAGACACTAATTACTGTTACACCAGTGGGCAAGACACTAATTACTGTTACACCACTAGGCTAGACACTAATTACTGTTGCACCACTGGGCTAGACTATAACTATTGTTACACCAATAGGCTAGACACTAATTACAATTCCACCACTAGGCTAGACACTAATGACTGTTACACCATTGAGCTAGACACAAATTACTCTTACACCACTGGATTAGACACTAATTACTGTTACACCACTAGGCTAGACACAAATTACTGTTACACCACTGGACTAGATACTAATTACTGTTACACCACTAGGCTTGACACTAATTACTGTTACGCAAATGGGGTGAACACTAATTACTGTTTCTCCACTAGACTAGACACTAATTACTGTTACACCAGACTAGACACTAATTACTGTTACACCACTGGGCTAGACAATAATTACTGTTACACCACAGGGGGAGACACTTATGAGTTTTACACCATTGGAATAGACACTAATTACCATTGGGCTAGACACTAATTACTGTTGCACCACTAGGCTACACACTTATTAATGCTACACCACTAGGCTAGACACGAATTACTGTTACACCACTAGGCTAGACACCTATTACTGTTACACCACTGTGCTAGACACAAATTACTATTACACCACTGTGCTAGACACTAGTTACTATTACACCACTAGGCTAGACACTAATTACTATTGCACAACTAGGCTAGACCTTAATTACTATTACACCACTGTGCTAGACACTAGTTACTATTACAACACTGGGCTAGACACTAATTACTATTGCACCACTAGGCTAGACACTAATTACTATTACACCACTAGTCTAGACACTAATTACTATCACACCACTAGGCTAGACACTAATTAATGTTACACCACTGGGCTAGACACTAATTACTATTACACCACTAGGCTAGACACAAATACCTGTTACACCACTAGAGTAGACACTAATTACTGTTACACCACTAGACTAGACACTAATTACTGTTATACCACTGGGCTAGACACTAATTAGTGTTACACCACAGGGCTAGACACTAATGCCGTTTACACCATTGGAATAGACACTAATTACTGTTACACCTCTGGGCTAGACACTAATTACTGTTGCACCACTAGGCTAGACACTTATTTATGTTGCAACACTAGGCTAGACACGAATTATTGTTACCCCACTGGGCTAGACACTAATTACCGTTACACCACTGGGCTTGACACTAATTAATGTTACACCACAGGCCTAGACACTAATTCCTGTTACACCATTAGGCTAGACACTAATTACTGTTACACTAATGGGCTAGACACTAAATAATGTTACTCAACTAGGCTAGACACTAATTAATGTTATACCTCTAGGCTAGATTAACTACGGTTACATTACCGAGCTAGACACTAATTAAAGTTGCACCACTAGGCTAGACACTAATTAATGTTACACCACTAGGCTAGACACTTATTACTGTTACTCCACTCGGCTAGACACTAATTACTTTTACACTACGGGACTAGACACCAACTAATGTTACTCCACTAGGCTAGACACTAATTACTGTTACTCCACTAGGCTAGACACTTTTTAATATTACACCACTAGGCTAGACACTAATTACTGTTACACCACTAGACTAGACACCAATTACTGTTACACCACTAGGCTAGACACTAATTACTGTTGCACCACTAGGCTAGACACCGATTACTGTTACACCACTAGGCTAGACACGAATTACTGTTACACCACTGGGCTAGACACTAATTGCTGTTACACCACTAAGCTAGAGATTAATTACTGTTACCCCACAGGGCTAGACTACTTACTGTTACACCACTAGGCTAGACACTACTTGCTGTTACACCACTAAGCTAGACACTAATTACTGTTACACCACAAGGCTATACACTAATTGCTGTTACACCACTAGGCTATACTCTAATCACTGTTCCACCACTAGACTAGACATCAATTACACTTACGCCACTAGGCTAGACACTTATTACTGTTACACCACTAGACTAGACACTAATTATTGTTACACAACTAGGCTGGACACTAATTACTGTTGCACCACTAGGCTAGACAGTAATTACTGTTACACCACTGAGCTAGACACTAATCACTGTTACACAATTGGGCTAGACACTAATAACTGTTACTCCACTAGGCTAGACACTAATTAATGTTACAACACTTGACTAGACACTAGTCAATGTTACACTGCTAGGCTAGACACTAATTACTGCTACACCACTAGGCTAGACACTAATTACTGTTACACCACTGGGCTAGATACTAATTACTGTTACACCACTAGGCTAGACACTCTTAACTGTTACGCCAATGGGGTGGACACTAATTACTGTTACTCCAATAGGCTAGACACTAATTAAAGTTACACCACTAGACTAGACACTAATTACTGTTACACCACTAGACTAGACACTAATTAATGTTACACCACTAGACTAGACAGGAATTACTGTTACTCCACTGGGCTAGACACTAATTACCGTTACACCACTAGGCTAGACACAGATTACTGTTACACCACTGGGCTAGATACTAATTACTGTTACATCACTAGGCTTGACACTCTTAACTGTTACGCCAATGGGGTGGACACTAATTACTGTTATTCCAATAGGCTATACACTAATTAAAGTTACATTACTAGACTAGACACTAATTAATGTTACACCACTAGACTAGACACTAATTACTGTTACACCACTAGACTAGACACTAAATACTGTTACACCACTAGACTAGACACTAATTACTGTTACACCACTAAGCTAGACACTAATTAATATTACACCACTGGGCTAGACACTAATTACTATTGCACCACTAGGCTAGACACTAATTACTATTACACAACTAGTCTAGACACTAATTATTATTACACCACTAGGCTTGACACTAATTACTGTTATGTCAATGGGGTGAACACTAATTACTGTTACTCCACCAGACTAGACACTAATTACTGTTACACCACTAGACTAGACGCTAATTCCTGTTACACCACTAGACTAGACACTAATTACTGTTACTCCACTAGACTAGACACTAATTACTGTTACACCACTAAGCTAGACACTCATTACTATTACACCACTGGGCTAGACACTAATTTATATTACACCACTAGGCTAGACACTAATTACTATTACACCACTAGTCTAGACACTAATTATTATTACACATGTAGGCTAGACACTAATTACTGTTACACCTCCTAGCTAGACACTAATTACCGTTACACCACTTGGCTAAACACTAATTACTGTTACACCACTAGACTAGTCACTAATTACTATTACACCACTAGACTAGACATTAATTACTGTTGCACCACTAGGCTAGACACTAATTAATGTTACACCACTGGGCTAGACACTAATTACTATTACACCACTAGGCTAGACACAAATTCCTGCTACACCATTAGACTAGACACTAATTACTCTTATACCACTAGACTAGACACTAATTACTGTTACACCACTGGGCTAGACACTAATTAGTGTTACACCACATTGCTAGACACTAATGACTTTTACACCATTGGAATAGACACTAATTACTATTACATCTCTGGGCTAGACACAAATTATTGTTGCACCACTAGGCTACTCACTTATTAATGTTGCACCACTAGGCTAGACACGAATTAATGTTGCACCACTGTGCTAAACACTAATTACTGTTACACCACTAGCCTAGACACTAATTAATGTTACAACACTAGCCTAGACACTAATTCCTGTTACACCACTAGGCTAGACACTAATTACTTTTACACTACTGGGCTAGGCACTAATTAATGTTACTCCACTAGGATAGACAATAATTACTGTTACTCCACTTGGCTAAACACTAATTACTTTTACACAACTGGGCTAGACACTAATCAATGTTACACCTCTAGGCTAGATTAATTACTGTTATATCACCGAGCTACACACTAATTACTGTTGCACCACTAGGCTAGACACTAATTAATGTTACACCACTAGGCTAGACACTAATTACTCTTACTCCACTCGGCTAGACACTAATTACTGTTACACTACTGGGCTAAAAACTAATTAATGCTACACCAGTAGGCTAGACACTAATTACTGTTACTCAACTATGCTAGACACTATTTTATGTTACACCACTAGGCTAGTCACTAATTACTGTTACACCAATAGGCTAGACTCTAATCACTGTTACACCACTAGACTAGACACCAGTTACTGTTGCATCACTAGGCTAGACACTAATTACTGTTACACCACTAGACTATACACTAATTACTCTTACACCACCAAGCTAGACACTTATTACTGTTACACAACTAGACTAGACACTAATTACTGTTACTCAACTAGGCTAGACACTAATTACTGCTGCACCACTAGGCAAGGCTCTAATTACTGTTACACCACTGAGCTAGACACTAATCACTGTTACACCGCTGGGCTAGACACTAATTACTGTTACACCACTAGGCTAGACACTAATTAATGTTACACCACTAGGCTAGACCCTAATCAATGTTACACCGCTAGGCTAGACACTAATTACTATTACTCCACTAGGCTAGACACGAATTACTGCTACACCAGTAGGCTAGACACTAATCACTGTTACACCGCTGGGCTAGACACTAATTACTGTTACACCACTAGGCTAGACACTAATTAATGTTACACCACTAGGCTAGACCCTAATCACTGTTACACCGCTAAGCTAGACACTAATTACTATTACTCCACTAGGCTAGACACTCATTACTGTCACACAACTGGGCAGGACACTAATTACTATTACACCACAAGGCTAGATACTAATTAACGTTTCCCATCTAGGCCTGACAGTAATTACTGCTACACTACTAGCTTAGACACTAATAAATGTTACACCACTAGACAAGACACTAATTACCGTAACTCCTCTAGGCTAGACACTACTTACTGTTACACCACTAGGCTAGACACTAATTACCGCTACACCACTGGGTTAGACACTAATTACTGTTACACAACTGGGCTAGACACAAATTACTGTTACACCCCTAGGCTAGACACTAATTACTGTTACACAACTGGGATAGACACTCATTACCCTTACACCACTAGGCTAGACGCTAGTTACTGTTACACCACTAGGCTAGACACTAATTACTGTTACACAACTGGGCTAGACACTACTTACTGTTACACCACTAGGCTAGGCACTAATTAACGTTACACCACTAGGCTAGACACCACTTACTGTTGCACCACTAGCCTAGACATTAATTACTGTTACACCACTAGACTAGACACTAATTACTGTTGCACCACTAGGCGAGACACCGATTAATGTTACACCACTAGGCTAGACACGAATTACTGTTACACCACTGGGCTCGACACTAATTACTGTTACACCACTAGGCTAGACATTAATTACTGTTACACCACCAGTCTATACACTAATTACTGTTACTCCACTGGGATAGACACTAATTCCTGTTACACCACTAGGCTAGACATTAATTACTATTACCCCTCTGGGCTAGACACTAGTTACTGTTACTCCACTAGGCTAGACACTAATTGCTGTTACACCACTAGGCTAGACACTAATTACTGTTACACAACTAGGGTAGATACTTATTACTGTTACCCCACTAGACTAGACACTAATTACTGTTACACCACTAGACTAGACTCTAATTACTGTTAAACCACTGAGCTAGACACTAATTACTGTTACACAACTAGGCTAGATACTTATTACTGGTACCCCACTAGACTAGACACTAATTACTGTTACACAACTAGACTAGACACTAATTACTGTTGCACCACTAGGCTAGACACCAATTACTGTTACACCACTGAGCTAGACACTAATCACAGTTTCACCAGTGGGTTAGACACTAATTACTGTTACACCACTAGGCTAGACACTAATTAATGTTACCCATCTAGGCCAGACACTAATTACTGTTACACCACTAGACTAGACACTAATTACCGTTACACCACTAGGCTAGACACTACTTACTGTTACACCACTAGGCTGGACACTGATTACCGTTACACCACTGGGCTAGACACTAATTACTGTTACTCCACTTGGCTAGACACTAATTACTGTTACACAACTGGGCTAGACACTCCTTACTGTTACACACTAGGCTAGACACTAGTTACTGTTACACCACTAGGCTTGACACTAATTACTGTTACACCACTGGGCTAGACACTAATTACTGTTACACAACTGGGCTAGACACAAATTACTGTTACACCCCTAGGCTAGGCACTAATTATCGTTACCCCACTAGGCTAGACACCACTTACTGTTGCTCCACTAGGCTAGACACTAATTACCGTTACACCACTGGGCTAGACACTAATTTCTGTTACACCACTAGACTAGATCATAATTACTGTTATACCACTAGACTAGACACTAATTACTGTTACGCCACTGTGGTAGACACTAATTAATGTTACACTACTGGACTAGACACTAATTACTGTTACACCACTGGGATGGACACTAATTACTGTTACACCACTAGGCTAGACACTAATTACTGTTACACTACTGGGCTAGACACTAATTACTGTTACCCTACTGGACTAGACACTAATTAATGTTACACTACTGGACTAGACACTAATTACTGTTACACCACTCGATTATACACTAATTCCTGTTACACCACTAGGCTAGACACTAATTACTGTTACATCACTGGGCTAGACACTAATTACTGTTACCCTACTAGGCTAGACACTAATTACTGTTGCACCACTAGGCTAAACACTACTTAATGTTACACCACTAGTATAGACACTAATTACTGTTAGTCCACTAGGCTAGACACTAATTACTGTTACACTACTGGGCTAGACACTAATTACTGTTACACCACTGGGCTAGACACTAATTACTGTTGCACCACTAGGCTAGACACTAATTACTGTTACACCCCTGGGCTAGACGCTAATTACTGTTACACTACTGGACTAGACACTAATTACTGTTTCACGATTAGGCTAGACACTAATTAGTGTTGCACCACTAGGCTAGACTCTAATTAATGTTACACCACTAGGATATACACTAGTTACTGTTACCCTACTGGGCTAGACACTGATTACTGTTTCACGACTAGACTAGACACTAATTACTGTTGCATCACTAGGCTAGAAACTAATTAATGTTACACCACTAGGATAGACACTAATTACTGTTACACCACTAGGCTAGACGCTAATTACTGTTACACTACTGGACTAGACACTAATTACTGTTACACCACTGGGCTAGACACTAATTACTGTTCCACTACTGTGCTAGACACTAATTACTGTTACACCACTGGGCTAGACAGGTCACTATTCATTGTAAAGACAATATTTAATTTGATAAATACATCGTGCCATTACGGATCACTCGGAAAGGTCTGTAGTATTTATGTAATTACATGTTGCCTCGTGTAATTTGTTAACTTTCGATGTATTATTGAAGAAACGACAAAATTTCGTTATCAATCATTGATAATTACCGTTAAAAGTTTGTCCACACATTATTATTAACAACCCATTCACAAAATTACTTGGTTTGAGTATGTCTTGTGGAAATCGGTTATTGTTTCTCTTTTATTGCCAGTTGATAATTCCTTTTTTACTAGAAGTATTAAAATATAACTGTATGTTTATTTCGACAGTGATCGCGCCCATTACTGCTGCAATGACATTGTAACACGCCCGCTCTATGGTATCCGCATCTAGAGCTACACTAAATCATGCAGAAAATAAAAATCTGTTCCGCATATAAGCCAGGAACGGAAATTGTTGACGGATTATTTTTAAATAGAAGCGAAATTTCTCTGGAATTTTCTACAAATCGTTCACCGTGATCACAATTTGAATTCCTAGCGATAGCTAAAAACCTTTCCCTGAATTCCAATGTGTTCTATGTGCCAGTGGGTACATATAACGTATTGGAACTCAGGGGACGAAATAGTAACACCGGTTCCCCTTGCAAATTTGGTTGACGATAAAATGTGTTATTTTTGTTGATAGTTATGAAATGAATTGCTGAGTGTCCTTCTAATAATTGTTTTTATTGACGTGAAGGCGTGTAATAAACACAGATCGATAGGAAGGAAAAAATCGAGGCCTTCCACGTTGGCACTCGTGCCCTATCGATTAACCCATTTACACGGGTGTCCATCTGTGTATTTATTGACAAATCAAAAGTCTGAATGCAATTGGCAAAATTGGTCCCGAAAGCGTGAACACTAGAAATAGGGGCTGTTATACACAGGTTATATAAGTTAAGGCACCCCACAGAAGTACAAAATTAGATTAGAAATCGTCTCAATGATTCGAATGGCGCCGATTCGGACAGTTTAGAAACCACTACCGAGGTTCTCGTCTTCAGATCTTTTTTGTATTTTATCAGGTTTCCTGTAGGGAAGACCGGATGATAGAAAAACGAATTAAAAAAACTAACAGTACCCAAAGTACTTTGATCTCCTTTCTTGAATATTCCGCTTGTTTGATTGTTTTGTCCAAACAAACGAGTAGACGTTTAATATAATACTTTAGTGGATGCTGATAATATTTCCTCTCTATCTATATATTCAAAAGTTGGAGTTTCAATTAAATTCAATACTATCGGAAATTTCATATTAGCATGACTTCAAGCTGTCCACGTACTTTGGTGACATCAGCTTGGTTATATTGATGCTTGTCAAACAACGGATTGCTTTATACCTATACCCAACGTAACGGCAAAACCCGGCAGCGCTATTCTCAAAAATCACCAATTAATTTTCAGTATTTATTTTCATTGTTTTTGTCTGAAAAACATGTCATGTTAGTTAAAGGGTTAAACTGAGTAAATGGGGACTTACAAAAGTTGTGTCTATCTCTCGAGCAACCAAGTATCTTTCATCG
Source organism: Pictodentalium vernedei (assembly GCA_031216915.1). NCBI lineage: Eukaryota > Metazoa > Mollusca > Scaphopoda > Dentaliida > Dentaliidae > Pictodentalium > Pictodentalium vernedei. Next base: position 537,077,158 of record CM062293.1, read on the forward strand.
TGTTTTGAATCAAGTAATACATATAATCGTCATCTCATTCTCTATTCTGTTTACTAAATGTGTCCAGTAAATTATGAAAGGACAACCTTTGCAGAGGTATGGGCCTAATTTCACTGTATGTTGGGAATAGCGTTGGGGATCCTCTCTTCATTGGAAACAAATGTTGATACACAGACACTTTTCATCTAATGAACTTTAAGGGTGACATGATGGTCCATTACTAAATGCTATGTATGTATTCCTTCTTTATCAGAACATGAATTAGTGTCCACGTGGGTTCAACAACACTTTCGTTTTTTTTTATTTTCTGGTAGTGCACTCTCCTTGTATTCATGTATATTTGGCTTTCTCTTGTAGATACGGGAGCATTTGTGATTTGTGGTTTGAGTATCAGAAACTTGGATAATCTTTAACTTTTTTTAATCTTTCAGCTCCTGTTATAAAATTGTTGACAACAGCGACAGCTAATTATTCCTCGACAATCTCGTTTCAATGTGAGGCCAAAGCTGCGTTTTCAAGGGAAACTGGTTTAATAAACAGAATTTGAATGACGATTTTTCTAATAGCACTGACTGGATATTACTTCTATGCTACAGTACGTGGAGAGTGGATTGTAACTAAATCACCCGCGGAGTGGAGTTATCACCCAAGCTATAACTTTCCAATTTTGTACATATCGACAAAAAATACAAGCAATGTTTCAGCCAATGGACCTCCGGGTTAAACCCGGAGATCCATTGGCTGGAACTTTGCTTGTGCTGGTTATGCTTTGCAACAAATTTGCAATTATTGGTTGGGTGGAATCTCCACTCTGCGGGTGTTTTAGTGACAATATACTCTCCACGTACTGTAGGTAAAGATTAGCAAATGAAACCCCCGTGTATAATAATCCCTTAACCTCCAACCCATTAATATAATTGATCTGTTTTGGCAAATCAACTGGGCTCCTGGAAGGTATCATTTCAGTCAATACTGCCAACGGCGAAGTGGACAAAACCAGCCTGGTTTGTTGGGAGGTTCAGTAATAATTTAAGAGAGATGTTTCATACATCCATAGAATATTGGGACCTTTTGGCCGAATAAAGATAAACAAACGAACAAGTCACCTGAGATCCATTTGTTTGTGTACTTATCTCTAACGCTTTTCGAACTCTGGTTGTTCAGTCGTGACGAGAAAAAGGATGGAACAGCGCGGGTTTCAGCATGTTTCTTTTTTTCTTTTTTTCTTTGGAGGTGGGGGGGGGGGGTGGGGGCAGACGATACGCTTACGTATTCGAGCGTACACGGGAAATCATCCACGCGGATGGCTTTAGACCAACGTCTGTGTACATTTTATATCTTCTTGATAAAATCTCACTGCGGCATGTTTTTCAATTGAGTTCCACAGAGCGGTTGGGAGTAGTGGAGAATCCCTAAAATGGCACCTTTTATAACATTTGCAGTTTTTTCGGTAATTAGACAAACTTCTGTTGCCCCGGACACATCATTAGAACACACTCCAAACTACAGAATATCACACAAACCTAGATTATCCCACCGAAAACAACGTACGTTGGGAACATGGGCACTGCCTTCACTAATCACCAAAGCCGCTTAAGCGCGATACCACGTGGTAACGATACTACCACGCTAGTATTTCAGCCACCGGCCTTGGAATATTTTTCTCTGAACACTTCAACGTTGTCATCTTCTTGTACAAAGCGCATTCGCACCAAACAATTCGATCAGAACAATTCCAGACTTGTACCTCTTGTGAAAACAAATATTAAATTTTAAATTCGTTCTGGAAGAAAAGTATTTCAAAAATTAACTACAATCCAATTGTAGAAATATTATTTAATCAATGTCTACAACAGTGGGAAAACGCAACGAGGCACAAACAGTAAAGTGATACTATTTTGATTTGTAGATTTCAGCTCAGTAGTCATTCCAATCAACATTTTTACTTGTAATGGGAAGAATTTTGACGTATAATTTACAAGAGAAAATCTAAGATAGAAATCCAAAATTAGTCTCTGATGAGGTCGTGATTCTAAAAATTCCTACTCAAATCGTTCTTTGGTTAAGCCAACTAAGTGGAAAAATAATGTAAGTTAAAGAACGTTTGTTTGCGAGGTTTGAGGCGAAGGTAGATTAATAATAGGCTCGGCCTACGGCCTCGCCTATTATTGATCGCACTGAACCTCACATGACCCCATACATGGAAAGTAAACGTCCTGTAACGTATTTATCACCAAACGAATTAAGTAATAAACTAAACGACGCCGATCAAGTTACATGTGTAAGAAATGTTGCCACAATGAACTGTCTTTTAAGTACACGAAAATGGGTGAAAAGTTGAGGTGGGAAAATTATTTCAGAAACAAAATGACGCCTAGCAGAGGGGGTAAATGGGCTCATACACGGTCACTGGTAGTGTATGGACTCGATCCCATAGCCGGTCCCCTATTGAATAACCTATCGCATACTCCACCGATGCTACTAGAGTACGTTGATTGGTCATATTAAACAAGTGGCATGATAATGAATTATCGTGGCGCTGAGTCGACTCTGTGTGTTTCGTTTTGGCTACGATACTGTAAATGATTTATAATTAAAACAAGACCCATTTGCCATATTTTGCTCCTTAGACAACTGGCTTTGTTCTCAACCCAGAGGCCTATGATCTGAATGCTTGCTGGTTATTCTTATGGAACGGTGATACCACCGTTTGTTGTTGTGCCAATAACAGTCTTATTTTGCCATATTATAAGTGTCTCATCAACACATACGTGAGCCTTATGTGCCACATAATGCAGTTACTTTTAAAACGTGATGACACACTACGAAAAGAAGAAAACAAACAAACAAAAAAAAAAAAAAACAGTTTCCGCTAAGCTCTATTTGGTTAGATAAAAAACAATTCCAAATGCCCCATCAACATTGCATGGTAGTGAGTGTTTCTGTTTTCTTCCTACGTTTCATATCTGCAATAGTTTGTGGAAGTTCTCTCCCCTTTGTTTCCGGAAGGTACTGTAGCATCCATGCAATAAGTATTGACGACGAAGCAAAAATAGCTCCCGGTAGCCAGCTTGCAAATTTTGCCTGAAAAATAGAAATAAAAACGTGACGCTTGCCGGCTTGGTGGAAACGTTCGATTACAAAATTAGATCGAATAAAAAGGTCCTGTGTTGCAGTTGTTGTCTGAAGACATCTCCTGCATGTATGGTTGTCAAAAGAAAAGCGTTACGATCACTCAGGCGGATCACAGTAGACATGCATTCTGAAGAGAGTGCACACTTTATACCATTTACCTTACAGTGTGATGTGTTGTAACAAAGGACTCGCCGATGGTATACAACTAAATATTTTTTAGGACTATGTTTCACGCTTTAGAAACATTTCCAAACCACCCGTAGAGATAATGATTCTACGGCAAAATGTAGGTGTCAAAATATGTGTAGAAAAATCAAACTTTAATTGTATGCTACGTTATGAAATAGCGGACGTGTCTAACAAATGTGTTCTGATATCTATCATGCACTCATCTGGCCATTCTAATTATGATAGAAATTAGACGTTGTTATGTGCTGTTTGTTTACCACTTTTTGTGCAGTGCAGTCCAGTGATGTAATGTGATGTTCCCTCACTCACAGATATATGCAGTTATTCTATAGTTCTCAAGTTATATATATTCCAATCAATAAGTATTTAATTCACATTGAAACCATCAATATATTAATACAATTAGTGGAATTACCCGGAGTAAACGTTTATGGTATTTTTTATTCAATCGACAGGATCATATCTTTAGGTCGGAAAAGCGATCCGTAACTAATATTCTTGACGAGTGAATGTTTACTACTTAAGGACGAGGCTGACACCAGGCCAGAAGCAGCCTTAGCTGCGTCAAATTCCTAAAACAATCCGACCAGTGGCCCAAGACTTTGGAAACACTTAAGATAATTCCGGAAGTAACGAATATTCGCAATATGTTGAGACCGATATCGCCGTGCATTTTCTGCGCTTGTGCGCAACAATTGCAAATAAAACAGTTCTAGTTGCAATTAACCCTTTACCTAACGTAACGGCCAAAACCGGCCAACGCTATTCTCAAAAATTGCCAATTAATTTTCATTAAAATTAGTTATTCAAGAATTATTTTTGCAAGTGTCGTCTGCTTTTCAGGTCAGGTAAAGGGTTAAAACATTGCAATGAGAATAATATTATAATTCGTGACTATAAAGTTATTTCCGTCACTCATGAGATATGTCTTGCACCGACTCAACGCGACTGCCCACTCGAGAGCACGGTGGCTACTACAAAAGGTCCTCTTCTTTTTATAATTTACATAAACGATATTATAAATTCGACACGTTTGAAAATGTTATTATATGCGGACGATACTACTGCCTATACATCTGGTAATAATATAGATAATATTATAGAATTAGTTAACAATGAACTCAATAACATATACTATTAGTGTACGGCTAATAAACTTGCCCTAAATGAGAGTAAAACAAAATTAATTATTTTTCACCCTCAGAGTGACATGTACTCAATTGAAAGCGACAGAATTGTCCTTAATAATTCAACGATCTCACTCGTTGCAAATAATCAAGAGGAAAAATCTGTAAAATCCTTAGGAATCCACGTAGATGAAAATTTGAATTTCAAAAAGCAAATTTCAGAAATCTGTTCAAAAATTTCCAGAGCAATTTATGCCATAAACAAAGTTAAGCGGATTCTACCGAAAAAGTGCCTAAAAATATTATATTACTCTCTGATCCAGAGTCACATGATGTATGGTATTCATATCTGGGGTCACTCGCCATCAACTCGAAAGATTACAAAATTACAAAAGAAAGCCATCCGAATTATATCTAACAAAAAATACAATGCTCATACAGACCCCCTGTTTAGAGAACATGGCATTTTAAAATTTACAGATCTGTATAAACTCCAGATCTCTCTGTTTATGCACGACTGGCACAACAACATGCTACCCTAAAGCTTTGTGGACACTTTTAGAATTTACCAAAACCCATCAGGAATGGGACACAAGACAGTCGGGTAAATTACATACATTAAAACCAAGAACTCAGTTCTCCGCAACTTTCCAATTCATACTTTCCCTAGGATGTGGAATTCATTAGAACCATCGATTCAAAACTCTTCCAGATCATCATTCAAAAATTCTCTAACGGAGCAATTCTTGAGTTCGTACTCTTTTCGCGTCAGGTGTAATAATCCAGTTTGCCCCGACTGTAGGTCCTAGCTCTGTAATCTCATCTTTACCTATTAACTACCACTAAATTGTTTCATTTTCTAAAAACGATGAAAAATTGTTTTTATTTATATGGAAAGAACCATTTTAAAAATTAATCCATTCATTTTTCTCTTCATTAACAAAGCCGTTGTCAGGATTGTATCACATTTTACATCTTTGTTTTTATTGGGAATGGCGGGAAGACAGCCCCAGTGGCTATGCCATCTCCCTGTTGTGCAACCTTGTATTTGAAATAATTTATGCTGTTGTATTTAGTTTGTATTTGTATACATGTTGTATTACAAAATAAAATCATTCATTCAAGGCGTACTCATGATATATGTCTTACACCGACTCAACACGACTGCCCACTCGAGAGCACGGTGACACCGTGTACTAAGGCGTACTCATGGGATATGTCTTACACCGACTCAACACGACTGCCCACTCGAGAGCACGATGGCACTCATGAGAGAGGTCTTGCACCGACTCAACACGACTGCCCACTCGAGAGCACGGTGGCACCGTGTACTAAGGCGTACTCATGAGAGAGGTCTTGCACCGACTCAACACGACAGTCCACTCGAGAGCAAGGTGGCACCGTGTACTAAGGCGTACGGCACATCGATGGTGAAAATGTCTTCAACCAATGCTAACCCTGCGTGTGTGGAGATAGTATGTTGGGGGAGTCTGACAGTTGCTCGGTGTTTCTTTCTGGGTACTTCGGCTTCTCCCACCTGTAAAACTGACCAACAAGAGATGACCCTGGCTGTCGAAAGTCTCGTTAAACTCAAATAAGTATATTGTATGGATTCAAAACAACAAGTTTCATCTATGTCTAACATTTTCGAAAACAACAGATTCAAATACATTGTTTAACAGTTCTCTTCCATACAAACCGCGAGGGTATTGGAAAAAATGCTTGGACTTCTCCAGTAGACGTGCTTCCGTAAATATTGCCTCATGGCCTTACTGAGTAAAACTGGACTTGGCCTGCGGCGGCGGCGGATTTCGAAGCACAAAATATAATCATGCTACAGTACTCGACACTGTTGAGTCGTGTTTAGAAGTAAGTGGTGATGCACACCAGTCATTGCGGGCATGTTGAGTGAAGGCTTCATCAGCATTTGCTAGCTCGAGTTTGAACATAATTTGTTAGGACAGTGGAATCTCGTTTATTCAGATTCAGATTCAGATAATTTATTCACAGTATACATAAATAATGGTTACAAATTCATATATTTCATCAGTGTTGTAAATAGCATACTGTAGAGGATGACATAGCTAGATTAGCTGTCTACC